>VDFB02075321.1:150738633-150886593 GCA_007258455.2 Sequoia sempervirens
TGCCATAACATAGGTTTCTCTATAGGTAACTTTGATTCAAAAGAAAGAGCACCCTTGGGTACCCAAAAGCCATGACCATCTACTAAAGGTGAAACCCTCACTTCTTCCAAAAACTTGCTTTTCACAAAAGTACTATTACACTCAACAGTGCATGCATCAAGCTTATACATTGTGCCATATCTAACACCTCTAGTAGTCACCATAGCACCTCTGACCATCTTGCATCCTGCATCATAAAATACTACTTGCACACCCACATCTATTAGTTTGCTCATAGATAGCAGATTTCGTGCTAATCCGGGGATATACAACACATCATTAATCCTTTTTATTCTACCATCAAGAAACTTGATTTTAACTTTACCATGACCAACAATATTTAAATAAGAATCGTCACCCAATTACACCTTACCTCCATCAAATTTTTCATATTCAGAAAACCAATCTCTATTAAAGGTCATATGGAAAGATGTACCTAAGTTAATTAACCATGCATCATTACCTACACGAGTTGCCAAAGCTACAATGAATGTGTCACCATCTTCCTTCTCGGACTCATAATCAAAATCAAATCTCTTCTTTTTTTCTTCTTTTCTTCTTTGCATTCCTTACGAACATGTCCAAGCTTACCACAGTTCCAACAAATAACTTTGGACTTTCCAGGAGATTTAGATCTTCCCTTGGACTTGGATTTATCACGCTTCTCATTCTTCTTTCCTTTTTCCTTAGGTCTTCCATGAACACTTAGGGCCTCCTTGACACTGATGGATACCTTCCTCTTCATCTCTTCAGAAAGCAAAGAACCCACCACATCTTCAATCTTGAATATAACTGAAGTACTCCCAATAGCCATAACAAGAGAATCCCACGAATTAGGCAAAGAACAAAGCAAGATCTGACATTTTTCCTCATCCATTTTGACACCAACTAATTCCAAATAAGCCACCAACATATTGAATACTTCTAGGTGGTCTATAATTCGTCCACCCTCTTCCATTCTCAAGGAATACAATTTGTTCCTCATCTTGTTCACTAAATATTTAGCTTGATACATCTCACCAAGCTTCTTCCATAGTTCCTGTGCAAAGGTCTCTTCATGAACATTGATTAAAATATATTTTTCCAAGCACAATTTAATTAGACCCTTGGCTTTACGGTCCATAACATCATACTGAGCAGCCTAAGTAGGATCTGCAAGCCTTGAAACATTCTCATCAACAACATCCCATAGATCTCGATCTATCAATAGATCCTCCATCTTCAGCTTCCACATTTCATTTAAATTATTTCCAAAAAAATTATCCACCTCTATTCTCCCCAATGAACTTGCCATCTAAAAATTCCTACAACAAGATCACAAAGTGTCTTTTTCACAAGCTCCCACTCAAATCTGGATTAGCTCCAAAAACCCAATAGCCCACAACTGAAACCAAAGGTGATCAGGCTTTGATACCACTTGTAAGGAAGCTAAGGTAGCGAAACAACTTCCTACACTAATCTTGAGAGGAGAATAACACAAAAACTTCTTATAGATCTTTAACAATTACAAAAACTTAAACATAAATAAACACAAATATCATGCATACCACAAAATAGTGATTTATGTGGGGAAAACCCTTTCAGGAGAAAAACCCCACACTCCAAAAGTTGCCCAATATATTATTCAGAAATCACAAAGATTATAATACACTTGTAGAGCAAGCTTTTCATAGGAGTATCACCAACCAGAGATCCAGAGGTAACACAACCACTATCAAACTCTCGGAATACATCACAATACACAGCTGTAATACAACACCCTCATAAAATAGGGTTTCCTTCTAAGGAAAGTCAAGCCAACAAAATATTGACCATCGGATATAAGACCTAGTGATGAACAATCTAGATTTACAATAATAAAATATACATAATATGTGGTTTTTGGGGGTGCTGCCCCCGAACCCTCATCGGGGCACTGTCCTTGGACCTCGCAAGGGGGGTACCACCTCCCCCCCCCCCTCTACAACCCCCCACACTGATGTATCAATAGTACCTTATGTATTTGCAAGGTTGAGACATATTTTTCCAACAATTTAAGGAAGGGATCATTTTATTGTAAAGAGATGTTGAAAAGTGAGGGAAACACTCTATAATAAATGCATTTTTTGATGAAAGAAAAATGAAAATTATTCTTTATAAACTATCTTTCTTAAGGCTTATTTATTTTCATCTCCTTCTATAGTGTTATGCACCTCTAAAACAAGTAATTAAGGGTTTCAAATTTCTTCAATGTTAGGGTCAATGGTTTTTTGTACTCATGGTTTTGAGACACATGGTTTTATCTTACAGCTATGTTTTATTATGTGAGATTGATTCTATAAAAGAAATCACATGTTTAGTGGCTAAGGTTGGATATTTGACTTGACTATCATTTTTATTGAGCTCTCTTGTTGAATGCATATGTGAAACTTGTCATGAGATGTGTAGTTGCATTCTTGCATATTGAGGATGCATTAGACGAGCTTAATTTTAGAATTATTAGGAGTGGAGAATCTTTAGTTGTATTATTTTTTCATTTCTAAATAAAACATTTAGTGAGGATGCTTTTAGAGGTTGGATTTCTTTCTCTTGAGGGTTTTCCTAGGGTATATCTTGTGTAATATTCTAGTATTCCTTTGATCTTTGCATTATGGTTATCATGTAATATTGAATGCAAGATTTTATCTCATGAGGTTATGTAGGATTTTTTTGATCAAGTTGGTAATTTCCTAATAGGTTTAACCTAGGAGAAATAACCCTTGCAGTTTGCTCACCTCCACGAGGTATTTTTCAATACCACCAACCCTTACACACTATCAAAAAAATGTGGGATGATATCAATTTCAATAGTACACATTTAGACACATAAATTCTATATGTTATAGAGTAATTTTTGTATTAGGTCATTCATTTAATGCATAGGATACTTTATGACTTTTCAAAACTTAAGACATTACTTAGATTGTGAACATTGATTTGTTTACCACTAGTGGATGAAATTTGTGTGACATCAATATTAAATTATTATAGTTATTCCAAAATATAAGTGCTTAATTCTATTAGGAAAGGTTTATCAACCTTGCTCCTAATTTTAAGTATATAAAGAATGTAGTTTCAAACTATGAAACATAAAAACTTATTTTTTGGGCTATAAACTTTATTTTTTGATAAAAATATTCTTTTGGGTTGTTTGGTATTGATTCCAAGGGTGCTTGTTGTGAAGATAAATTATTGAGTTATATAATTAAAAATAACTCCCATAAGGGCCTCTTAAATTATAATTTATAGCATCTAGAAGTTTGGCCTCCTACATTGGAAATGTAAAAACATCCATGACACAAAAAAAGAGCTATAAGACATGGACTTATAGTTTCTAACCAACTTATGATGTGTGTTGTGAAACATCATAAGGAATATTTTAATGGAGATAATGAAGCCAAAATGGGACTCCTAAGTTGGTGAGTGGATTATGACGTGCTTTTGAAAGGTGGAAGGAATATGTTATTTTTAGCTTGTGAACTCATCTTAGGATTTGGTTGGTTTTATAACTAGGCATTTGGTTGGTTTTATAACTAGGCATTTGGTTGTCACATTTTTGGGTTGTTTAGATCATGGTTTTATAATTTTTATTTGATGGTTTCATTTAATAGTTCTATTATTTATTGGGTTCTTGAGATGGAGGTTTATATAGTGTGTTTGTAGGTATTGTAATGCTTCTAAAATTACTCTAAATCTCTAGTTGATGATACTCCTACAGGGGCTTGATTTGTAAGTATATTGTAACCATGTTAAGATTTCTAAATAATACAATGGGATACCTTGTGGTGTGGCATTTTTATACTAAAAATATTTTCTCTACATACACTTGTGTTGTATAATTTTGTTTATATTTTATGTATTTATCCTTTTTTATAATTGTAAATATCTACAATTTTCACTTAGCTCTCCTCTAAGATTAGTTTAAGAAGTTTTCCTATATACCTTGCTTCCTTTCAAATCTCCCTCATTTAATTTATAATTATTCATAACACATTTATCATTCCCAATTTGTTAATTAATCTAGGTTAATACATGCTTTGAATTTGTATGTAGTTATTCAATTAGCCTAATTTATATAAACAAGTAATTTTATTTTTATAATATTCCATCTATTTGTATGGATCTATCTATTAATGGTAAAACACTTGAAGCATAGGAACACACTTATGATAGTGACCTTGAAATTTATATTGTTACAAAAGAGCCATCTTCTTCTACTCCATCATTAAAGAGAATATCTAGTCTTGGGTACAAATGAAAGGACTTGGAAAAATAAACAAGGTCATTGTAGATTTGTAGAACTACAAGAGTCTAGATGACACTATGGAATCTATTACCAATAAATGGAAAGGTAAAAAACTTGAAGATGAACATAATATGAATCCTAATGAGGCATCTTGTTCATTCATAACATGTGATTCCTTTTATTCCCTTGATTCATTCATTATTTAAGGATTCTATAATAACATTTGGTATTAATTGATTATCAACGACATATATATGTATTAATTCATGATGTCTTTCACATAAAAGCATACTTATAAGGGCATATATAAAATTTCATACCATGACTAAAATATTTGAATATATACCAAATCAAATGAGTAATAGAATTCCCATTATCATAAATGATAAAATTTCAATATAAAAAGTATCTGAAACATAACAAGAAACATTATAGTGTCAATTGAAAGGAGGATATCCAAAGGATCCCTTCCCATCTCACTCCTACTCCCACAATATTTGGAGGTCTTGTATGGCATGGCCCTCAACCATAATCCTTCTCTACATGGTCATAACTTGCAACTAATCAATCTTCTCCTAAATCTTCACCACCTTTTTGAGCTAACTACTGATTCCATAGGTTCTTATAGACTTATACCTTAATATGCATCCATAGACATAATAAAAATGATAATATTAGTACATAATAATAATTGTCATTAGGGACTGATCATGCGAGTCAAATCAATATTACATATTAGTCTAAGAGTTTGGTGCCCCAAGAACAACCCCACAGGTCAATCCCATGCATAGTGGGTTAGGTCCACAACTGTCAAAAATCATGAAAAATGAATCA
Source organism: Sequoia sempervirens (assembly GCA_007258455.2). Taxonomy (NCBI): domain Eukaryota; kingdom Viridiplantae; phylum Streptophyta; class Pinopsida; order Cupressales; family Cupressaceae; genus Sequoia; species Sequoia sempervirens. The sequence goes on from VDFB02075321.1 coordinate 150,743,771, forward strand.
TAGGCCATTTTTTGAAAATTTAAAAAATTCACAAAAAATGAAAAAATTTGGACAAAAAGTTGACTCCCTAACTTTGGATGCTTGCATTATGTGCTAGCATGGACCCTATTGCCTTGTGTTGGGAATTGATTGGATCTTTGTACAATTGTGTTGAATTGAAAATAGGGTTTTGATCTTCATAATTCATTCTCTCAAAGGTCTTGATATTCATCCTCTTATATATCCACACACCATTTTACAAATGATACTTTATAAGTCCAATTTTGTACATCACTAATCCTATTTATGATGATAAAGAATCCTTAAAGTATCAAACCTTATTAAATTCAAAGACTCAACAATCTAAAGAAATAAGGTTGAAATCATGTCCTCAATAATTTTAATTAAATAAATATCTTAATCTTTAATACTAAACTATATACAACTAAAACAATTATACTCTTAATACCCAAAAAAAGAAGTGGGGGGCTATCCTCTCAAAAATATCATATAATAAAACACACTTTTGCTTTTTTATAAATAGAACACCCTTTTTAAAAACACCTAATGAGGCCTTAAGCACATCTTTGAACAACATTCTTTTTCATTGATAAAATGCTCTCTTTTTAAGTGGTGAGGAGCATAATATTTTTCTAAAATCAATCTCACGTTTTACCTACTCTTTATAGAGAAAATAAAACTATTTTTTTTATAAGTATAGAAAATTCATTTTGAAGATTTTACTTAGACTTTCTAACTTCACTTTTATCTAGGTATGAATTATTATTTTGAACATTTCAAACAATTACATTTTAATTCAAGTGGCTGCTGACACAAAAAATTATACTATATATTCATTTTTGTTTTAATGCATTGAAATTGTAAACTATAGGCAAACTAATTTTTTATTTCTTATCTTATTTTGAGGGTGTGAAAAAATGTTCTTTGGGACTTTTTCAAAAAGTATTTATTTTGAATTCACTTATATTTCCAATTCAATGCAGGTGGGTATTGATTTTAATAAACAAATGTCAACGTCCCTTAGCTTGCAAGCAACATGTGTTATGTATATGGGAGCACAAGGGACCTCTGAGGCATGTGATAATAATTATTAAGTATTCATAATATATATATTCAATATTTGGCCCCGTGGGCTCACTCCTATAAGTGCATGCCCCACTTTAATTTCAATGATCAAGTTTATTGTAATATGTTTGTATAATGGAGGTGAACCAATAAAAAGGATTTCTTGAAAAAAGTAGATATTGCTTTGGATATATCTAGGGGAGACAAACCACTATTCTAAATTATATGAGGGAGGGAGTTTCTACTCTGCATTTGAAAATTTGATAGTTTTGTTATTAATTTTTAATATGGTGTTATGTCTTTTATAAAGTTATATAATAGAATTTTATTCATAAGATAAGTTATATGGATAATTTTTAGAATTTTATATAATATATTAAAAATTGTATTGTTATGTCTTTTTATATAAAAGTGTAAATAAAATTGATATGACAATGATGTTAACAATAATTGTAATGTCTTTTTTTCATTTATGCTATTAGTGGGATCTACCATTATAAGATCAACAAAAAGTTATTAAATGGTTTAATTTTCTATAAGGGAGTCTAAAAATCAACTTTGATGGGAAAATTGATGGTAATCTAGATGTTTTGGGGTTGGTTGTGTTATTGGAGATTGGGAAAGAAAATAGTTTGTGGTCATCTAAAAAGACATCAAGAATAATACAAAAGCTTAGCCTTTACTCTGGCCTTCAAGTTTGTTCTAAATTGAGATAATTAAAAATCAAATAAAATGGGACTCTATGTTGATAGTTAATGCTATAAAAAAAATCGATAATAAATTAGAAGATCAACAATATTTTGGACATTGTTTGATCTAGGATAGATGTGATAAATTTCTACTCCATATGCCATTTCTATAAAGAAGGGAACAAAATGATAGACTTCCTAGAAAATTATACAATAAATCACACCACACATATTACAAGCGGTATGCTTAAGGGATGGGAGGGACTAATAGATATTAAGTAATATCAAGTCTCCTAGAACCTCCTTAGAATTTGAAGAATCCTAACTAAATGGTCAATTGATGTAAAGGATAATACTACTAGCATGCATGGGAAATATTTTACTTTGTTTGGAAATGGTAACATGTATTTCTAGATCTCAATTACTTAATTAAGGTTGTGTGATTTTATTTTCTTCCCTTTATAGTTTGTTCTCATGGTAATTATGGTAGATGAACAAGATTTTAACATGAATTATACTATTTACATAGTATTAAGAAATAGAAAGCAACCCTTTCAAGCCACTTTCATCACATGAATATATGGAGGAGTGTAGTATCATGATAGGTCAAACTATATCTCTAGGTGGGAGTGAACATACAAAAAATTAGACATAAGAAACTTCACATAAAAATTTAAATGGGTTATTAACATAATTTGGAAAATATGTAGAATAGAATCTATAGAAAATTGAATGTAGTTTTTAGACTACTATTTTTTTTGGAAAAAATAAATTTATTTAGTGGAAATTTGAAATTTCAATGAAGCACAACTATAGTTTTTGAAAAAGAAAAAAGTAGGTGTCATTTGAGTCAACCTAAGCATGAGCATTTTTTATTCTTTAAATATAAGTAAAGGACACACATATGAATGCGATGCATATTTTTTTGAAATTTTCTATAATTAAATAATTAAATAATTTTTTACTAGTACTTTTAGAAATATTAATTTTCGACCAATGTAACTTGGTAAAAAACAATATTTTTATTTTATTTTAAAACCTATAGCTAGTGAAGTATAAAGTGTGACACATCTTTCAGATTTGAAAAAGATGAAACACTTTGAAAGTTATGGATTTTTCAATCGATCTATCAATCAAGACTTCAAACATTGTACATGTAGAAAATTATTAATAATTACCCAGTAAACTTGTTATCAAGCATATCATATATTTGTAGAATGCTAATATTTTCATGAATAAAACCCTTTTTTTTATCAAATTTAGATAGAAAAAGATTGTCAACACAAAGGGTGAATTCATGAAAAGAGGATGAAACCTCTAAACACATTGGACTAGTTGAGCCCTTAGGATTGACAATCCCAAGCCTAAATCTAAAGCATTTTTGAGGAAAAAACTAAGGAAAATGAATATTTATTACTAATGGATATCCGCTTTAAATAACAAAATTTGTTTTGTATTTTTTTTGTTTAGTATATGAGGTCCAAAATGGATATCTATCTTCGACTTGTTGAAAAAATGAACAAAATAATTTATTGGGCCTAACAATGACCCCCACAAATGCTCTAATTTTAAGAAGCTCATGATTTCTACACATTACAAAGGAAATCATGCTTTTGTAGACTCTTTGACACAAAATATGATTCTATCAATCATTAGGGTGCCTTATTTTTATTTGTATAATGAGCAGTAATAATTGTCATAAAGCCAAAAGAAAGAGGAAACTTCAAGTGGAGGAAATTGAAGAACTAAGGGAAAAATATAGAGTAAGGAATGTTGAGAATAGGTGTCTCAAACTTGCTGGTAAGGCTCTTTGAAATTAGGAAAACGTTCATCTGAGTCAGAGTCTTCTACACCACAGTACCATGAAAGTCTATATTGGTGCTTGCGGTATTGTGGGGAACAATTGCTACCCGCCACCCCATAGCAAGTTGTTCATGAGGCTTGTGGTAGTGCAAATATCCCGCCACCCCGTGATAATGCTTGGAATGTTTGGCGGGTTGGCAGTGAGCTGGGGCAAGATCTACTACACTGCAGTACTGTGGAGGTTCGAGCTAGTGCTAGTGGGTTGGCAGTAGGTAACTTGTCATCCCGCGACATTCATGCAAGAGAGCTTGCGGTATGGCAATAGGTAACCCACCATCCCACAATATTCCATGAGGAGGCGTGCAATTATGTGGGAGAAGTCGTAGCTCGCGACCTCGCGTTGGTCAGTTGGAAAGGATTGTGGTATAACGGTAGGTTGTGGTGTTGTTGTGGTCGGTTAGAGTGGTAGAAGCAAATTGCAGTCCCACAGCTAGTCAACAAAGGTTGTGCGGTATTATGGTCAAGACTTGGAACGACGGGTAAAGTCAATTAAGTTTGTTTGTGACCATTCGATTGGTTTGTAAGTTGAATGACAACTGCCTACAGATGTTCATTGGACGACAAGGTGGTACTAAGACATTGAGAGGTTAAGCCATCCTGTAGGAGGAGATAGATATATAGAGAATGTCATAGTGCATTACAGGAGAGAGATTGAATCCAGAAGGGTTATGCTAGCAGATTTTCTCTAGATGGAAGAAGATGTAAATCTCCATGTAAAGGCTTAGAGATTGCATTGTATTGTAACTATATTTTTGGTTGCTGAATAATATAATAGATCTATGCTTTTGGAGTGTGGAGTTTTTTACTCGAAAGGATTTTTCCCCACATAAATCTTTGTGTTCATGTCTTCTGTTCTATCCTTCATGTTTGTTGATTCTACTTGTTGAATTTGTTCAATGCTTGTTGTTGAAATTGGTTGATCTTAAATTGCATAAACTTTCCTCTAAGGATTAATGGTGGGAAATGAACTATGTATGATTCCGCTTTGTGGTATAGTAGTATGTGCTTTTGAGGCCATCTAAAGAAATGATTGTTACCGAAGGAATGTACTGATCTTACATGCTCGTTCTGGGATGAACATATTTCCATTCAATTGGTATCAGAGCCTTTTTCTGGGATTTGGTTATTCCTGGTGTTTCTAGTTCTGGGTATTCCTTCTCTAAAGATTTCTTAGTTTGGAAAGCTTGAGGAAATCTAAAGGAATTGATTGAAGATTGATCCTTTGGTGAGTGGAAGTTGTTTGATTTTTTTGTTTTAGTTTCAGGCAACAACACATAGTTTGAAGGATGGTGAAGATGGAGAAAATGGAGTTGGTTATATTGAAATGATGTGATTTGAAGCTCGTAGTTGACAGCGAAATAATCCTGATGCATGGGATGGGAATTTTTGCTTTATGGTTATGTTGCAACAAAGATTTCATGTTGGGTGTCTATGTGAGAGGCTCCTTGATGATATGGAGAAGCTTGGGTTGTTATTCAGGTAACATGCTTATGTTGGGTGCTTTCTCTTAGTATTGGAAGACATTGTTTTGGTTACCCCAATTGCATGTATGCTATGGAGTTGATCATTGGATGATCTGGAAGCTTCTGCAATATCTAGTCTCCCTCAGATGCATGTGCATATTGGTGGTTGTGGAGTTGGCCTGAAACGGGCCTGGAGTTCCTGAACTACTTTTCCTTTTATGGATGCTTTGTACTTGCATGGCTCAGATTCATGTTCCTTGGATATGAGGGTTTATAGATTTATCTAAAATCTATGGTGATGCTCATTCATTATAATCCATTATTTTGGTCTAACTATTATGGTGGTTTTTTGTTTTAGACTTTTTAGTCTTCCAGATGTGAAGTGGGTGTGGATGTGCATGAGTGTTTTTCAAACACAGTGACTTTGTAGGTTTTACATGGTCAAGAAAAAACTTGTGGTTTTTGGAGCCATAGTTAAGCTATTTTGATCTAGACCTTGGATTTTGGGGTGTTACTGGATGAGATAGAATTTTTGCATGCATGCTTTGTGCATGGTGAGAGGAGGTGAGATAATTTCTCTGCATGGGAGTGTTGGTATGTGATTAGTCACTCAACATTTATGTGGTAATGCTTTGTGGGTTCCTAGACTATGGTGCTCGAGTTGTGGACCTGTTTGGTGAATCAAATATGTGTATAATCTGGTGCTTGAGTCATGTTGTCTACATGATCATTCTCTTTGAGATCTTAGTCTTGCAATTTCCAGTGCGATGATGAGTTTGTATGTTATATTGATCAGATCTACGGGTTGTGTAATATTGTGGGTTGTCTTTACCTACATGTTTTTTGTGGGACAACTCGAAAGTGGATTGTCTATATCCACGAGGTTTGATTCCATGATGATGCAGAATTGCTAGCTGGCCTTGTTTGTGGTCACTTGTGCATTGGCGTGATTGCTTTGAGATGAGAGGATGGATGATACAAGAGTGCCTGGATATTCAGTGTTGGGGACCTGCAGCATGTGGATCACAATGTCATGAATAGCTTGGATACACAACTCGGTGTAAGTTTTTTGACAGTGATGGCATTTTTGCTTGGTTTGGAGATCTTGGTGCCACTTGGTATTGTTTTCAAATGGACATGTTGATGTGTGGAATTAGAGGATTTTTAGATTAGCAGATGTTTGGTCATGATGCTTGGAGAGCTCGGTTGTCATGGTTCAGTGGAAGCTTTAGCAATGACTATGGATGAATGATCTTCTTTAGTGTTACAGATGTTACTAGGAGGAGCTCTTAGATCCTGTTGCTACAGAAAGGTTCTTTTGCATTTGCATGGAAACTACTTGAAGATGTGTAGAATCTCAGAGCCATGGAAGACTCTTGTGTTCTTTGGGTTGAGGTGTTAGTGCTTGATAGGTGATGTTGGTTTAGTGTTTGCTTGTTTTATGTCGTGATATACTCTTGATTCTAGATTAGAGTTTTGGCATGATACATTGCTCTTGAAACCATGGTATGTTCACTTGGAGCATGGGATCTCGTAAGGGGGATGGTAAGATCATAATGTCATGATAAGTGCTTGATTCAAATGATTAGAGCTTTGACAGTGGTCTGGTGATTCTCTTTATTTTGGGTGTACTGGTCATATGCTTGAGAACTTCATGATAGTGTAGTGATGCATTTGGAGTTTAGCATGAGGTGATTATTTGTAGGTGATCATGTATACATGGAGAATGAGGAGAGGCTATTTTTCTCTTGAGATGAGAAAAGTGTTGTTGAGATGGTTACTCTTGATGAGATTTCAACAGAAATTCTGAGGAGCCTACACCTTGGTTGGACGTGAGTTCAACAGAGACCTATTAGGAGATTGGTCTTGGAGTGAGTCATGGTGACTTGGTTATCTTTGAGGATCATTCTCATTCCCCACTCTTAGTATACTCGACAAATTATTTTTGAGAGGTATTTTCCCATTATATCTTTCAAATGTGTTTATGTTGTGTGCTTTGATTATCATGGGATTGAGTTGATTCATGATGATTGATTATGGAGACTCATTTGAGGATGGTTTAGTTTGAGTTTATATTCTTTCTTTCATTGAAATGGATCTTGAGCTGCTATTAGATGGTTTTGAAGGATTCATTGCGAGAGATGGATAACATGGTTAATCTCCTTGGGTTTGTATTTTCATTTATGCTGATTTTAGGAGATGGTTTATGGGTTGATTTATTGAGATGGGAAATGGAGTTGTTTGATCTTCTTTAAGAAGCTTACATCCATGTAGATACATGATACATATTTTGTGTTTGATCTCTTGAGATTGAACATTTTTGGGTGTTGTTATATCTTTTCTTTAGGGGTTGTGAAGGAGATCTTACTTGACATGAAGTTGGCATTTTAGATGTGTATGTAGAAGGGCATTCTACATGTTTATTATGTGCAGATTTTTCTCTTTATTTTGGTTCTTCTTCCTGTATATTCGGATTCATATGACTTTAGATGTGTTATTTCTATGTGGAGCTATGGTGATCACTAGTTTGTGGTCATGTGTTGGGTGATGACATGGAGGTTCCTATATCTCTTTCTTCTGTTAGATATGGAGAACATGGAAGAGCTATGGAAGATTGTTGAGAGAGATGTTTATTGCAACAATTGGTTGCAAGATTTGTAGATCATTATAGATGGTCCTTGGTACTACATGGCTACACTTTCTATGTGTTGTGATTGGTAGACTTGTTATGCCTTTGATCTTTTAGATTTGGCATTACCCATGTAGTGGGAGTTGCAGCTTACCAGCATGACTAAGGATCGAACCTTTCCACCTAGCCAACTTCTATTGAATCCTTTCCAAGATAGAATTCCAAAAGTTGGGAGTGACTTCCTTAATAGTGAGAGGGAGACCCAAATACATTAAAGGAAGGGAGGCACTCACATAGCCCAAGACAACAGTCACATGATCTTGTAGGCTAACAGTGTAGTTAAAGAAATAGATCATACTCTTAAATTATAATTTTTGCTTTGACCTAAGCAAGCTGCATGATTATTGAGGAAAATTTTCCATTTCCTAGCTTCCACAACCAAGGCTTTCCCGAATAGCATAGTGTCATCCACAAACTGTTGAATGACAGTTGGGTATAAAGTGGTGGTTGGCTTAACACCTTTGATGGAGCCCTTCGATAGCATATGAGCAACATTCCTACTCAGCACATCAATAACCATAATGAACAAATAAGGAGATAGGGGGTCACCCTGCCTAATACCTCTCTCGGCTGCAAAGAAACCATGGGGCACTCCATCGACTAGAACAAAATACTTCACCGTGGTTATGCATTCCAAAATAATTTTAATCACTCTTTGATTGAAGCCGAACTTATCAAGGATTTTGGGAAGAAATTCCCATAGGACTTTGTCATAAGCTTTTGAAATATCAAGCTTAAACACCATAATAGCACTATTGCACCGGTCCATAGAATGCAAAATTTCATGAGTGGTAATCACCGCATCTAAGATATGGTGACCTAGAACAAAGCCTTTTTGGCTTGGGTTTATCAGTTTATCCGAATGGGGTTTCAAGCAGTTCACCAAGATCTTGGAGATCTTATAAATAGTGTTACATAGGATGATGGGGCAGAAATTAGCCATGGTCTCTGGTTCCTCAACTTTTGGAATAAGGGAAATGAATGTGTGGTTTAGTTGTTTGAGCAACTTACCAAAATTGAAAAAATCCCTTGCTTCTAGAGTTAGTTCCTCACCCACAACATCCCAAAAGATCTAGAAGAAAGCTGGGGGGAAACCATCGAGTCTATTATTTTGTAAGTTCATGGTATGAGGTTATTTTTCTTGCATCAAATGATACCAGAGCTAGTGATCTTGAGTGCATAAGTAGAGCATCAGATGTGAGGCAGCTTATGCCAGGATCTATGGGCGAGGATTGAATTTGTTTTGAATCTCAAGAGAATTATTGTAGGTGTGCGAGGAGTCCTAAGCAATTGAGAGCCAAGAGGGACAAGCCATGGAAATGCAAAGCATGTGATTTGAAGTGAGATTGCAATGAACAAGATGGGGTGGGCCATGAGGAGACCCGTGAGAATATTGTTCTAGGAACAATATTGGGAGAAGGTAGAAAATGAGAAGTTTGAGAAGATGGAATATATGGTTTGTAAAGAAGTGAGAAACATCAAGATGAGTATAGATAAATTGAAGAATAATATTGGCAAAGATAAGAGGATATTGGTGAAGAAAAGTGAGAAGAAGAAAGAGGACAACGAGAAGAAGAGTAGAGAAAATGAATCTTGCAACCCAAGAGAGAAGGAAAAAGAAGTGAGAGCGGCCCCTATAAAGGATGGAGAAATAATTGTGTTTGCTACAGTAGAACATGAAGAAATTGCAGCTATTAATAAAATTGCAACAGTAGAGGATGTAATTGCAGCAATGGAGTTCCAGGAAGTTGCAATGCAAGATGAAGAAAAGGATGATGGGACATCAAAAGAGAAAGAGGTAAAGTTGATTTTTTTTTAATTTAGTGAAGAGGAGGTTGAGTTGAAATTTCATATTGCTAACATGAATAAGGAGCTAGTGCAAGTAAATAGTAAGATAGATTATGAAGTTATAGATGATAAGTATTTGTGTGTAGAGGTTGTAGAGGATGATGCAAGTGAAACTTGGTGGAGGTGGTCAGTCTATGGTGGTATTGAACCCACGAATGAGAAGAGGATAATAGAGTGTATTTGGTGGAGGAGGGAAATATATGGTGGATGTGAATCCATGAGAGGAGAGAAGAATGGTGAATGGAGTTGTGGAAGGAGGATAGTGCTTGTGCCAATGAAATGTTGGATGGAAGAAGAGGAAGAAGAAATAATTTCATGTGCACTTTGGACAATGATAAAGTTCGTTGTAGATTGCTTGCAATCTGAAAGAATTGTTCTACTCTTCAAATCCACTTTTGTGAGCCCATGCTCACAAACTTTCTACCTCGGGTGTTTGATGCAGGAGCATCTAGAGGTGCCAAGCAATCCCGCACAATCAAAAATATTTTAAAATTTTATTCTTGTGTTTTATTTTGATTTTTGGTTATAGGTGCAAATTGTTGAAATTTTCAAGTCCTCCAGCATAGCAGAATTTGGTGATGGATTGTGGAAAAATCAATTAATTAATTGATTCACTTTTTTATTTTTTTAAAATGTTTAAGAAGTGTTAATTTTTCAAAAAAAAAATTCCATTCCCAAGACTATGAGTGGGCATTATTGTAAAATTGTAACTCCATTTAGAAATTGAAATTTGTATTTTGTTGGAGGATTGTAATGATGGGTATTGATGGAATGGAGAAAGTGGGTGTACAAGGTGAGAATATTTTTTTTGAATGTCATTGAATTTCAAGCCAAAATGAGAAAACCCACGTCTAAGAAGGAATAAGGGGGTATTCTGAGAGTTAACTGGCAGGATAGAGGAAGATGGCTTGGAGTTGTATCTGTGAGACCCAATCTCAGTAAAATGACCATAACTTTCTCATTTCTGATCGAAATCAAGAGATTCAAAATGTTCTGGAAAGATGAGGAGGCACACAAAACCCATAAACCATTTTAGAATATTTGTATGAATGATGGAGCAGTGATAAGTAGAAAGTGACGGGTTTTAGGAAATAAAAAAATTAGCAACATAAAGGAGAGAAAGAGTGGGGTAAAAGTGCAAAGTGCAACATGGAGTTCAAGGAAGAGGCATAGAAAACTTGGTGGGGCTGTAAGAAGAGGTTTGGAGCAGCAAGAAGATGAAGCTATAGGAGGATTTTGAGCAGAAAGAATAAGCTACAGGGAGAGCAGTTTATGCAAATTTGAATCCATAATCAGAGATTATGTTGCATTGTGAATTTGTGAGCATCGTTTTGTGCTTGCATCATCTTAAAAAGTAGGTTGTGTTTATTTTATTTGGTATAAGTTGGTATGAATATAAAATCATATAAATTTGGAATTTCTTCTAAGTGTAAAATCAAAAATCACATACTTCACAATTCTCACCCTACCATGCATTATGTAGTGTTCTTTAATCAGCTCAATAACTAGGAACATGAATTCCTCTACTCAGGGATTGAACATCACAACTGGCAGTCATGACCTACTAAAGAACCTCATTTAGTTATCAACCCAGGGACGTAAACTTGAAATGGGACAGCACAAGATATGCACTAATCACCCTTTCCAGACATACATGATTCCTAAAATGCCTTATACTGGAATTTAAGTACTGGAAACAACTTTACTGTTTAACTTTGCTTGGAAATAAAAAACTCGAAAGATAACCTATTCTGCTCCTAGTGGCTGTAGGAACAGTTGACAACTCTGTGTTTCTGCCAGCTGCAGGAAGGTTTATGATCACAAAAAGCCATAAAGTATTTATCAGACTAATAAAACATTAAAGGTAATAATCATGGGACTTCTTATCACAATATACTCATCATATTTAAGTCATAAAAAGGTCTATATCCTATCCCATAAACAGAATGAATGTTTGTTTTAGCATAATAAAAACAACAAAGTATTTATAAAAGTATGATCAAAATGTGCCAAAGACTTGGATCATCACTCCCCTCAACCAACTACTTGCTGGACCCTTCAGCAAGTCTAGCATTCCTTCTTCTGGAAAACTCTCTCAGATCTGCACTCAGTTGCTATCCACATTCGCCATTCTGGAAACTCCAGAAGTGAGCTCGCATTTCCTCTAGCCTTTGCCATCTATTATCTTCAGAACTTCTATTATAAGTGTTGTTATCCCCCTGTATAGCCAATAATGGCCATAGGAGAATAGGTGGCTGCATAACCAAGGGCAACCAATTCTCCTTCTTTGTTCTGGCATTCCTCTACAATGTCTGTATTAAAAGTTCTGAGCTTCAGGAAGTAATTGAGCCACCCATATTGTCTGAATAGTGGCACATGCAGCACATATTGCAACAGGATGCTATGATCTATAGGCTCATGCCGAATTGGCTGACCTCCCATTCCCTTGGTTTTTTGTGATTAAATGCGTTAAGCAATGCTCACCTGGCTTTTCCAACTGAACTTCCTGTAACCCTATTAATGAACCCTTCTGCAATTCTACAGCACTCTACCCCTCCCCTCAACCGAAACTGTTGAACCTCTCTTCAAAAGTGACAAAAAAATAGGGAAAACAATGTGATCATGCAATTTTTTAGGGAGAGAGTAATCATGGATAATTGTAATACATTTAGGTTCATTATTGTAGGAAGGAAAGATTGTTCGATTATTGAGGGTTCATGACAACTGATGGAACAAGCTTATGGCGGCGATAATAAGGATGTGGCAAAGTAATATCATAGAAAAACATGCTCAATCGTGCGAATGAGCCGAAGGAAATGACAACCATATAGGAAATTATTCGCACTAATTAATACTAAATTAAATGCAATAAATAAAGTAACTGAAGCAATCTTAAAGTGAAGTGGAGCGTACCTGGAGAGAATCGCTGTAATTATCTAATGTGGCCTCCTTCTTCATTGCAATACGTGACATGGAGAAACGTGGATGATATGGAAAATGACAGGTGGATGATGTGGAAGAGAGAGAGTGAGTACGGATTGTGGATGAAGTGAATGAATGGAATGGGGATCTTATTATATAACCCCTTTATTATGATTTGGTATGCACTTTTATGCATGGCCCAAGAATTTGAGTGTAGGCTCAATTCCATTGGTTGCAGGATCGCTGCTATCCTGCTCAATTCCGAACTGTCTTAGAAATGTTTTCTTGTCAATGGGTTTAGAATAGAGCTTTAGGCGATGCCCATTGACTAGTAGCTTGAATCGAACCTCATCAATGGTCCTTAATTGAACAGCACTGTTGGTGAATACCTCCTCTATCTCATAGCTTGTATAGTCATAGCTTCTACAAAGGATTTCAAATTCAAACAAGAAGGTATGAGGGTCCTCAGTAATAAGTCCATAGAACTTTGGCAGTAAGGAGGTAGGGATGTTCTTGAGGTTATTATTGCCATGTAGGTCAGGGATTGGAAATGGAAAAATAGGATTTTCCATTCTTGGTTGTATTCTTGGATTAGCTCCTGGTTGATAAACTACAAGAGCAAGTGGATTATTTGATTCTGTTTCTTCGGATAGGTTAAAGCTTAGTTCAGAGGAAGAAGATGAAGTAACTAAGTCTTGGCCAACATCTAGATATGGGTCGTCTTGGAATAGGTTCGGTTCAATCTCTTCAATATCTATGCTCCCAGGAAGGAATCTTCCAAATTGGTCTCTTCTTCGATGCATACAGCAAAAGTAAACTAACTATGGAGATGGTGGAATGTAAAATTCTAAACTAAATGAAATCTTAAACTCTTTACTAGCATGCCTGTAATAGGTTCTTATTTTGACATCATCCCCGACAACGGCACCAAAAATGTAGTGTTCTTTAATCAGCTCAATAACTAGGAACATGAATTCCTCTACTCAGGGATTGAACATCACAACTGGCAGTCATGACCTACTAAAGAACCTCATTTAATTATCAACCCAGGGATGTAAACTTGAAATGGGACAGCACAAGATATGCACTAATCACCCTTTCCAGACATACATGATTCCTAAAATGCCTTATACTGGAATTTAAGTACTAGAAACAACTTTACTATTTAACTTTGCTTGGAAATGAAAAACTCAAAAGATAACCTATTCTGCTCCTAGTGGCTGCAGGAACAGTTGACAACTTTGTGTTTTTGCCAGCTGTAGGAAGGTTTATGATCACAAAAAGCCATAAAGTATTTATCAGACTGATAAAAAATTAAAGGTAATAATCATGGGACTTCTTATCACAATATACTCATCATATTTAAGTCATAAAAAGGTTTATATCCTATCCCATAAATAGACTGAATGTTTGTTTTAGCATAATAAAAATAACAAAGTATTTATAAAAGTATGATCAAAATGTGCCAAAGACTTGGCTCATCACATTGATTTTAGCAACTATTCCTCTAGGAATATTCTAACATTGGTTCAACTTGATCCTATGCCTAAACCCCTCAACAAACTATCACGTTGACCCAATTTAGTTTACTATATTTTTCTACATATTTGTTACATTATGTGAAATTTTATTCCCTAGATATTACCATGATCATGGTAATGACCTTAATTACTAGCATGATCACAACAATGTCCTCCCATGAATTTCAATTTTATGATAGATAAAATGACACCTTTACCTCTTTTATATTTTTCAATGGTTAATTTGAGGTGCAAAATTTTTATAATAAAACTTCAACATCATTTACTCTCTTTTATTCTCTCTAGAATCTCATGATTCCTCTTGGCTATTATGAAAATCTTACATTTTTCTTCTTATTTTCTTCTTTACTTTTAAAATATTCTTTGCATTCTTGAGATCTACCAACAACCCTCCATTACTTATGCTATTATCTCCTTCCTTCATAGACAAATCCTACAAAAAATCTTCCTCTACCTCCTCCATGGTAGTATGCTTAATCCATATCCTATATTCTTCCATCACACAAAGCATGAAACACACTATAGTAAAATATACTAGGATTATTACTACACCTATTAAGCACCCACTCCATTCACACCCTACACTCTAGGTCTTTACATACTCTAATTTTTATCTACTTGTTGAGGCTAAAACAATTCATCAAAGGGACTAACTAAGGTAGTCTCCTAACCCACCCTTTCATAGATTCAAAATGTTGATGAGGGGCTACTCCACCCAACATCCACACATAGATGACAACAAATATCAACATAGAAAATGTAGGACAAAAAATAACCCACTTTTATTACTTCCAAAAACTAAAATTACAATGTTGTAGCCACATGGGCTTGATTCATTGCAAATAAAATAATCTCTCTAAGAAGAATCTATTATTCAGAGCCACAATCTAGACTAATGGATCCACCTTCTATAACCTTTGTTCATCCATTTATTTAAAACCAAAAACTTCCTTAGAATTTTTTGGAGAGTGTAACTCCTACTTTTTGTTGGCATCCAAAAGTCTAGCCATTCATTTTCCCGCCCAAGAAGATATTTCTTCAAATTCACATTTTGGTGGCACAACATCCCATAACCATAAATTTTGACTTGAGTGTCTAATTTTCTATTATAATATATCATTGGAAAGCTCTCAAAGAGTTCTACAATGTCAAAATTGAAGATCATTTCATCCAATTTTTGAGCTTTTTTTAGGCTTCTAAGGGTTTCAAATTTGAGTTTGAAGCTATATTGGAGAAATTTCTTGAGACAAAAACTTTGATATCTCTTAAATGCTACAAGATACTGAGATGATTCTTCTCCCATCAGATATATTTTATGATTCCACTCCTTGGAGTAAATTTTTAGGTCCATGCATTCCCATTTAGGCCAACCTACTAAAAATAATAAGATCATTTTTTACCTTTTCATACTTCTAACTATATTAAACCCCTTAAGTGTCATTGTTACCAAAATTTCACGTACAGGTGAATTTGGTAGAGCTAAAACAACTGGTTGCATTTAAAAGTGAATGGTATTCAAACATTGCTGCTAAGTTAAATCATTGCACAACAAGGATACTTTCAAAAGAGATTCAGTTTTATTATGCAAGGTTTTACAACAAAAATAAATTATTCAGATTGCATAATATTGTTGTCTTTCATTCATTTTGCAAAGGAAGTATACACAAGATTGCATAAAATGTTGATGTTTCCTACATTGAAAGAAAAAGAATGTTTGAATGTCCCACACAAGCTGTGGGAGTAACTAATTGGATGACATAAGAAATAGATTAAATAACTAAAAAGAAAGTATATAGGAGAAGAGGGATCCATCATTGCCTGAATGACGGACCCCATAGCTTGTCAGTGATATCTTCATTCCGCTCCACAACTTTGTTGATGTCAGCAATAAATACTTGTAAGAGTTAAGAAAAGGTTTTGTTAGAGCTCGGGATTCCAAAACTCTTACATACCTAACTAACAGATATTCAATCTATTTCCTATTGGCATCAATACAAAAAAGTAAAGCATCTCAGTTTAGCAATCCAGAATCATGGAGATCATAATAAAGAGAGGTCATTCAGTCATCAAGAGAAGCTCAAACTTCTTATTTTTTCCTAACATTTTGCTGAATGTGCAAGTACAAGTAAAGACATATCATTCATATCAACAAGGTGTCATTTACATAATCAATAAAGGAAAGAATACAAGTAGCATTTCCCATCCATGACTATCAAGTCAAGGGTGCAATGATGCTAATTGCTTCACCTTGAAATGATAGTCACAAAGGAACAAGGTGCATTTATTTTTCCACTTCAGGGTACTATTCATATTCAAGTCATCATTTTACAAGTTGTCATTTCATTTTATATCACTGTCATTTAATATTATTTGATGTCACATTATAAATGCATTTAATTGTTGTCACATCATAGTATGTGGAGAAAAATGTGGCTCCCACAAGGGTTGAGCCCAACATACTATCACTGTTCTCTTAGGAAACAGTGCTCTTTTACATCAATATTTAATCATAATTGCATTGGTGTCGAAAGATCTTCTTGTTTTATGAAGGGGTAGTCATGAGTACAATCAAAGACAATCATGATAGGACAATGAGAGGCCTACAAGATAGCATAATGGGTGAGCTTCAAGTAATGAGCAATCTAGCTCAATAGGACAACAATATGACATTAAAGAGAATAACAGCTGGAACATTCATTTTTATTACCATTTAAGAGAGATAGTCAAATGAATAAGAGTAAATGTCATTCCTGGTTAAAATGGATATATTGAAGTGACTGGATAGTTGATCAAATAGTCATTGTTGACATGTTAAAGAAATATCTCATACAAAAGATAAAGGCAGTCACAATGCCTCAACAAGCACAATCACCATGAGCATGGTGATGAAGGAGGATGTTATGAAACCATTTTCAAGGGGCAGATCTCACCTTTTTACAAAGACAATGGTGATTGAAGGCACAAAATAAATGTAAAATCATGAAGGGGAGAGTTATCAAGTCAAGAAGAGGACAACTACAAAGGTGCATATTTCTAGTTCGAGAGCTTTGCAATATTAAGTTATTAAGGATAGTTATGACTATTCAAGACATTGATCTTTATGAGGTAATCAATCTCAATAAGGATGGTTCACCATTACCAAATGATAAGAACAATCACATAGATAAACATGGTAGCACTATGGAAGGAAACAGGGAGCACAAGAAAAGCAATGGACTATGAATTAAAAGTGGAGAAATGACATGAAAAAGCAAACAATAGTTATATACACTTGAAAGAGAAAATCTATCAAAATATTGTTAAGGAGACAGTGGAAATCAAAGAAATAGCAGTCACTAGTAGCAAACAGTCACAATCGCATTTATATACTCATAGTTTTCATATGACAGTGGAAAAAACAAACATAAAGATGACAACGCTGTGATATTCATATTTCAATCAAGCCATGCATGGTTCATATGGTTTAAGAGGATATTGAATATCTATAAGGCTTTGCACATGATCTTGAGCTTCTTGTATTTGATAAGAGTTTGTTGAAATTATGAAGCTCCATGTATTTGAAGGGGGTTTATTTGAAAAATGGTGACAAGAGTTTGAAAGTAGCAAAGTCAAAACTCGCGGCTTGCAAGGAAATAATGAAACCCTCGACATTAAGGTGCAGACCTAGAATGGGTTTTGTTTCCAAGTTTTTTGTGGTTTTACAAAGAATGAAGTTGTGGCTTGTATTGGGTTATAAAAATAGATTATTACAAATGTGAAAACCCAAAGGTTATATCATAGAAATGCAATGGAGGCCGAAGAAATTAACAAAAAAGAAAGCATTTTTACCTTTTTCTTGTTACAATAGAACATTTTCTTTCACAAAAGGTCTTTTCTTTCACAAATGAAGGAAGGAGCAATAGTTTACATAGACTCAACACTCACCTTTCTCGGCCTCGACCTCCAGATCTCTTGTTTTGGCTTGATAAATCTCCAAGCAACCATGGAAGCTCGCATCAAAACCTAACATGGCGGCGCCCAAGCAAAACATGAAATTGCAATGTGTAAATGAAGAAAAGTGTAAGAGGCCATGGGTATATTGTTAGGGTTTCTCTTACCCTCATGTTTTGGCTGACCCTTTTAGGGTGTTTGTTTTTTCATTTTTATTTAAGCCTTCACCTTGAAAACTAATACCCTTTGCCTTATATTTGTAAACTTTTGCAAAATGTAGGGTCGAGCAAACCAATTATTCCTTTTCAATTTTGTATGATTTTAAAATGGAGTTAATAAATGTAATGTCATTAAAGCAATCAATTATAAATTGCTTTAATTGACATCATGCAGATATAGAATAGGAAAATCCACAATGCAAACTAAAGTAATTGTTAATTAATTACTTTAATAACTGTCTAGATCAGTTAACTTCACCTCAAAATAATGCAAAATCCATGAAGGAGTTCAACTGAGGTGTTTTATCTTGATTTCCAATCATTTGGAGTGATTTTGGGATCAAAATTGGTCAAACTAGTTGTGAGAGTGAGTTTGAGCCTATTTTTGCTCAAATTGCTTCAGTTCTGACCCCTCTTTTGGAGGATTTTCATCTTTGCTCATGGGAAAGATATTTGGAGGTATTTTTACTTTTGGTTAGCTGTTGGTGCCACCTCTTGGCACCTTGGAGTTAACTATTGTATAAATTGAAAAATACTTAGTCTTTTTTCTCTCTTCTTGCATCTTGCCTTTGCATTCTGCAAAGATAGATTGATCTCGTAACTCACTTTTTTACAATTATTAATATATACAACAACTTCTATAGGTTATTTGATATTGTTACTTGTAGAGTTTCCTTCAATTTTCTTATTGCAATCAAGTGTTAGTCTTCTCACTTTTAGGTTTTTTGTCTTTGTTGATGATTTGGATGCAAATTTAATGAGTTTTAAATATCAAAACCTTTAAATTTATGTCTCATTCATGGATTCATGTACACAAAAGAAAGTTTAGTCACAGGTCATTAATTGTGCTATAGATTTATCTTCTCCTTAAGGTTGTGAAAATATCATTTTCCTTCATAAAGGATAGATTATTAAGCCTTTTTGTGAAACATTTATGTGATTAAATTGTCCAATTTGAGTTATGAAAATAGATTTTATGAGAGATAGTTGTGAATCAAGCTGATCATCTTTTCCATTTAGGTGCATCACCATTCTTTAAGATTTAGTTTATATGTTTATTTCAAATCCTTCTCCCCTTTTCCTTCAAAAAAGAATTTATTCATTAGAAAATCATAAGGGAGCCAACCCATAATCTGGAGATTCATCTTCGCTATGAGCATACCCATAGGCTCGAAGATGTTTCCATGTTTCATGAGATTGTTGAGCATATAAACTTAGCATCTAGGTGCAATCTTGATGACAACAGTTTTTGGCACGCCCGGTGGGACATGATTGGACTGTTTCAGTCCAAAGTTCGCTTATATATTGTTGATATCAGGTGTGTATATTAGTAAGATCTGCCTTTGGAGGAAAAATCTACACACATTTGGTGACTCTGAGCATAATCCACTGGTTTCAACAGTCTAGGTGTTGGTATGTTTCAAAGGTTTTAGCAGAAGTTCTCATTTATCAATGAATTTCAAGCTTATATGAATGTTGAAAAATGTATCCATTTCATGGAGAAAGGCTTCATCATGCTCCATTTCATGAAGTAGCTGTTAGAGTACCATTCTTTCATCCTTACCAAGCTGATCATGCTACTGGTTTTACATCTAATTCCATCGACTTACAAAGAAACCAACATGCACAGTATGTACACCACCCACCCACCCCTGCTCAAATTTCATGCCAACCTTCATTTGTTCAAAATTGGCCTCAAGAAAAATCTTTGATGGAAAATTAGTTCAAACACTCTCCTAATCACCTCCAAGATTTGGAAGTTAGGGATATGAAGAATAGCACAAATGATATCAAGAAAATGTTGTTAGACTTCACAAAGCAGATAGAAGAGATCAAGAGGCAACAAGAGTATGATCAACAACAGGAAGAGATGGCATATCAGGCCTATCTCTATGAGTAAGACTTGTTGATGGAGAGGAGAAAATATGAAGAAGATATTGCTGCTAAGGAAAGGAAAATTAGAATATTGGTTATCCAATCAATTTATTGCATAAAACATTAGCCAACAGAGGAAGAGGTTTCCAAGGTTTCTACTCAATCTCCAAGTAAGTCTTATGGATTTGACATTCCAAGTTATAGGGGTAATAGTCATACCACAGTTAAAGATCAGCCCTTATAGGAGCTCATGAATGAACAAAATCTGTCAAACCAATTCATTAATCCTCAGTTTTAGTCATATCAAGAGCTTGAACTAAGTAATCAAAGTATTGAATAGTTATGGCGTCCTTCTTGGACCAAGCATCTTGATTATAAAATGCCAAACCTTAGTAAGTATATTCCTTGTGTAATTCAAGATCAAAATGAGGAAAAAGTTATAGAATCTAACTTGATCAAGGTTCCAAGTTATTGTAATGAACAAGAGGAGCAAGAAGTTGTTGTTTGTACTGTGTCCCTAGCTCAAAATAACCATAGTACATGTGAAGAGGATTTTGGATCAAACTTGCTACTGAACCCCTTGCATTTTGACTCATTTGAAAAAAAATCTAATGTTGTTTATAAGATGAATGAAAGCAGAGTATAGGGATTACTAGTAAAGATCTCCACTTGTAGAGACAAGATGCCCAAGTTTCATTGGAGAAGGCACCACATAAGGAGGAACAATTGGTTTATTTGTTTGACCAACTACCTGGTTTTATTGAGCAACCTGAAGATAGCATGCAAGTACCTAACTTACCAATTGATTTGGAACACCCAGAAGATATTGTAGAACATGATGTACTGCTGGCTTAAGATGAGATTGAAGCTTCAATCCATATGAGACAACAAGAGGTCAGTCCTATTTTGGAGGTTAATGAAAATGATCTGCATGAAGTTTCCCAAATTGAACAAGCAAGCAAATCAAAACTTGTGTTTCAAAAGGATGATCTTAAATCTAAGGTAAGCCCTCTCATGCCACAAAGTAATGATGATTATGAAGAATCCCTATTTTGGAATGATCTTGAATCCTTTGTTTCAAGATTAGATGGAAAATGAGATCAAATTGAACATGTTTATGTAAAGAAAATAGAAAGTGGATCTCATAATTTTTCTAACTTGTTTGATGAACTTCCTCAGTTTGTTGGTGAAAATGAGGATATCACATGCATGATAGCATCCATTCCTGGTATGGAACAACTAAATAATAAAGCTCATCTGGATTTAATGCAAATTTATGAGTTAGATGAGAACATGTTTTTAGGTATCATAGATTTTTTTTGTTCTAACATAGATGATAAGATACTATTATATGAACCAGCAGTATGTGATCAACCTATTCAGGTCAAAGAGGCAATCATTCCTTCATTTCATTCATGTAAGCTAACTCTTTCAGATCATATTGAAATTGAGATAGAAGAAGAGACAACAGTACATGAGCAAGAAGCCAACAGTAAGAGCTCGAGTTTCATCCTTTCAAGAGGATGCTTGATCAGAGATTTAGCCATGAGGGGTACCAATAAGATGCAACTAGTTATCAATGCTCCTAATGAGTTGGTTGCATCCTTAGAACAACATAATCAAATAACTTATTCACCCCATTACAACAATATCTATGATCAGGTTTAGATGGTGAGTGAGTTTTTTTTTGTTCTTCAAATTTTTTTGCAACATTCTATAAGGTTTGTTCTTATGGGTCTTATCTTATCAGTACTAAATCACCTCGTAGAGCAACCTTTCTTAATTAGAAAGGGAAGTTATTTCTCACAACCAGTGAATGGTCATGTTTGAGCATTACCACTATTGGGTAGTGTAGGGTAGGGTAGTTTTCAAGTCAATAAGTGCTCAAGGCACATTTATTTTTAGTTTAGTTTTCCAATAAGTGCAGATGCACATGTTTGTTGGTCTTGTCCTAAACAGAGACATGATAGTTTATTTCCTATTTTGTTCTGCTACTGTATAGTTCCTAACAACTAAGTTACAATGGTTTTTTGAGTTTGAGGGGGGGTAGAATTTGACTCCATGCCCAATGAATTATTTAGGCAACTGGTCTAACATGCTTAGCAAGAAAGCATTCAATAGAAATCACCAGAAATACTACCAAAATTTCACTTACAACTCAATTTGGTAGAGCTAAAATAATTGGTTACATTTAAAAGTGAAGGGTATTCAAACATTGTTGCTAGGTTAAATCATTGCACAACAAAGATGCTTTGAAAAGAGATTTAGTTTTATTATGCAGGGTTTTACAACAGAAAGAAATTATTTAGATTGCATAATATTATTGTCTTTCATTCATTTTACAAAGGAAGTATACACAAGACTGCATAAAATGTTGCTATTTCATACATTGAATGAAAAAGAATGTTTGAATGTCCCACACAAGCCGTGGGAGTAACTGATTGGATGACATAAGAAACAAATTAAATAACTGAAAAAAAAACATATAGGAGAAGAGGGATCTATCATTGCCTGAATGACGAACCCCACAGCTTGTCTGTGATATCTTCATCCCACTCCACAACTTCGTTGATGTCAACAATAAATACCTACAAGAGTTAAGAAAAGGTTTTGTTAGAGTTCGGGATTCCAAAACTCTTACATACCTAATTAACAAATATTCAATCTATTTCCTATTGGCATCAATATAGAAAAGTAAAGCATCTTAGTTTAGCAATCCAGAATCATGGAGATCAGAATAAAGAGAGGTCATTCAGTCATCAAGAGAAGCTCAAACTTCTTATATTTTCCTAACATTTTGCTGAATGTGTAGGTACAGGTAAAGAAATATCATTCATATCGACAAGGTGTCATTTACATAATCAATAAAGGAAAGAATACAAGAAACATTTCCCATCTATGACTATCTAGTCAAGGGTGCAATGATGCTAACCCCTTCACCTAGAAATGATAGCCACAAATGAACAAGGTGCATTAATTTTTCCACTTTAGGGTACTATTCATGTATTCAAGTCATCATTTTACAAGTTGTCATTTCATTTTACATCACTGTCATTTAATATTATTTGCTATCACATCATAAATGCATTTAATTGCTGTCACATCACAGTATGTGGAGAAAAATGTGGCTCCCATAAGGGTTGAGCTTAGCATGTTGTCACTGTTCTCTTAGGAAACAATGCTCTTTTACATCAATATTTAATCACAGTTGCATTGGTTGCGAAATATCTTCTTGTTTTATGAAGGGGCAGTCATGAGTACAATCAAAGAAAATCATGATAGGACAATGAGAGGCCTACAAGACAACATAATGGGTGAGCTTCAAGTAATGAGCAATCTAGCTCAATAGGACAACAATATGGCATTGAAGAGAATAGTAGCTTGAACATTCATTTTTATTACCATTTAAGAGAGATAGTCAAATGAATAAGAGTAAATGTCATTCCTAGTTAAGATGGATATAGTGAAGTGACTAGACAGTTGATCAAACAGTCATTGTTGACATGTTAAAGAACTATCTCATACAAAAGATAAAGGCAGTCACAATGCCTCAACAAGCACAATCACCATGAGCATGGTGGTGAAGGAGGATGTTATGAAACCATTTTCAAGGGGAATATCTCACCTTTTTACAACGACAATGGTGATTGAAGGCATCAAATAAATGTAAAATCATAAAGGGGAGAGTTATCAAGTCAAGAAGAGGACAACTACAAAGGTGCATATTTCTAGTTTGAGAGCTTTGCAATATTAAGTTATTAAGGATAGTTATGAATGTTCAAGACATTGATCTTTATGAGGCAATCAATCTCAATAAGGATGGTTCACCATTTCCAAATGATAAGTACAACCGCATAGATAAACATGGTAGCACTGTGGAAGGAAACAGGGAGCACAAGAAAAGCAGTGGACTATGCATTAAAAGTGGAGAAATGACATGAAAAAGAAAACAACAATTCTATACACTTGAAAGGAGCAGAACTATCAAAATGTTGTTAAGGAGACAGTGGAAATCAAAGAAATAGTAGTCACCAGCATCAAACAATCACAATCGCATGCATATACTCATAGTTTTCATATGACAGTGAAAAAAACAAACATAAAGATGACAACATTGTGATATTCATATTTTAATCAAGCCATGCATGGTTCATATGGTTTAAGAGGCTATTGAATGTGGATTGAACATCTATAAGGATATGCACATGATCTTGAGCTCCTTGTATTTGATAAGGGTTTGTTGAAATTATGAAGCTCCATGTATTCGATGGGGGTTCATTTGAACAATGGTGACAAGAGTTTGAAAGTAGCAAATTCAAAACTTGCGGCTTGCAAGGAAAAAATGAAACCCTCGACATTAAGGTGTAGACCCAGAACAGGTTTTTTTTCCAAGTTTTTATGGTTTTACAAAGAATGAAGCCACGATTTGTACTGGGTTGTAAAACTAGATTATTACAAATGTGAAAACCCAACAGTTATATCATAGAAATGCAATGGAGGACGAAGAAATTAATAGAAATGAAAGAAATTTTTCCTTTTTCTTGTTACAATGGAATATTTTCTTTCATAGATGGTATTTTCTCTCACAAATGAAGGAAGGAGCAAAAATTTACATAGACTCAACACTCACCTTTCTTAGCCTTGACCTCTAGATCTCTTGTTTTGGCTTGATAAATCTCCAAGCAACCATGGAAGCTTGCATCAAAACCTAGCATGGTGGCGCCCAGGAAGAACATGGAATTGCAAAGTGTAAATGAAGAAAAGTGTAAGAGGTTGTGGGTATATTGTTAGGGTTTCACTTACCCTCATGTTTTGGCTGACCCTTTTAGGGTGTTTGTTTTTTCATTTTTATTTAAGCCTTCACCTTGCAAACTAATACCCTTTGCCTTATATTTGTAAACTTTTGCAAAATGTAGGGTCGAGCAAACCAATTATTCCTTTTCAATTTTGCATGATTTTAAAATGGAGTTAATAAATGTAACGTCATTAAAGAAATCAATTATAGATTGCTTTAATTGACATCATGCAAATGTAGAATAGATCCACAATGCAAACTAAAGTAATTGTTAATTAATTACTTGAATAACTGTCTAGATTAGTTAAATTCACCTCAAAATCATGCAAAATCCATGGAGTTCAACTGAGGTGTTTTATCTTTATTTCCAATCATTTGGAGTGATTTTGGGATCAAACTTGGTCAAACTAGTTGTGAGAGTGAGTTTGAGCCTATTTTTGCTCAAATTGCTTAAGTTCTGACCCCTTTTTTGGAGGATTTTCATCTTTGCTTGTGGGAGAGATATTTGGAGATATTTTCACTTTCAGTTAGCTATTGGTGCCACCTCTTGGCACCTTGGAGTTACCTATTCTGCAAAGAGAGATTGATCTTGTAACTCACTTTTTTAAAGTTATTAATATATACAACTTTTATAGGTTATTTGATATTGTTACTTGTAGAGTTTCCTTCAATTTTCTTATTGCAATCAAGTGTTAGCCTTCTCACTTTCAAGTGTTTTGTCTCTGTTGATGATTTGGAGGCAAATTCAACGAGTTTTAAATCTAAAAACCTTTAAATTTATGTCTCATTCATGGATGCATGTACATAGAAGCAAGTTTAGGCACATGCCATTAATTGTGCTATAGATTTATCTTCTCCTTAAGGTTGTGAAAATATCATTTTCCTTCATAAAGGATAGATTATTAGGCCTTTTTGTGAAACATTTATGTGATTAAACTATCCAATTTGAGTTATGAAAATAGATTTTATGAGAGATAGTTGTGAATCAAGCTGGTCATCTTTTCCATTTAGGTGCATCACCATACTTTAAGATTCAGTTTATACGTTTATTTTAAATCCTTCTCCCCTTTTCCTTCAAAATACCATTTATTCATTAGAAAATCATAAGAGAGCCAACCCATAATATGGAGATTCATCTTCACTATGAGCATACCCACAGGCTCGAAGATGTTTTCATGTTTCATGAGATTGTTGAGCATATAAACTTAGCATTTGGGTGCAATCTCTGTGACAACAGTCATCATGAGACTCAAAACAACTAATAAAGAAAAACATTTTTTTTGGTGATGCAAGATTGCCCCTACACCACTAGATTCTCTAGCATCAAACACCCAAGGTAATTTGAGAGGTGACCTTGTCACATCTCTAGTGTTGGAGGAAAACCATGATGGTCAACCTTTGCCTTAGACAACCATGATGGATCTTCAACATTCCTTCCTTTCCATTTAACTAGATGTTCTTCATATTGACTGTTTCTTGTACTTCTTCCCACATGGCTATATAAGATTTCTTCTATCTCTTCCTTCTTTGAAGTAGGTGCCAAAATATTCTATTGTTCTTTTATTGGTCCATCCTCCATATCTCCTTAATGATACTATGTCAAATCAACAATGTTGAGCATAGGAGAGATGTTTATCCCACTCGATAACTTTACCTCGTAAGCATTTCTTGAGTCATGCTTCTTCAAGATCTTGCATGGTCCATACTTCTTCATTTTCAACTTTTTTATGTGTTTGCATTGGGAACCTTTCTTTCCTTAGGTGAACCATGACTTCATCTTCAACCTAGAATTCCTTAAATATTTGCTTCTAATTTAACTTAGCCTTGCATTGAGAATTCATCTTATTGATATGATTTCTTACTTCTTCATGTAAGTTCTTCAGGAGCTTTGTAAAATCTTCAACCTCAACACTACTCTTTTCCCCTTTGTCAATATTCCTCAACTCATAAGCATTCCTCGGTCTACTCCCATATATAATTTGGAATGGGGATTTACCAATACTCTTACTGACAAAATTATTGTAAGAAAATTTTGTCTATGGTAAAATCAAATCCCATCCCTTGGGCTTATCTTATACTAGGCATTTTAGCAGGTTGCCCAAACTCCTATTCACCACCTCTATATGCCCATATATCTATGGATGGTTTGCAGAACTAAACTTCAAATCTATCTTCAAATATTTCCATAATATCCTCTAGAAATAACCAACAAATTTGGTATCTCTGTCTAAAACTATACTCTTTGGTAGACCATGTAGTCTCACCACCTCTTTGGAAAACAACTTTGTAATGTGAATAACATCACTGGCCTTATGAAATGGAATGATATGTGTCATTTTTTAAAATCTATCAACCACCAAAAATATTGAATCATGTCCTTTCTATTTCCTTGGTAAACCAAAAATAAAGTCCTTTCTAATATCTTCCCATGGCCTCTCTAGTATAAGTAATGGCTTATATAGCCCAGTATTTTGACTTACTCCTTAAGCCATTTGGCATAATCTACAACTTTGTATGAAATTTATCACATCTTGTTGTAATTGTGGCCAGTAATAATTCTCCCTAACGTCAATCATTTTCCTTTTTCTATTACTAGAGATGGCCTTAATCTAACTTTCTTGAGGTCTTCTGCATCTCACTCTTCTTTGAATTGTTCTTCTTCTTCAACTTCATGTTCACTTTCATCTCCTCTCCTTATCTCAAACCTTCTACACAAATCCTCTTGCAATGCTTGAACATGTCTTTGCATGACTCATTAACCACCATGGTTTCTTCATAGAGGAATTTTGATCACTTTTCTCATTAACCCACAATCATAAGTCCTAGTGCAAGTTGTCTCACGTTTGAGGATCTATTTACACACTCAAGAACTCCCGCTTTGATACCACTTGATGAGGGGTTACTCCACTCAATGCCCACACATACACGACAAAAAATATCAACACAAAAAATGTAGGACAAAAAACATCCCACTTTGATTACTTCTAGAAAATGAAATTACAAATTCAAAAATTACAATGTTGTAGCCACATGGGCTTGATTCACTACAAATAAAATCAAATCTCTAAAAAAATCTATTATTCAGAGCCACAATTTGTACTAATGTATTCAACTTAATCTTCATTCATCCCTTATAACATCCTTAGAATATTCTAGAAAGTGTAACTCCCACTTTTATTTATGTGCCCAAAATTCCAACTATTCATTTTCTCACCCAAGAAGATATTTCTTGAAATTCACATTTTGGTGGCATGGCTTCTTGAAGCCATAACTTTTGACTCGGGCATTCGATTTACTATTATATTATATCTTTGGTAATATCTCAAAGAGATCTATAATTCCAAAATTGAATATCATTTTTCAAGCTTTATTGTGGCTTGTAAGGGTTTTAAATTTGAGCTTGAAGTTCTATTGGAGAAATTTCTTGGGGCTCCCAAACAGTATAGGATATTGAGATGATTCTTTTACTGAATACGTTTTTTAATTTCGCTCCTTGGAGTAAATTTTTAGGTCCATATATGCTTGTTTATGCCAACTTACTAAAAATAGTAAGTGATTATTTTTTACCTTTTCAAACTTCTAACTATCTTACACCCCTTAAATGTCATCATGGGACTCAAAAGAACTAAATGAAATAAGGAAAAAAATGTTTTGGGTGATGCAAGATTTCTCATACACCATTGGATGCTCCTACATCAAATGTAAATAAATAACATAAGTATCACAAGTCATGACAACTAGACTCCAACTCTAAAAAAATTTAAGTTATTTTGAGCCATACTCATTGATGCTTCAGTGTTCCATCATTTCACTTTAATTTTAAATTTTTAAGTATTATCCTTTCAAGTTCATTTAGATTTGTAAGTTTCATGTCATTAGATCATTTAGATAACTTAATTGCTCTCGAAGATTCTTCCACATCCCTCCTATCATATTTTGTAGATGCCTCCTACACCTTCCCTCTTTCCACTCTTTTCTAATACCTTTGTTATCTTTCATGTATTTTTTCTTTCTTCTTATCTTTCCTTCTCAATCAAATCCATTGTCTTTCTTTCTTCACCCATTTCAATTCAATAATGATCTCTCTCACTCTCTACTTATCTCTCTTGGTGATATGAATTATATTTATTTGATTTATCCTTTTCTATACATCCTTAATAATTAGGCCTAATTTGACTTATCAATCACATCTCTACATAATTGACCCCCATAACTAAACCATCCCTAAGTGCCTAGTCCCTATCAAGGATAGGACTTAGTGTATGTTAATATACCTCTTTTCCATGTCTATATTCTTCAAGAATAAACAGAATTATCCAATTATCATTATTCTTATTATGTTGACATAAAAATATAAACCAAAGATTGGATCTATATTGTATCTTGATGTAATAAGGAATTATATATATACACACACACAATAGAATATATGCCAACCAAAATAAAATATACACATTCTACACATCAATGGATATCATGTTAATAATAGTATATATATAGATTCCTTTAATGTTTTTTTTTGGCAAAAGGCGGAGGGTTTGTAGATATATTAATAGTAATAATAATAAAAATTTACAATAGGTCATCGTTTATATGATCCCAAAAACACCTTTACAATGATGAACTATCTGCCAACCCCTAGTTTGCTACTAAAAATGGGCTGATTATACAGAATATTCAGAAATCCACAACAAAAACTTGTTTTTATAGCCTGAAACTTAGATAGAATTGGGCATGAAGAAAGAAAAAAAAACTAGACACCCTTGCACGACTCCTGGATTGACTTCTCCCTTGGGTCTTCTTGTGTTATGTAGATTGTGTTTGGGACAAGACCCTACACCCTTCTTGCTCGAGCCAAATCTGATCTGAATTTTCTGAATCTGTTGCTTCGGAACTTGGTGCTTCAGAACTTGGTGCTCTGGAAACTATTGCTCCAAAATTTTGGCCTCGACAACAACATTCTTCTTTCCCTTAAAATACTCAATATCATAATCATAGGCCTATATCTTACAAATCCATTTTTTTTGTCGCTCATTAAGGGCCTACTACTCTGATACCACTAGAATGTCTCTAGCCAAATCTAAACTGTGTTTTTTGAATCTGTTGCTCCGAAACTTGGTGCTTCGGAATCTCATCAGAAACTTTTCTTGTAAAATTTCAACTATTGCACTTTTCTTTTCTTTTTATATTTTCAATACATATGAACCCTTCAAGGCATGCACACTTTGGATTGGCTTGTCCCACCAACTTTTAGAAAATATGCTCATTACAAATTTTAATTTGTAAACCTCAAAGAGTCTTGCATAACCAATGAGGCTAATTTTGGAAAAGCTTGAATTTGACCTTCAACCAACAGTTCAATTTCATCACCTTCACACCCCAAATTTTCTAGACAATTAGCCACACTATTACCCTCCCTATAAGTGTATGAAATTATGAAGGATTGAAAACTATCCAACAAATCCCATACTTATTGTAAAACATATCTCAAGTTCCAATTCTGCACTTTCCTTTCCTTACATGCATTTATAATTATTAGCGAGTCACCCTCCACATGTATTTTCAATATTCCTATCTTTAACCCAAGCTCTAACCCTAACAGAATTTCCTGAGCCTTTGCCATGTTATTAGTACCTGATGGAAGCCGAACTGAACTTGCTGCTACCACAACACCTTTTGAATTTTGAATGCAAATTCCTACACCTGACTCGCCTGGATTACCCTTGGATGCACCATAAAAATTGAGTTTTGAAGCAGAGTACAAAGGAAGAAACCAACACCTTCAACAAGCTTAATTTGACTAACTTAAAACATCTCTAACACACATTTCACTTGCAGGACTTTTGACACACTTATTCAACTATATTTCCCTCTAAATCACTATTCATACAAAATAGGAGTTCCAAATTCATTCCAATTCTTCAAAACATTTTTATCCCCTTGAAAATGACTATTCTAAGTCCATTTAGCTCCCTCAAACATCAACAAAGATTAGATTCTTTCACTACTGTCCTTAAATACATACCATGGCACTTTTGCTACAAACATTAAATTTTGTCTTCAAAGGAATAAACCAACAACTCAACACTTGTAATAGATTTCCCAAAGTTGACAAGACATGACTAACCTCATCTTACCTTCCAAGAACTCAGACTTCACACTTTGGTTATAGTTCCTTCTCAAATTGACCCAACGCTTAAGGCTTCCCAAAAAGACTGTAAGAAGTTTTCTCCTAAAACCATACACTGAAACAATGTACAAATCACATATTTGAATACCTATCTTCCCTACTTAAAACATATTACAAGGTGGATATTAAGTCCTTCGGAGAAATGGCTTGAAAACCTGTTGTTTCTGTCAGAAAATAGGCCTAATTAGCCCTGACTCACACAAACCCTTATTGATTTTCCTATTTCCAAGTTCATTTTCTCATAAAAAATGCTTCAAACAACCTTTAATGAGCCTATTCATGCTTATAAATCCAACCAAAAGTTCCTTTTGTCAATTATTTATCAAACCCTAGGTTATAACTACCCTCACTGCCCTATTTCAGACTATGCACACATAATTACAGACTAGGGCTTTCAAAAAACTATCCCAAATCACCACCAAATACTTTGCAACCTTGTGATATCTTAAAGAATCTAATAAAATACCTCCACACCAAAAATTATCATATTTCATCAGCCAAAATAGGAGAAACTCAATTTTAAATGCACATTGAATACCCTAATAGAGGGTTTGGACTGTATTTACAAAAAATAGCATAACTTCTTTAAAAATGAACCAATCTGCATGACACTTGAACTAAATGCAAGGTGATTGGATTATTTACCATTTACAATCATTTAGGCTCGCATTTCTATTCGTACAGATCCATACAAGGGTCTGAAACACAAAAATTATGTAGAAAATGCACAAAAATAGTAATATTCTTTATTCAAATTTTAAATCTCCATCACCTACACCCAATACAACTGTACAATGGACTTTTATAGGCATTCTAAGATGTCTCTATAGTTTCTAACTAATTTCAAATGCATAAAACTGAAATAACCCTTCAACTTCTTAATGCAACTTTACAACTTCTACAAATTTGTAACAACTTTTACATTTTTTTCACATTTTTTGCACTTTTTGGATCAAATGACCTCAAATATATGAAAAATGACTCTAATAACATTATTACAAGGTAGGAACAATAATATTCAATCAAATTTCAAAAATTGCTTCATGGAGGCCTAATTTTTCCAAGGTGCTCCTGCAACAAACACCCGACCAAGAAAAGAATCCAAGTCCACTTGGATTGATGTTGTCAACAACCTTCATTCCTCGTATGCTCTGCCACCTTAAAAAAACTTCCATCACCCTCATTTTCACTTTAGGTTTGAATTTTTCCATGCAAATTAGCTTCTTGCATTGCTCACCAATTGAAACCAAAACCTTCACTCTTTGGTGCATCTTAATATCTTGCTTCTCCCTTAGTCCCTTAACCTGCAAGTTGTTTCTTGTCCACAAGATCAGTATAATAAAGAAATGAAACATAGTTTTTATCATTATACCTCCATCATCCTTCAATTCCTTGTAGATCTCCAAGGCCAACTCATCCATAATCATTCCTTTAATCAACTCAATGTCTGCAACCTCTGAAATCGGGTCTCTTATCTTTTCTCATACCTTCACCTTCTTGCTTTGGAATATCTGCAACATCTTCTTCATCTAAGAATCCTTCTTTTGCATCCTCAAAGACTTCTTGTTCTTTCATCCTCATTTGTCTTCTGCTCTTTTGGATTATCTTCCTTATAGGCCATGAAACTTTCTTTTTCACTACTAAGTGCCAACTTATCATCTGCTCTATCCTCTTCATGGATTCTTGGAACTCTTCTTCAAATATTCACAACTCTTGCTTCAAATCAGCTATCTCCTTATCCATCTTTTCTTATCTTTTTCTCTCCTTCCTCTCTTCCTCTGCCTGCAAATACCTTCTCAAAATCTCCATCTTCAAGATGGTCACCAAGCAAGTTGCTCCTTGCTTCAACTCACTCACTTTTCACAACTTTCTCTCTGCCTTCTCAATGGCAGTCACCATGTTACCTTCTGAACTTGCAACCACACACACACAACTACAAAACCATAATACCAAAACCAACTTCTTTCTCAGCCCAGACCTTTTGCTGAGCTCTAATACCAATTTGATGCAGAGTACAAAGGAAGAAACCAACACCTTCAACAAGCTTAATTTGACTAACTCAAAACATCTCTAACACACATTTCACTTGTAGGACTTTTGACACACTTATTCAACTATATTTCCCTCTAAATCACTATTCATACAAAATAGGAGTTCCAAATTCATTGCAGTTCTTCAAAACACTTTTATCCCCTTGAAAATGACTGTTCTAAGTCCATTTAGTTCCCTTAAACAACAACAAAGATTAGATTCTTTCACTACTGTCCTTAAATACATACCATGGCACTTTTGCTACAAACATTAACTTTTGTCTTCAAAGGCGTAAAAAAACAACTCAACACTTGTAATAGCTTTCCCAAAGTTGACAAGACATGACTAACCTCATCTTACCTTCCAAAAACTCAGACTTCACACTTTGGTTATAGTTCCTTCTCAAACTGACCCAATGCTTAAGGCTTCCCAAAAGGACTGTCAGAAGTTTTCCCCTAAAACCATACACTGAAATAATGTACAAATCACATATTTGAATACCTATCTTCCCTACTTAAAACATATTACAAGGTGGATATTAAGTCCTTCAGAGAAATGGCTTGAAAACTTGTTTCTGTCAGAAAATAGGCCTAATTAGCCCTGACTCACACAAACCCTTATTGATTTTCCTATTTCCAAGTTCATTTTCTCATAACAAATGCTTCAAACAACCTTTAATGGGCCTGTTCATGCTTATAAATCCAACCAAAATTTCCTTTGTCAATTCTTTATCAAACCCTAGGTTATAACTACCCTCACTGCCCTGTTTCAGGCTGTGCACATAGAATTACAGACTAGGGCTTTCAAAAAGTTATCCCAAATCACCACCAAATACTCTGCAACCTTGTGATATCTTAAATCATATAATAAACTACCTCCACACCAAAAATTACCATATTTCTTTGGCCAAAATAGGAGAAACTCAATTTTAATTGCACACTGATTACCTTAATAGAGGGTTTGGACCATATTTACAAAAAATAGCATAACTTTAAAAATGAACCAATCTGCATGACACTTGAACTAAATGGAAGATGATTGGATGATTTACCATTTACAATCATTTAGACTCGCATTTCTATATGTACAGATCCGTACAAGGGTCTGAAACACATAAATTATGTAGAAAATGCACAAAAACAATAATATTCTTTATTCAAACTTTAAATTTCCATCACCCACACCCAATACAAACATATAATGGCATTTTATAGGCATTCCAAGATGTCTCTATAGTTTCTAACTAATTTCAAACACCTAAAACTGAAATGACCCTTCAACTTCTTAATGCAACTTTACAACTTTTGTATTTTTTTCACATTTTTTGCACTTTTTGGATCAAATGACCTCAAATATATGAAAAATGACTCTAATAACATTATTACATGGTAGGAACAATAATATTGAATCAAATTTCAAAAATTGCTTCATGGAGGCCTAATTTTGCCAAGGTGCTCCTGCACTAAGTTTCAAAAAATCTGGTAGCGGAGGCTTCCATCTAATTTCACTTTTGTTAATCTTGGTCTTGACATCCTTATGCAGACTACCTGAAAAAGGTAATATGATATTCTTTCAGGACTTTAGAATAGCATCATCCCAGCTTGTGAACAAATATGTATTAGATTTGTGCTTTTGTACACATGTATTAACTACCTCTGAAACAACCTTTTCAATTTTAATTTTAGTATTCTCAACTGACGAGGTTGTCTTTTTGAATATATGCATATTACGTTCGCACCAAATGTTCCATATTACAAGCGATGGAATAACCTACCATATGCATGAGAAAAATGAAGCTTTATACAAAAGAGGCCAACTTTGAAAGAGCTCCCAAAGGGTGTTTGGCAGAGGTGAATACAATTTTAATTTATTTTGTATAAATTCCCAACATTCTTGTGCAAAACTACAATGAATGAGAAAATGATCCGTGTCTTCTAAAACCTCGCAACACAAGACACATTTGAAAGACAACTATTTTCAACTTTTCTAGTCGATCACTCGTTAATATACATTTTCTTAATGCTAACCATGCAAAACTTCTCGCTTTTGGTGAAGTTTTATTATTCCAACAAAATGTATAGGCTCTCTGAGATGCCAACTGGTTACTTTTTTGACATAATGCATTATAACCTTTTTTAACCAAATACAAACCTTCTTTTGATGGTACCTGTGAATGGGGGAAAATACTTGTTAGAAAATGAGCAGCAAACAAAAGAGTGCAAACAACAACTATAAACACCCTACACCTCAAGATTGGGAAAATGCTTAACTTAACAAAATAAAATGGAACCTTTTACCTTGTTGAGTTGTCCTTGGGTTGGCCCTTCGATCTTCAATGTTGTATGCTCCTTTTGATGGAAAAAGATGCAAATGTGGATTGTGAGACAGATGGAAAAATGGGTGAAAGTGGATGCAAATGCAAGTATTTGGCTAAGTATGGCTCAAGAGAAAAAATTGCAAGAGTTTGGCTAGCACAATGATCTCCTCCAAAAATGAGAGAAAAGAGGGGGTATTTATAGAGAATTTTGAATTCTCTAGAGAAATGGATGGTTGGGATTAAACCAACAAGGCCAAGATGTAGGGCTATGGTGAGTTGAGAACTCACAAGCCCTCACATCTTGACATGTGGCATGTGAAGTGGCTTGAAAAGGATGATGTGTACATGAGTTGGAAGGAGAGTACATGACATGGAGGTACTACATAGTACTTTGGGATTGGGACAAGATCTCCTCATAAAAGAGGTCCTTGTCCCCATGTGGGTGAGAGGACATGTGAGAAATTAAAAATTTCTCAAATATCCACACGGGGATGAGAGAAGGAATTTAAAATTCCTTGAAATGCATTGGGGGATTAAATGTGAATTAAAAATTCACATGGGGAATGGACTGCCTTCTCCAAAAGGAGGCCTTTAATAAGGTTGAATTAGGACACATTCCATAAATGACACGGGGATTAGGTTGACCTAATTAAGTGATTAAGGTTGTGCAAGTACTTGATTAGACAAATTAATGACAGATTAGAGGCAAGTGGGAAATTATGGAGGATGTGACCCTAATGATGATTAGGGGTGTGCACATCTTAACCATAAATTAATTATGATTAGAAGAAGGTTAGATGGTTAAGAGAGATTAGAGACCAACTTGCAAAAGTTGGAGGATGTGACAATGAGAGAGAAAGTGAGGAATTAAAAAATAAATTTAAAATTCCAAGAGGTAATATGACTAAATCAAATAAAGTGATATTTATTTAATTTAGAGAGGAAAGAGGGGAGAAGTATTTATTACATTAAATACTTTGGAAACCTTATGTAGGACACGAAATATTAATTAAATGAATGATTTAATTAATACCGGCAAAGAGGATGAAGTAAATGAGCAAAGGGATGATTAAGGAGACATCTTTGACCATATGGAAGTGGTCAAATTTAGATGTCTACAGAACCCATAAAATTTTTTCAGGCTTGCCCAAGAAAAAAAACATTTCTATTTTTCAAAACATCTTGAAACCAAAAGGTTTAATTATTCAATAGTAAAGGGCCTTAATACTTTTTCCATATCACTTTCCCTGTTAAGCCAAATGTTGAAGACACATAATCTAGAAGATCCTCACCCCATTCCTCCTTCAATACCATCATTATTGTTGTAGGTCCTGATTATCCTTCAATGGAGGATAACCATTCTATGAGTCCTCCCAAAACTTCACACTCTCCCCATTGTGAACTTCCCATGTAATATATGAAGTGATAAGTGACCTACATGAAATAAAAAAGTTCCACGTGGCAGACCTTGTTGGCAGATTTGAAATGGTAAGGATTCTTAAGGGACTTCCATCACCAAGATACTTAGCCTACATTAAATTGCACCATTTAGCATATGCTTTTGTATGCATTTGCCAGGCTTACTTGGCACCAAATGCCTTATTCCTCATTAAAACATTATGAATCCCTACCCCCCCTTTAGATTTATCTATTTCCATGTTGTCCAACGAGATTAAAGGTACTTTTTGTTGTTCATTAATATTACCCTTCCAAAGGAAATTTTTGATAATTTTCTCTATTTGATAAATAAATGACTTTGGAACTTTAAGCACCACTAAAGAATAATTAGGGATCGCTGATAGAACATATTTGACTAAAAGAATTCTACCTGATAGTAAGATCCACCGAGCTTTCCATAAAAGAATCCTTGCCTTTAACCTTTGAATAACTCTATCCCAATAAGAAACTTTATTTGGCCCCATGAAAAAAGGTGTGCCAAGGTATTTGCATGTTAACTCTACTTCTTGAAACCCCAAAAATTTCACTATCTTCTTCTTTAAGTTTTCCTTTGTATTAAAGACATATATTTTTGACTTAGCAACATTAATTCTTTGACCTAATTCCAAATAATAGTGTCTAAGACCAACTTGAATTGTGCAGCTTCTTCAACAGATCATAAACCAAACAAAAGGGTATCATCTGCAAAAGGATAATGGGTGATTGAAATATTTGTATGTGGAATATTGATGCCCTTCCAAAGCCCCTGGTTGTGTTTATACTAGATTAACTTGCTCAAAGCTTCTTCCATAATAATAAAGAGAAAAGGAGATAATGGGTCCCCTTGTTTGACCCCTTGTGTTGCCTCCAAAAAACCTGTTGGAGAACCATTTAGGATGACCAAAAATATAGCTCCTGACAAGCACGAAAGAATCCATCTGTGCCACTTTCCTTTGAACCCAAAATTTACTAGAAATTTATTCTTGAGAAATCCCAATCTACACAATCATAGGATTTCATCATATCCAATTTTATGATAAAAGAAGGTAAATGAGCAGTCAAAATAGAATGAAGTGTCTCATGCACGATCAATGCCCCTTCAAAAGTTTCTTGTCCTGGCACAAAACCTCCCTATTCTTGAGAAATTATTTTTGGGATCAAAGGTTGTAGTCTAAGATAAATAGCTTTAGTGAAAATATTGTATACTATGTTACACAACGATATCGTCCTAAAGTCTACAAATAACTTTGGATTGTCTACTTTTAGAATAATTGTAATATTTGTTGTATTGAATTTCCTGAGCATTAAGCCTATCTGCCTTGATTCTTCCAACGCCCACAAAAAATCATAACATAAGAAATCCCAACACTTTTGAAAAAACATTGCAGTGAATCCATCCAGGCCAAGAGCCTTATCAGGGATAATGAAAAAACTACCCCCTTCAATTCGTCTAATGTGAACGGATTTAACAAATCAACATTATCTTCATCCTAATGAATCTGGGAATGGCATCTAAAAGTTCCCTTTCATCATCTCTATTATTCACACTTTTACAGTGAGGAGCAGATAATAGATCAGAAAATAAATTTACCCCCTCCCGCTTTATATCATCTTCATTGGTTAGCTAGTTCCCTGAAGACAAATCTTGAATTGAGAAGATTGTAGAAGCAACTCTTTTAATTTGTGTAGAGGCATGAAAATATTTTGTATTGCGGTCACTTCTTTAAGCCATAATTCTCTTGATTTTTGCTTCCAACATATCTCCTCATGAGCACATAACTCTTCCCATTCCCGCTGTAAATTTTTCTGCTTCTCATACAACTGATCATCTAATCCATTTGCTATGATCTGATCATGGATTTTTGTAAGCTCATTGAAATTTAATTCTTTTTGCTGAAAGATATTCTTAAAAACATGTACATTCCAATGTTTTATTTGCTACTTAACATGCAACAATTTTTTCCTTAGTTGAAACATATTTGTGCCTTGATCAAAGGGGAGTTTAACCACCATTGATGAAGAAGAACCATGAACTCTGGATGTCTGAACCACATACTCTCAAATTTGAATGATGATTTACCTTTGTAATAAGATGCTTTCATTGTCTGTAAAGAAACAACATAGTGATCAGAACCAAGAAATGGCAGAACCTCTGTTTCCATCCCATTCTTCCCCAAGAACCAATTTGAAGATGCTAAAAATCTGTCCAATCTTACAGAAATTTGCATGAAACCTTTATGATGATTCATCCAAGTAAATTTTCCCTTGATTGGAATGATGTCTTTTAATGCATTTGAAGCAATAAAAGAACTGAAATCTTCCATGACTCTTAAAGGTGGACTGATACCTCCAACTTTCTCTTGCGGTGAAGTAATGGCATTAAAATCCCCTCCTAATAATAATTTCACATCACCCAAATTATTCAAAATCCTTGACAACTCATCCCATAACACTTTTTTATCATTGGTTGAAGAGGGCCCATAAACATTACACAACCAAAAATTGAGATCAAAATTTTCAATTTCAAGCAATTACCAGTTATTAGCATGCTGAGCTATAACAACCATTACTACCTTCAGATTCCACAAAACAATTAAACCTCTTGAAGCTCCTTGAGCCAAAGAGTGCATCGATTTCCATATTTTCCATTTACTTATTGATACATCAAACATTGCCTCTGATGTTTTTGTTTCTCGCAGTAAAACAATATCAGCTCTACAAGCATCAATTTGCTGCTTGATGTGAGTGTGTTTGTCAGGAGAATTAATGCCCTTGACTTTCCAAGATATGATCTTCATTGCGCTCGAGGAGAGCAACACGCTCTCCTTGGGTGTTTATTTAGTGGTTTTGAGATGGAATCATAAATTGTTTTTTGGACACCTGCTTCTATTTCCTCCCGAAGTTTAGTCAAATTTGACTTCCTTCCTCTTTTACCCAATGAATTTTTCAACACTACTTGCATTGGAGTCTGAGATAAAGACAAAATCTTAGTATAATCAAACTCCTCTTCCACAAGATCCTCTATTTTTCCCTTAGTTTGTTGAAAGACTTCAATTTGGGTACTTTGTTTGCACTCCTTTTCCTTACTCGATGTTACAGTTTCTCAAACATCTATTGATACTACTTCCTCTGCCAGTTGATCTTTTTCCTTTTTCGGTTCTACAATCCCCCAACTATCTACAGTTGCAACTCCCTATGTTATTTGATCAAAAATATTTGAACCTACTGAAGCAAGAATTTCTTGTACTAATGCCTCTAGATCAACATTTTCCTTATCAAAATAGGCCTGATAGCCATCCCCCATATTAATCAAATCAGTAACTGAACCATGCAACACTGGACTTTGTTGGATTATGCTAGGCTTATCTAAATTTATAGTTCCAGACTGAGGAGTCAAATACATTGAGCAGTCTTCAAACATCAATTTTTTTACTATAACTTCTAGATATTGCACAGAAACTTGAGGAAAGTTTGGCGTGTAAACATTTAGACAATAAGCCATAAACTTCTACATCAGAAAAACTATATTCTTATGCATATTGCGAGATACAGTCACAGTATATTTTTTAGAGGATTGCAGAAGTGATAGACACCCTATTTTCATTTGCCCCATAGCTAAATTATCCTTACAACATTGAAGCTCATTACTTGACATAACCTCCATAACCTTACCACCATCCAAAGGGGAGCAAGAAACTTCATGTTGATCAAAATTATCTCTCCTTAATCTTACTCCCATCCTGGGGAGAACAACCAACTTCTTGATTATCCGCAGTACCCTTTTCTACACAATTTTCAACAATGTGCCCAAATCCATGACAATTTACACAAACAGAATTTGGTGTTTCAAAAGATAAAAACTGAGACCACCTACCATAGTGGGATGAAATCTGGATTTGGCTTGGCAAATCCTTTGATAAATTCATTAATGCACAAACCCTAACTAGTTTTGAAAGGTTTGCAAAGAGAGAGTAATCATATTTAAGGAAGATTCCCACATGGTTAGCCATGGTTTAAATCAAATTCAAATCTCTGTATTCTAGAGGAAGTGCATGCATTTGAAACCAAAAAGGCACAAATCTAGCAACAAAATCTTCAGATTTAAAGTTTGGAACCCATGGCTGAATACTGAGACTAGAACCAAAAAAGAACCAATATTTTACTGTATACACTACATCCCTCTGTTCTTTACTATGAAATAGAACTACAAATACTCATGTGGCCTGATCTAAATAAAATAGATTTAAAAGACCCTCCCATTCATGAAAGAGCAACTTCTTTAACTGTTCAAGATCAGGAATAATGATATAAAACTTACAAATCAGTGCTTTTTCTCTGAGATCTTTGATTTGTGGATGCAACAAGTGCTCCAAAAATGTAAGATGAACAATACCCTCTTGATCTGTTCCCTTGGCTTTAGCTCTCCCTTGTTGCTTTCCCCCATTACTTAAAATTGATTGACGTTGAATATTTTCCTCTTGAGATGTTAGTTCTTTGCACCTCTAGGTTTGCTTTCTTGATTTTCTTCGTTTTGTCACTTTTTTCTATTTTTTCTTTCTTAATCTCCTGCTTTGAACATTTTCCTTCATTTGGCCACCTTGTAGTACTTTGTTTACAACAAACTCCAAATCTCTTTTATCATTCTGCACCACTTTTTGTGGTTGTGGCTTATTAACCAGATTTGCAACAAACTCCAAATCCCTTTTATCATTCTGCATCGCTTTCTATGGCTGCAACTTATTAACCAGATCTCCTTTTGTTTCCTTCCATACCCCTTGTTGCCACGTAGAAGTATGAGGAATATGACTATGTACCCCATGCAAAGATCCTTGCTGCCCTCTAAAATCTGAGTGTGCATGGACCGCTTTATTATTATTTATTTTGTTTTCTCAAAACCCTTGTCTAACAAAACTAGGGTTAAGCCCCTGATCTTTAATATTTGTTGCATGTCTTGGATTGAGGGGGTCACCTCTCTTATGAACCCTCGACTTATGCAAATCCAAGTTTCTTTTGGATCTAAAATCCCTCTGGGCATCTTCAGAAAAATGATTCAAATATTGGGAGTCTTTTTCACAAAATTTTTCAGACTTTTCTGGGTACCAATGACCTCTCACAGATACATCCTTAGCATAGATATCAAAAACTAACCGTTTTGCATGAACTAGATTTCAAGGACATAACGAAACCCAATTTGGCTTGGTAAACCTATGCTTAATACCAAAGGACCCATAACCTATACGATTCACATTATTTTTTTTGGTGGGTCCTTGGTAAGTCTGTGTATTCCTGACAAAGCCTTGAGGCTGGCAATATTGCTGAGACCTACAATTTTCTGAAAAATTACTGTTGCTGCACCAATGTCTCTCCATTGCTTTACACAAGATTATGTTAGCTTCCAAGTTTTGATTTATGGTCTTGTATTTTTATTATAAGTTCACAACCATTAGATTCCTTTAATGTTACTTAGAATGTATCTTCTACAATGATCATTCTCCTTATATTGATATATCTTACTTTCTTATCATAGGTATAAATTTTCACATTTCACTACCATATTAATTCAAAATCATTTATTCATTACATGGGCTTGTATACTCATATATTGTCCTTCATTTCATCTATATTTCTCTCTATTCTATCATATTCTACTATTTCATATTACTATTTATTATATGTCTTCTCCTCTCATGCTTATATATCATTTATATTTCACTCTCACTCAAATTCATATCATTATCTCACATTCTTGTTTTCATTTTATTGCTTCAATATGCCTTTTTGTCACGTTCTTCCAAAACAACTTTTAGTTATCTTCTTTACATGAATGCAACTCTTGATTTATAAAATTTGTACCTTTTATAACTTATTTAGGCATATAAGGGTGTATTTAAGGCTATTCAACAATTTATGTCTCATGGGTTCAAAAAGAACCTTAATGAAATGTATGATAGTGCACAATCTCTTGTATATTATATGCTACACCTTTTATCATATTTATAATAATACAAAAAAAATTGTAATATATAAAGATTAGACTATTCATATTTCCTACCAAAAAATATATTTAAATAAAATGACAACTCAAATTAAAATAAAAAGAAATTAAAAATAATATAATTAAACAATAATCATAATACATATATTGAAAAAAAATATTAACAATTACTAAATATCATTGCCTATAAAAAATAGACTTTAAAACATTCCTTGTATTCTATATCTATATATGGACGAAAAAAATATTAAATAATATACTCCATATATTTATAAAACTAATTTTAAACTATTAAATTTT
The DNA here is from genome assembly GCA_007258455.2 of Sequoia sempervirens. Lineage (NCBI taxonomy): Eukaryota > Viridiplantae > Streptophyta > Pinopsida > Cupressales > Cupressaceae > Sequoia > Sequoia sempervirens. Next base: position 150,786,939 of record VDFB02075321.1, read on the forward strand.
AAAATGTCTAATATATTCTTTTAATATGAACGGAAATTACAATATTAAGTTTGATTATAATATTTTCTTCAAAAACTATGATATTATATTGTGAACATTAATGATATTATTATAAAGAGAATTGAAGGAATCTAAGAAACATATAATATTATTAATGTTCACAATGCAATGTTCCTTCAATGAATATTCAAAACTTTTGCTTTTGTATGAAAGTGCAAGTCCTTTACATTTTTAATACTTCTATTTTGGCTTTTAGTTCTCCATGACAACTAAGGGAATTTGGAATATCTTTTAGCAACATATTTCCAACTAGCAATTAAGGAGTATTTAAAAAAGCCTCCAAATCAGCGAGGGGGACAATTTTGTCTTATAGTATACAAAAGACAAAGTTAGTCTTTAAATAATTTATAACTACATTGAGCATGTTAATATGATTTGGGTTATCAAATAATAGAATGATGTAGTTACCTCTTTTATCTTAATATAAGAAAAAAAAAAAAGATTGTTAAGAATTTAGTCTATAACATTTTTTAATTGTTTAATTAAATGGAATAGTTAAGATTTTTTTAAGTTTTTTAAATAGGGTTGATGTGTTGTGATTTGTTTTATGTGAAATTTTTAATATTGAATTTTTATTGTATTTTCAATCTTTTTCAAATAAATATATCTTTGTGTATTTTTTTTGGTTAAGTGGTGTATTTCACTCTTCTTTTTAATCTATGTAATAAACTAATTTACATGAAATATTATCTATGACTAGTTCAATATTAATATATCACATAGAGAATTCATTTTTTCTTTATATAATGTGTTGAGATGTTTTGTAAGGGTCTTCATTAGTTTTCACATAGGATTATTGTTATTTTCTAAGAGTCTATATCTCATAAGGGTACAACAAAATCAAAGTTGAGCCATCAACCTATGATGAGTTCCATAACAATAATGCTTTGTGATATTTAGGTAAAGAAGGTGGTATATCTTCATATATTTAAGTCTTATGTGGTTTTGATCTAGTTCTATCCAAGTAGTTTGCAAGGTCATGGAATGGACAAAAAGTCACTATTGGTGGTGTTAATTTTGAAATAACTAAAGAATCCATTGGAGCTACTACAAGGTAGAGGGTGGATAGAAGAAAGGTCAAGAAGCAAGGTAAGTCTGGAGACAAGGAGAGTGTCATGGATTTTCTCAATGATGGGGAGAACCTCATAAAATTCTAAAATGGCTACAAGAGGGAGGAATTGTCATGCCCTTAAGATGAGGTAAGTTACTTCTCATCGGATATTTTACCCTTGAAGGCCATTTTAAATGTGTCTTCAATTGCCACTTTCTTTTATTAAAACAACTTCTTTTATTAAATCGCTTAAGAAATAAACTATTGATTAGCTTCCCTTTATTCCTTTTAAATTTTGATGTAGGAGCATCTAGGTGCACAGATAATCTTGCACACCAAAAAAAATAAAATTATTTTCCTTTAATTTTTGGCTTTGGTTGTGTTTGCAGGCATGATTTTATTTTAATTTCATTCTCCTCTCAATTTCTCTAAATTGGAGTTAATTAATTTGCATTTGAATTTAATTCAAATTGGATTTGAAAGTGTTAGAAATTGTCATTTATTTGAATTTTGGGGAGTTACAAAAGTACCATGCCCAGGCAAGAGGAGGTCATTCTTGGCATGTTGTAACTCCTCTATGCATTTAAATTTTGGCTTGGAATTGTTAGTGGAAGAATCTAGGTGCATGATGAAGAAGTTAGTGGAGTGAGATAGTGTTGGAAATTTGGGAAAATTGAATTGATTTTTGTAGACAGAGTTGAATGAGGAGAAGTGGTCCACACTGAGGAAGGAAATCAAGTTAATGAGGCTTCCTAAATACCAGGAAAAATCCATGCCCATCTTTGGAGAAAGACTTAGTAGGTGAAAGAAAAGAAAATGAGAAGTTTTGAAGAGAGAACTTGCCTATGAAACCAAGGAGGGACACCCAAGAGTGAAGTTAGGAAATTTAGAGTGATTTTTCTATTGTTGGAGTTGTAAGAAGGTGTATTGTAGCATAAATTTTAGTGTTGGAGGCAACAAGAATGCCCATAAATGTTCTTTTGTTCATTTTTTGGTTCAAGAAACTACTGTTGTAAGCTCCTAAAAGATTTAATAAATAAAATTAGTAAGTTGCTCATGAGTTTCCTATCAATTCTTATGTTGGAGAATTTTATTTGAACTCACAAATATTTAATTTTATTCCCAAAGGCTTATTTTTCCAATTGTGGTATGAGGGAGCTAAAACAACTAACAATCCAGTATGATTCTTGGTTGTTGATCTACTTCAATTTGTATCAAATCAGGTAGTTTGAAGAAATCATGGAATATAGAGGATGGGGTAGAGGAAGATCCCCATGAGGAGAAGAAAATCCAACAGTTATGGAGATGCTAAGAGGAATCATTGAAAGGCTAGAAGCCATAGAAGCATCTCAACAAAGAGGGATTTATGTTAGAGATGTTAGTGAAGAGGAAGAAGAGGCAACAAAAGTTGTAGAGGTAGGAGGAGGAGATGCACAAAAAGATATATTTCTACCAATATTATCAAAGCTAGGAAGTAAACCAAGGATGGATCCACCAAGCTACAACAAAAGTTTGAACCCAAAAAAGCTCATTGATTAGGTTACAGAGATGGATAAATACTTTGATTTAGAGTCCATTGAAGATACAAATAAGGTAAAGTATGCTTGTACAAGATTGAAGGGGCATGCATCCCTATGGTGAGATTGATTTTGGATTGAAAGAGAGAAAAGGAAAGGAGAAGATTAAATCATGGGATAAGATGGTCACAAAGTTGAAGGTAAAATTTTTACCTATAGAATATCACATCAGTTTGCTTAAGAGGCTAAAAAAAATGAAATAAAAGGATTTGAGTGTCATGGAGTACATGTAAGAATTCTACAAATTGGGCATTCGTGCTAGGCATGATGAAGATGATGAAGAAAAGGTAGTAAGGTATGTGAACGGGTTGCAGATGACTATCCAAGATGAACTTAATTAGTATGGTCATGATAAGAACAATAGAGGAATCCTACCAATATTCTCTCAAGGTAGAGGAAAATTTGGAAAGAAGGAAATAAGGTAACTCCAGAGGTACAAGAGAACCTTTAAGAGGTAGAGAACAAAGAAATAGTGGAAGATGACAACCATTAAAGGAAGAATAAGCAAGATAGTCTCGAACAAATTATAGCTCAAATGCAAGGGGAAGAGGTGAAACTTCAAGGGGAAGAAGAGAATATGGAAGAGGATTTTTAGGGAAATGCTTCAATTATGGAGAGGAAGGTCATAGTGCCTTTGAATTCCCACAAATCCAACAAGGTGGAAACAAAAATGTTGGAAGGAATTTTACTATAGGGGCTAAAGAAGAGGAAGAACAATTGGAACTAAAGCATGGAGAAAATATCATGTTAAAAAGAGTTCAAGTTTGAATCCAGAGAAAGACCAACAAGGGCCTACACAAAGGAGAAGTATATTCAAAACTGTTTGCAAATCAAAGGGGAAGTGTTGTACAATAATTATGGACAATGGTAGCTCAAATAATTTGGTGTCATTGGAAATGGTTGAGAAACTAAAATTGGAGAAAACAAAGCACCCAAATCCATACAAGGTTACATGGTTGCAAAAGGGACATCAACTTTTGGTAAGTGAGCAATGCTTAGTGAGTTTTCAGATTGGCAATTATAGAGATGAATTAATGTGTGATGTGATTCCCATGGATGCTTGCTATATCCTCTTGGGTAGGCCATGGCAATATGATTGGAAAGCTATGCATGATGGTGAAGCAATCACTTACACTATAGTCAAGGACAAGAAAAATTATGTTATGAAACCACTGAAGGATAAGCAAAAAGAAGAGGATAGTGATACACAGGTATATGTAATCTTTGAAAAACAATTCTTGAAAGAAATACAAAAGGAATAAATATGTGATTTATTTATTCTTAGTCCAAAGAAAGTTAAGACAAAAAATGAGGAGCAAGAAACACCCATGGATATCAAAGATATGTTGAAGAATGAAATACAAAAACCATTCCCTGGTAAGTTTGAAATTGTTTTAGATGAAATTTCAGACCATTTGAAATATGTGAGAGATATTTTAAAAGAGTTTAAGGAAGATAAGTTATCGGTTAACCTTAAGAGGTCTAGTTTTATGAAATAAAATTTAGAAACAAACACCAAGAGGTACAAGGGGCATGTTGATTTAAAAGGGAGAAATCGAGTATTTGACATTTCACCAATCCTCAGTGTGGCCCTTATTTATATCATCTTCATGAAGAGGATAATAATGGAAAGGAGGATGTTGCTTCATATTTTCATGACATTAAGCAATGGGTTCAGTAGATACCAGAAAAGAAAGGAGATGAAATTGATGAAGTGATGGAATCTAGGACAGTCAAGAAGACACAAGACAAAGGATACACGGAGTATTTAATCAAATGGAAACGAAAAAATATGGAAGGTGCAACACGAGTTGTAGCTTAGAGCTTTAGAGGCTTGGAATCCCAAATCCAAATGAATTTTTATGAGCCTTCAGTCATGAAACATTCTTTCTTACTCAAGTTGTTTGATGTAGGAGCATTCAGGTACACATGCAATCCTGCACACCAAAAAATTACTTTATTTTCCTTTGAGTTTTGGCTTTGGTTGTGTTTTCAAGCATGAGTTTATTTTAATTTCATTCTCCTTACAACTCTAAATTGGAGTGAATTAATTTACATTTGAATTTAATTCAAATTGGATTTGAAACTGTTGGAAATTGTCAATTATTTAAATTTTGGGGAGTTACAAAAGTACCATGACCAAACAAGAGGAGGTCATTCTTGGAATGTTGTAACTCCTTCGTGCATTTAAAAATTTTCTTGGAATTGGTAGTGGAAGAATCTGGGCACCTGATGAAGGAGTTAGTGGAGTGAGATAGTGTTGGAAAATTAGGAAAATTGAGTTGATTTTTGCAGACAAAGTTGAATGAGGAGAAGTGGTCCATGCCCAAGAATGAAAGAAAGTTAATGAGGCTTCTTGTATTCCATGAAAAAGCCACACCCATCTTTGGAGAAACACTCAAAAGATGAATTAAAATAAAATGAGAAGTTTTGAAGAGAGAACTTGCATGTGACTAAGGAGGGACATTGAAGAGTGAAGTTGGGAAGATTTGGAGTGATTTTTCTATTTTTGGAGTTGTAAGAAGGTGTCTTGTAGCAGAAATTTTGGTGTTGGAGGAAACAAGTATGCATGCAAATGTTCTTTTGTTCATTTTTTGGTTCAAGAAACTATTGTTGTAAGCTCTTAGAAGATTTAATAAATAAAATCAGCAAGTTTCTCATCAAATTCCTTTCAATTATTGTGTTGGAGAATTTGATTTGAACTCACAAATATTTAATTTTAGTCCCTAAGGATTTTTTTTTCTAGTTGTGGAGTGAGGGAGCTATAACAACTAACAATCTAGTAGGATTCTTGGTTGTTGATTTGCATCGTATTTTTACGATAAATTTGTTATGGATGTATTGCTAGACCTTGCTAAAGTTCCTTTACATCAAGATATTATTTTCAGACTCTATAAACATCATTTATCCTTAAACCCCAAGCCACCTATTGTTTCCTCAAATTTCATTAACTTTATTGACTCTATCCTAAGTTTGGTAATGGTATATAGAATGGAATGTCATTAGGGAGAATTTTAACCCCTCTATTGTTGAGCCTATTTATAATAGTTTTCTAGGTAAGGGTAAGGGTATTCCTAATAGAAATAATGTTGATGTTGTTAGTAATTTCCTTGGGTCTAATTTATTATCTCACTCTTATGTGTAAATTACTGTTGGAAAGGGTGGGAAGGGTTCACCTCCTTCAGTTATACCTTCTCTACTTTTTAGGGAATTTATATCAAGAAAGGTTCTGTAGTTAAAGTTAATGTTGTGAAGGGTGTGGAGGGGTCATTTTCCCCAAGAATAAGACTAGTAATGACAATTATTCCCTTGATTCCACAATCAATGATGTTAACATTTCTATTCAAAAGGTCATTATAGTTGTGAGTAATTTGGCTACTCCTAATATTGTCAAGGGTTCTAGGGTTCATGGAAAACACATGAAAGGTAAAACTACTTTCCTCTTTTCCCATAAACATTTTATGAACTCTATATTTTGTTAACAATTTTTTGGTATTGAGAAAAAGATTAATGGTAATAATTATATTATTGAGGATGAAGAAAAGGGCATGGTGTTCATTTAAGATAAGGACAAGATTTTGGGGTCGACTATTATAACTAAAAGATACTCCAAGTTAGTTGTTGCAAAATCCACTAACATTATTAAGATATAGGAGGACTATGAGGTGGGTCTTCACAAGATTAATATTTTTGAGTATATTTTTAAGGATACTAGTTGTGATAAGAATTCAATTAGTGACTTTGTGAATGATAATAGTGATTTTGAGGGTTGAAGATCTACTTTTTTATGAGGATTCAATGCTTGGATCATATATGAAAGGGGATGTTCTCAAGGAACTTGAGGATTTAAATGAAACTCATTCCAATGAAATTGATACTACTGATTGATTTCTATTTTAGTTGAGGAAGGTTGATAGGAGAAATAATATTGGGAACTATTGTTCACTTTGTGTCAACAATTAGAAATTTTTAGTTTCTTTAAAAGATAATGTGAAGGTTATAAATGAAAAATGAATAATATGAAATCCATGGTTCAAAATATTCTTAATTTTAGGTTTAAGTTCATTCAAAAATTAGCCTCTACCCTTATGCTACTCTAGTCTATTGGTAATGAGAAAAATAAAGGGATTGTTGTTGATAATAATGCTAGGAATCCAAGTAGGAAGAAGGTTAAGAACACTAGAGCTATGAAGGACCCAGTGAAGTTAATTTATGATGATTGGAGGAATATTTCAACTCCCTAAGGAGTGGATAATTTCCCTAGCATGTCTTAACTTCTCTATTTGCTTCTTGTGAATGTGTTATTTTTGTCAAATTTAGTGTTGGTATTAGTCCAATTTTGTTCTATTTTTGTTTTTTGATTTTGTTAGTCTTAGATTTATGTATTTCTTTGTAATAAATAAGTAAACTTTTTTCCATTCTTAAATAATAAAAAAACATTGCAAAGTAAATAGGTAACAAGAAATAGGAAAGTGGAGAGAAAACAAGGAACAAATGAACCTAGATTTAGTTTAGGAAGCTTTGGAAGATGATAAGAATGGTGATCTATGATTGTTGTGAAATTTTTGGATCAAATATATATAAAATAGATGCATCCCTTCCAAATTATATTCACAAGTATCCTAGTGTAATATTTTCTAAGAAACAAATAATGACTTGAATCATAATCTTCTCAAATCCTCAAATCTAGTAGGTGTTATGGTTGATATACTTGATCCACTAAGTCTACATTAATAGAGGTTTTAAAAAAGAGAATCAAGAAAGAAAAATGTAAACTAGTGCAAATATACAAAGGAAATGCATGGAAATATTGTAACGCTCATCATGAAACCCTAGAGGACAATTCGCTACAACCCTTAAAAAAATGAAATATTTTTTTTTCTTTTTTTAAATGCAACATACCAAAGTTTGTAGAATAAATGCAACCATGAATCTACAACTAGGTCCTCTAAGGATTCCGTAACTGCACTATTAGAATTCCCATTAAAAATGATTTGTCTAACATTAAAGAGTACTTAAAACCATCACATGATATACCCAACAACAATGAACGTCCATTTCATGTCATCAAGTTCACAACGTCAAAGCTCATTTCAAATAACTAACATATGTAAGGAACATTACTTACATTATTCATTATAAGAGAGAGTTCACGACTAATTGCAACATCACATCATTACAACAGTGCTTCCCCGAGATCAATAGGGAAGAATATACATTTGAGTACAATACAAGTACTAGGAGATAATCCCCATGAACTGGGACAGGTGCAAAAGTCCACCACGACATGAATAGTCACCATGAACACAATCCATGACAAGGAAACCCAATGGGGAGATAGGCACATTCCACCCGACCATGTGGAACCCAAAGGTCCACCCCCCTGTGCTAGGAGATAACACAAGGCCCCCACACCAACAGACAATCAGGAAGCAACAGGTTAACACACACAAGGACAATACATGGCTCACAACACCAACATCACTTACAACTCTTATCATAACCACATAAATCCATCTACAGAGCAAGGCACAAGCCACCTTGCACACATATCATAATCATAAAAAAGTCTATACACCATGCAAGGTATTGACCATCTTGCACCATTAACAGGATCCCATGAGACCATATCAAGATAAAAGGAAACCTTTAGGGTTAACAGTCTACACAAAGTACATAACCCAACACATTACCAACTGCTTCCACAGTAGAACCGTTATAAGACCATTCACACATAAAACCCCCTCCTAGGCCTCTAGAAATTGACCTTAATTACAATACATGTGAAATTGAAAACAAATTTCTTTAACCATGATGGTAAATTTGATCTTCGATCTTCAACATTCATGGATTGAGAAGAATTTCTTAGGAGATCATCTACTTATGAGAATAGGATTTGAGGAACTAATGGTGACTAAGAAGAAATTAGTTCAGACAACTCCTGAAAATGGAACCTATCAAAAGAAACAATGACATACATTCAAATGAAAAGCATGAGAAGGGTTCACCTATAACAGTAGAGGATGGGCTATCAGATATTCAGTTATAATAAAAAAGGGGCATCCATCAAGGCATAAAAGCAGGGATTTTTTTTTGTTTTATGTTCGTCTTGAGGGTGCTCGATTGTTATGTATTCTACATTCCTATATGATCCACATTTTCATGAAAAAATTCACTTGCCCTTGTACTCTTTTCCATATGAAATATCGACCACCCTCTTCCCTTACTCACACACATCCCTTTACCAAATCCTTGAATACACTCAACAAGACTAATCTGTCGATTCATCCTTCCTGGTTTTCTTCTTTTCTTGAATTTCCTCCTCCATGACTCCTATGCATGTTTCCTTTTTTTTTTTTTAAAACCCCTACAACATGCAACTCTGAGATTCCCTTCCGATAACAGTTATCAAATCCCTCCTTTTTTGAAGAAAACAATAATTTCCTGATCATTAATGCCAGTCTCCAATTAAGAGGATTAAACCCGAAATGCAACCAACGAACTAAATTCCCAAAAGAAACAAAACAAAAAAATAGTAACTTTCTTTTATTTTTCCCAAGCCGATAAACTCTTTTACCCCAAACTTACTTACAATTTATAATTAATTATATAATCCACTTGTAATATTCTATTCACCTATCTTATTATTATTAATATTATCCATTCACAATATTTCATTATAAATTTCTATTATTATAAACCAAGATTATTTATTTATATATACATATATATTCATTTATTTATTTATTTTAATTTGTTTTAATGCATAAGACAATCAAAGTATAATATTAGACGTTTCCAATCAATAAAACCAAAGCAACACAGATTGACCAACTAATAAAACTGACAAGACCGATAGGGTGTCAAATCAAAGACTCATCTTCGTCGAGGATGGTGGCTAGGGTAAGGGACCGAATGTTATCTCCTATTCAACAAATCTATTGGGTTCAAGGCACGCTCATACCTGCTAATTCAGGTGGAGACATAGCCTAGTACCTGTTCACTCAAACATACAAATTAGAGCACATATTCATAATAGCTGAATCACATGAAAATGGACTCTAGCAATTGTAACTCATTCCCGTATGTCTCTATACATCCAATGGTACGATGCCACCCTTTCCACCTATCCTCACAACATACTACTGCATCACCTAATTGTTGAATTAAATCTCTGCATCATAATAATAACAAAACAATGTGCATCATACCCATAAAAGTACCATCAAAAGCTCTTGTTCCATCTTCCTCTTCAGATTCCTTAGACAAACTACCTGCACGTTGAAGATGAGAGTGGAGGGGCACTACAAATATAAGAGAGAAAATATAAATTTAGAAACCCTAGATCTAAGGAACTTAGGATTAATAGATTATTAGAATTCTCCTTGGAAAATTTTGTGACTATAAGACTAATATTCATGCTAGGTTGGTTTCCCATGTATCCTAGTAGGGGCACTAGTGTGTCTTAGGAGAGCTTATTTTCTATCTTATAATCACATAAATTTTTTAGGGATGATTCTCCTTGACATTTAAATGATCAATACTTAAAGTATCTCACATATCCATTCTACATCTATTCTTCCACAAATTACCTTCAACATGAATTTTTCTAATGGGGACCTACAATGTGGTTAGGTTAAAAGGAAATCTACATCACTCAACTCCCTTGTGACTAATTGAAACATAGATACACATGTAAATGATAATGTAAACAAAGTACTAAAATTAAATCTAAAATATTAAATCTTTAATTAAAATATAAATTGAATCCTAATGTGTTTACCAATTAGGAGATGGAAAGATGGAAAATAGGGCTTGGTATAAGGAAATATGAGAAAAAATGGTCACAAGAGATAGCAAGAATGATATTAGGTTGAAGAGGGATAAAATAGGAAAGAAAAGTATTTAGGGAAATAATAGTGGGGATTCGAAAGGAGAAACGTTATGGGAGAAATGTAAAATAGTCTAGAAAGACATTAAAAAAGGTACAATATAGACATAACACTAAAATTAGTGTAAAATCATGATAATATAATTATAATATATAAAATTTTAGTTATCATATTTTCCCCCTATTTTAGTTGTCTTATGACACTCTAGGGGAAATAAGATAACTAAAGTAAGAGTACATTAGATCATATAGATAAGCATGAAGTATGAAGGATAAATTTATCAAAGGAGAGATATCAATATTATATCTCTAATATCTATTCTTCATTCATGTATGTGATCCTACAAATAATCTATAGAGAGTAGTTATTATATGCATATAATAGAAAAATAAAAAACATAGGATATGAAAACACATGTGGGTAATGTAATGCATCTCAAACACAAATCTATATGAGACTAGATTATATGATACCTATTACCATATCAAAAGAAAATTGATAGGAGAGATGTATGAATATGATCTTCTCAATAGAATAAATTAAGAAGAGGGAGGAATAGAGGAAAAATAGATATAATATAGAGGAAATTAAGAGAATAATAATAAATGAGGAGAGGGGGTAGTAGTGAGTCATAAAAACTAGAAATGGAAAATACAGGTAGTAGTGATACATAGAAACTACAAAAGGAAAATAGGAAATAGTGACCTATGAAAAAGAAATGGATAATGTATATTTATTTATGATTAAGAAAATAAGGGTCATAATGTAGCCACTCAAGGATAGGAGTAGGTTATGCTAATACTAAACATGATGAGGAAAATCAACAAAAATGTAAAAAGGAAAAAATGGATAAAAATAACTTTGAAATTTCCACCCATGGCTACTTGTTGGTTTCCACCCTAGATATTAATGATTTACATACAAAAAATAAATTATAAAAAGTAATCATTTATGGTTATAATTTGAGCATCTAATTGGATAAGAGGCCAAGCTAGGCCTAGAGATGATATGACAGGTTAATCATCAAGGTCATGAATTGGTCAATAAAATAAGAGCATGAGAAAATTGTTATATAATATATGCCTAGCTCAAATTTATTGGTGATAAATAGAAGAGAATATTAAGTAAATTTAAGGAAGAAGGAGAAATAATGAGAAGAAGAGTAATGAGAAAGATATATGTTAAGCTTTAGATAGCAAGTGATTAATTGATGATGAGGAATCAAGATACTAGGGGAAAGCCTAAATAGATCATGCCAACAAGTAATGAATAAATGTAAGGATTAAATGCCAAGATCATGCCCCCAAGAGTAGGAGAATAATTTTTTAATCAATTGCTATCATGGTTCTATTCATTTCCCCTAAACCATGTTCACCCATGAAAAATTTTCCTAAGTTAAAGTTATCAACCTATCCTGTGGTTTTTGAAACTAAGTCGGGCATCACTGTAGTTTTCACAACATCATTTTTTCCTAGCCTCCCAAAGTTAAACTTAATAGTTGTTATTGAATCAACATTTTGTGAAGTTCTAAGAAGAGTTTTAGAGTCTCAAAAGGATTTCATAACCTTGTAAACCTCATCGGCTGAAAGAAGAAAAAGATAATTAAGATTGATGATATTTCAAAACTTTTCTAGGTTTTGAAACCTTTGTCAGTTCCTGAAAGGGTTTCAAAAACATATTTATCGCCAATGATAGATGACTTATTTTAAAGTTTCAATGATTTTATTATTATTGTTGAAGCCCCTTTTTATAAATCACCTAAGTTTTTTGAATCATGCTTAAAAGGAAGATGATGAAGCAAATAATAAGAGGGTTTTCAAAAATGTGTTGGACTCCGGCAAGATTCCTAAAACCTCACCAAGACCTGACATTAGTTTGTATGCATTAATTTTAAAGCTGTCATCTTCTATTCAAGGATTTCGTTTAACAAAAAGATGATAGTGCCAAAAGTGAAAACTATTAGAAGTGTTGAACACTTAGAATACTCAAAGGCGGGGTGAATTAGTATTTTATTAAACCATTTAGACATTAGCCATACAATTATTAAAACATATTCAACTCCAATAATGAATGAAATAATGAAACATCCAAAAAAACACATAACACATGAACACCAAGATTTTTATGTGGAAAACCCAAAATGGGAAAAACCATGGCGAGGGTTAGCACATAATATATTATATCCAGATATAGTATATTACATAAATTCTCATTGTAGGTGGACTCAATATCCATAGAGAATAAGATACAAGATAGAAGGGGTGGCTCACAACCTATTGAACTGTTACAATTGCATCTACAATAAGTTGGATTATAGTTCTAATGAAGTACATAAATAATATTTGCACTGATTTGGATCAATGCACTTCTCTGCTCTAAATTCACACAATTCACACAACTTTGATCACATTCACATTACACACATGTAGGTGGAACACCATACATTTCATCTATTGCACATCACTCGCACATCATTCTAAAACACTAAAAAAAAACTCCTATGTATATCCACATCAAGTGTAACTTCAATTAGGTCAACGTAATTGGAAGTAACACATAAAATTTGAACTTGTCGTCCTCAAAAAAATTCATCCACATCTCGTGCCTTAATTCAAAATTCAAATTAACTCAAGATAGGTTGGGATGGACCCAATATAGGTCCTACATAAGATCACAACACATATTAATCCTTAAAGCATGTTAGATTGGCCCCAAATAAGACCCAAACATGAAAACTTTCATCTATTTACTCAACTCACCACACACGAAACTCAAAATACGATCCCATTTGGAATTCTTATTCAACTATCATCTTGAGGCATATCTTTAATATCACAACTCAAAATAATTATCCATGAAGGAATGTGGAATCTCCCATGTCAACACTCTGTATAGGAAATAATTGCAATATGTAGAACTGAACTCTTTCATTCATATCTTCCAGGATACTTCACCAAACATCATAAAATCTTGGATTTATATGCATCTGATGATCACCAAATTATTGTTAGAATCACAGATTAATATCTCTATTTGCGGTGGAGTGTGGACCCAAAAATTGATGCAATGAACCATTGTATAAGTAGGTTTGATACTTAGGAACTTTTGTGTGTAGCTATATTTTATGGACCAACTTATCTTGTACAAATGTCTTCAAAAAAACACTTCTAAATCATGTCAAAATGATCCATGACAATGTTGAAATCAATGACAACACTTGGATCATGTAAAACGTACATACCATGCTCATGTTTCTAGACAAAATCATCAGTGACAACCTTCCAACAATCTCCCCCTTTGTCATTGATGGCAACATGCTCTCCAAAAACATTCTCCAAAAAATTGCTTTCCCCAAATATTTCACCAAGTAACTTTCTGAATATCTCTCCCCCTTTGACATCAATGAAAAAGTGTGTGCTAGTACCAAAACAATTGTATACTCCCCCTAAAACATATGCATAAATAGAAATAACTGAAAGAATGTGCTAACCCCCCCTTAGGAAGTTAACCAAAAAATTCTATATCATCCGCATATTAACAAAATAATCTGAAAACTTGAAAAGTTGAAAGATGCATAAAAATTAGAAATGGTCAACCTAAAGATATTGACCCTTGAAGCTTTTATAAGATAACTTTCCAGGAAGATTTACCTTCTTCCCAATGTTTCTTTGCTGCTGCAAGTGCTCCATATTGTCACTCAAGCTCCACTAAGGTTTCCTCTCCTTCTTTTGGAGTATTGGGAGTAAGATTTTTTTAAAGTCCTATCTATACTATCAAGGGCACTTGAGACAGGTATATACTTCATCTTCACCAAGTCCCTTAGCTTCTCAAAATTCTTGATTATTTCTTCTATCTAGCTCTATAGTGTAAAGAATTTGTCATGTAAGTCCACTATAGTAGTCAAAGTTTGATCATCTCTATCATGTACCGGATCATATGCATTTGATGCACTACTTATTTGTGTTTCAATAACATCCATGGAATCCTTTATGCTTTGTGTGGAATCTGGACACTTCATACAATACAAAAACAAGGTATTTGCTTCTTCTTCATAGGCTTGTACATCCTTCAAACTTTCTTCAACTTTGTTGTGTACAAATTCACACTTCTCTATGATATCCAACAATTTCTTCTTTGCAAGCCTTGCCTCAACTTCTATTTCAACTTGTCCTTTTAGTCAGGAGGCATATTCCTTGAAGGAATCAATTATTAGCTTGAAGTTTTCCATTGTAGTTAGGGAGGAATCAATGTTTTCTCCAGGTGTTATCTCTTGTAATACGTTTACAACTTCATCAATTAATTCACTACTCTTTTGATATGTTTTAATGATTTCTTTTCTTGTTGGTGTGTGAAACACATCACCTAGCTACAACTTGTGAATGCGAGATATTTTCTCTAGATCTACACTTCCTTGTTGCATGGGAAATTGCAACAATTGAGATGAAACTACTAGTTGGAATCTTACTTGCTTGGACAAGAGATATCTCAAGGGATTGTTGGAGGAGGATTCACTGAAAGGCTTAGGTAACTCTATTTTCTCAGCTTCTTCATCCTTCCCAAACCCAGTGTTCTCCTCTTCTTCTATCTTTTCTTCATCTTTGGAGGTCTTCTCCTTATCTTTGTCTTCATCTCCATTGTCTTTGTCCTCTTCTCCTTGTTTATTTTCCTCATTCTTTTCTTCTTCTTCATTACCTTCTCTTTCCTTATTCTCTTCATTTACTTTTCCTTGTTCTTTATCAGAACCATGTTTGTCACCTTCACCAGAGGTCTGATCTATGTCTACCAAAGGAACACATGTCTCTTGATTGTCTTGATCAGTATTTACCAAAGGAGTAGAAATGTTAACTTGTGAAGTTTCCTCTGCACCCTTTGCAACTTCTTTATTTTCTTGCACTGGTTTTTCTATATTCAAAGGATTATTTTCCAAAATTTTCTCTACATAAATAACTCTAACATTGATTTCATGCTCATGTTGAGCATCATCTATGTGTAAATCTCCTTCCATGTTTGGTTCTAGGGCACTAGAATCATCATTCAAATCTTCATTAGATACTGGTAGCAGACTCAACTTCTGTACAATTTCCTTAGCCTTGTCATTGCATTATTTCCAGATCATATCATGATCATTCTGATCCATTCCCATAATAATATTTTCCTTCTGTTTTGTTCTAAGCTCCTTGTTATAGATGGTAGCCAATGTGGCCCGGTTTGCTTTAGAAAAGAGAGCACCAACTCTCTCAAGTGCTTCATCTTTCATCTTTTCATGCTTCATTATTGCATCCTCTCTTCTTTTCAATAAAACATAACAAACATCATATGGTGTATCCTTCCAAATTTTTTGTATATCTACCTCAAACACAACAATATATCAAACTATAGCTTCAATTATTATAGCTTTATCTATCTCATCGATTTTTTTGTATATTTTTGATGTCTCCTTTAGCATCTCATTTTTCACTATACTATTGAATAGTGCTTCCACCTTCATAGGGGAGTGGTCTCTCAAATTGTTTTTGCTTCTTTTCTTTAATTAGAGGCTTCTTTGTTTCTTTTTTCTTTTTCTCTGGAGAAGCCTTCTTGGCTTTCTTCACCTTTTCCCTCTTTTGTATTTTGAAATTTTGAATCCTTCTTTCTATTTTTCCACTTCCTCCTCACTATCTGTATCGCCAATATGAATTCTCTTTCTTTTTATGATCAGAGGGGATTCATCCTCTTTTAATTCTTCTTCCTCAATAACATTGATGCTAATTTCTTTTTTCCTTGTGGCCTTTTATTTGGCTCTCCTTATGGCAGAAATAAGGGGTAATATGGTGGCAGTTTTCTTTACTTTTTCCTTGGTGGCATGAACTATTGGAGGGGATTTCTCCCTTATTGGAGGACTATTTGTGGATTTCTGCTTCTCACCAACTACAGGAAGAGATGTCGAAATTGATCTACCTGATCTCCTAGAGCTACCAGAGGCTTCTACTATAGTTTTATCAACTCTAGCTCTTTCTTTGGAAAACCTAACTCTTTCTTTTCAAATTCCAAGATCTTTGGCATATATGTCTACCATAACATCAATATTTTTCCGCATCTATGGTTTCTTGAATTCTAGGTGAACTTCCATTGAATTTTCTTCATAGTTCCCATACATTGGCTTGTTGGGATCTTTAGGGCTATTTAGTAGCACTTATGCATAGACAATGACTTCTACCTCTAACACAACATAACCAAGTTCTAGAACCCAAATGGTTTTAGGTTCAACTGCTTCTATTATACAAAAATATATGGATACTAGGAAAGTGATATCATTCTTATATTTTCCACAACACTCTATGGAATTCTTTGTCTTTCATTCATTCTTCTTTGGAATACTACAAAGAAGGTTGCAAGGGCATCATCCTGAGAATTCACATCTCCAAGATCTCTCATATAATCTCCTATCTGATGTGCAACATGCCTTGCACTTGACCAATTAACTTTCCCAACTACAAGAACCTCCCTTGATAAGTAGAAAAGCAAACAAATCACTAATGTGTCATATTTGAACACATACTTCTTCTTAATCTCCTTCAAATTCTCCATCAATTATTGTTGGAGCAACTCACAAAGGTCATAATCAGCTTTGTTCTTAACCATGTCCTATGCAACATGAATTGCGGTGGTAGAGACTAACTTTTCTCTATTGGTATAGTAGAAAATGTATCCAATAAGCATAGTTGCATATCTAACTATCAGGATTCTGATAGGGTTTACTATGATGGCTCTTTGATCAAATGCAACACCCGTTCTCTGCATTACATCCTTCTTCTTGATATATTTTAGAACTAGAAATAGTTTGGTGGACCATAAACTAGTTATCTCTCTAAATATCTCCTTAGTAATCATATGAGGGCCATAAATCCACATAAAATGGTCGAGGATTCTACTTAGGGTCATTCTGATATACCAAGTTTCATAGCTAAAACTCAGAAACCATTGCCATACATCTAATTTCTTCTTAGTTAGAGCTTTGTACTCTAGCTTCAAAGTGTAATCATCTCCAGTTAACTCATTCATCCATAGGTCCAACAATATTTTGGGAGAGTGCTCATCCATACTACCATGAATGTATGCCCTAATGTCTTCGGTTGGAAAAACCCCATAAGGTATATGCAAAAATGCACCTATAGGGTCATATTCTATGGCTCTGGTAGGATATCTTTTAAACTTAGGTTGTGGTTTTTGTTAAACATCTAAAAACCTCGGTGTTGCCATGATATTCAAATTTCTTTCAAATGACAATTCCAAAAAACTAGGGTATGTAAAGATTGCTAAATACCCTTTACTCTGCTCGATAAAATAGGGTTTTGATGCTCTACAAGTAGGAAATGCTTTGAACTCTTCAAATTCACCTCTTGCTGCTCTATTCTCCTTTGAATGATTTTGATGAAATGAATTTTCCTTAGAAGATTCACTTTTAACTCTTTGATTGACCTAATTCTACAATAAATGCCTCATCCCATAAAGATAGAAAACTTAAGACTATATGTACAATCAACTTCTCAAGCTCCGCAAACCTCTACATTAGTATGTTTCCTTCTGCAATCTTCTCTAATATATCAATCATTCCATTCTTCATCACATATCTTCATGTTGTGGCTTTAGCACCTATTTTATAGTCAGGGAAAAAATATCCATTAAAATCTCCCCCTAAGCCAATCATTCAGCTTAGTTATCGAAGGAAACATCTACACTAGAGGATGGTACAAATTCTCCCTTGTTCTCAGTCTCTTCTTTCTTTCTCCAGATATTTTCCTTTTCTTTCTTTACTTCAACTAGATCAATCTTTTTGATTGGTTCATTCTTCTTTACTAGATTATCCTTCCTTGTGTTTCTACTTCTATAAAATTTAGCAATATGTATAGGCCTATTGCAATTGTTTCATATGATATTTCTCTAAGTATTATTCCTTCCATTCATTCTAGATCAGCATTGATTAGCTTCATGTCCAAATCCATAGCATGCATAATAATAACCATTAAAAGATTGAGTCATTATGCCATTGTTATATCCATTCATCATTTGAATTTGGCATTCATTTGCTCTATGTCCAAATATTTTGCATGTAAATAATTGACCAGTAAAGGATGGAACATTTTGATTCATTTTGCTTCTACATTCCATTTCTCTATGTCCAAATTTATTGCAAGAATAAGAAAAAAAATTAAAAGATGGTACCTTTGAGCATTTGGCTGTCTGACTGGGGGTCTTCTAGCATTATTTCTTTGATTATAGATCTTACCATTGTTCTTCTTGTCTTCAGTCTTCTGGTTCATTGATCTTCTTTGTATTAGGTGTCTAATTTTCTTTTGAGCTTTCTTCTTTTTCAAGTCCTAGACCACCTTTGTCTTTAGATGCTTGCTAACCTGCAATCAACTCATCAAGCATTGTAGAACTTGTTTTGAACTTATCTTCATGACTTCTTGCTTTCTCTAGTTCTGATCTTAGATTTACTACTTCTTGTTCGAGCCTCATGTATTCATTAGATTTTCTTTCCACCATTGTATTTATACATTCCTCAACTCTTTTCTTGTCTTCCACTTACACTTTCAGTCTAGTGAGACCTTCATTTGCTTGCTTCAATTGTTCATTGAATTCCTTATGCCTTTCTCTAAACTTCTTGACCATCTCTCTTAATTTTTTGATGCACTCATTTGCCTCTTTAAGATTTTCCTTTATATCTTTGTTTTCATCTTCAACTTTGTTAATATTTTCAATAGAAACTTTGAGTTCTTCTTTGTCAATCATGCAATATTCTTCTATGTATTTAATAGCAGGAATCTCTTTAGAAGGAATGGGAAACTTTCTATCATCCATGCATTCAATCTCCAAGATCTTCCCAAAGCGGTCATGCTCCTTCTAGGGATCCAAGCTTTGATACCAATTTTTGAACTCTCAGAATACTGAGACCCATCCAATTACCAAAACATATTCAACTGCAATAATGAATGAAAGCATGACACATCTACAAAATCACATAATACATGAACACCAAGATTTTTACATGGAAAACCCAAAATGGGAAAACCATGGTGAGGGTTAACTCACAATTTATTATATTCAGATATAGTATATTACAAAAATACTCACTATAGGTGGATTCACTATCTAGTGGAATCACTATCCATAAAGAATAAGATAGAAGATAGAGTGGCTGGCTCATATCCTATTGAATTGTTATAATTACATATATAGTATGTTGGATTATAGTTCCAATGAAGTACACAAATAATGTTTGCACCAATCTAGATCAATGCACTGCTCTACTCCAAATTCACATAATTTGCACAACTCTGATCATATTCACATCACACACATGTAGGTGGATCACCATACATGTCATCTATCACACATTGCTCACACATCATTCCAAAACACCAAAAAAAAACTCCTATATATATCCACATCAAGTGTAACTTCAATTAGGTCAGCCTAATTGGAAGTAACACATAAAGTTTGAACTTTTTGTCCTCAAAACATTTCATCCACATCTCGTGCCTTAATTCAAAATTTAAATTACCTCAATATAAGTCGGGATGGACCCAATATAGGTCCTACATAATATTGCAACACATATTAATCCTTCAAGCATGTTAGGTCAGCCCCAAATAAGACCTAAACACAAAAAAATTCATTTATTTACTCAATTCGCCACACATGGAACTCAAAACATGATCCCATCTAGAATTCATTTTCAAATATCATCTTGAAGCCTATTTTCAACATCATAACTCAAAATAATCATCCATGAAGGATTGCAAAATCTCCCACGTCAACACTCTATACAAGAAATAACTTTGTGAAGATTTTTCTAGATTTGACTGTGTGTTGTATTTTTGCATCAACGTTTCGAATCACACTCTGTGATTCATCATCAGGTTGAAAGAGAGCTGTAGGAGTAGAATGAGAGATTGCAGCCCAAGACAAGATAAATAGAGGGTGGGAAAGAAAAATAAAATAGAATAAAATAAAATTACACACAATTCAAGAATATGAAAATTATATATATATTTATATATATATATATGAAAGTAACATTTACAAAGAATAAATATCAATAACTTAAATAGATGTATGTAAATGTAACAAAAAAAAAAACCAAAAAATAACTAAATTAGGAAAAAAGAGAACCAAAGACTAATAGGAAAGGCTAAAGGAAAAGAGAGATACATAAGTTAAAAAACCAAAACCCAACAATCAATGATATAGTAAAATGAAATTATTATGAAAAATGAAAAGAATAAATAAATATAAAATGTATGTTGATGAAAATAATAATGTGTATATATATATAAATTAAAGTAACAAGTAAATATGTTTATATAAAAATAACATAAGTAAATGTAACTATGACGTAATAAAAAATCAAAAAATAACTAAATAGGGGGAAAACGAGAAACAAAGAATAATGAAAGATACAAAAATTAAAAAACTAAAGCCCAATAAACAAAGAAATAACTTTAATATGTAGAACTAAACTCAGTCATTCATATCTTCTGAGATACTTCACCAAACATAAAAAATTGTTGGATTTAGATGCATCCAATGATCACCAAATTACTGTTAGAATCACATAGTGATATCTCTATTTGTAATGGAGTGAAGACCCAAAAATTGATGCATTGAACCACTGTATAAGTAGACCTTTGATACTTAGACACTTTTCTGTGTAGCTATACTTTCTAGACCAACTTATCCTGTACAAATGTCTTCAAAAAACACTTCTAAATCATGCTAGAATGATCCAAAACAATATTGAAATCAAGGAAAATACTTGGATCATGCAAAATGTACATACCATGATCATGTTACCGGACAACATCATTAATGCCAACCTTCTAACAAAAAGAAGCCATCAAATTTTACCACATTGTAGAAATTAAAACGATGCATCGTAGCAAAAGTAAAACACATGAAATAGAAATAGGGAATTAGCAAGGATCATCACATTGCACGAAATAGATAATATGTGAAAATAAGTACATATATTATATTATATCACAAAAAGGATATTTTTCAGTATATTTTTTTTAAGCATAGAGAGTAAACATCAAGATGTGGATACCCTCCACCACTTCTTGAAGCCTCCCTATCTACACAAAGGAGAAGAGGTTTTCATTAAATTCAACATAGTAGGTGAAATTTTCCATTATGTTTCTCTCCAGTCCAACATGTAGGAGAGAAATCACTTGTTTGGCTTGCTCGTTATGGAGAATGGTAGTAATACATATAGCATCCCCCACTAGGCCCTAATGGGAGTACTCACTGAGGTGTCCCAGGGTAGCTTCTATTTTGGAAAGGTAAGCTAGTGCCTCACCAGCCTCTCTGCAGCTCTAGTACCCCACTCGAGCTTCCTAGAAGTCTTGATAATGTTAAACATGAAGCACTCTAGGAGTGTGACATTATGGACATATACCTAAGCGAGGAATTTATCTTTGATGATCTTCCTTATGAACCCTTCCCCCACATTGCTCCTTATGAAAAACACTTCTTTGAGCTAGTCTGTCACCAGTCTCTCCATCGAACTGCATTCTACACCCTCAATTACTGAGAAATCACTCTTGGAAGTCAAGTCACTTGAAGTGCTTGAAATTGTGAAGGAAAAGTTGGGATATGAATAATGATGGAATTTCCTTCAAATTTATAGATAAAAAGAATAGTTTCCATATCTGTAAGTTGAGCTATGAGAAATATTTCTCAATTGTGATTAATGAGCAAGGACATTGCCAACTTGCTTCAAATTAAAAGAATGAAGCTTATGATGTGATGGAGTATTATATTTCTAGTTGGGTAAGATTGAGCATGGGGATGAAAAATCTTAATTAAAATTTCTCACATGCATACAATAGCCAATGACTATGTAATTAAATACAAAATTAGAAATTGTAGGTTTTTTGCACATACAAAGGGCCACGAGACTTGCATACAAGGAGCGATAACGCATTAGTCGACCAAAATCAATTTGATATGCATGATGTAATTATGAAATTTATAAAAATGGTCATAAATTCTCTCGAGGTTCAACTAATGGAAAATTAAATAATGATTTATGAAATGTTATGTGGAAGAATGATGGTTACGATTCTTTAAAAGAATTAGTTTTCAAGAAATCAGTGATATTTATGTTGTGAAAGTTATAAATATGTTATTTGAGAACAATTGTGGGGTCTGAAGTTCTGTTCCTCATTGCACTCTGATGCAAGAGCGAGAATCGATCGAAAGGATCATTTTTCCAAATTTTCTTACTTCTAGAGAAATTATTTTGCCTTTGTGTATATGGAATTTGCTTGTAATGATGAGTATTTATAAAAATGTTTTAGTTTTGATAAGTACCCAAAATATTACTTCTCTTTGTGGATGTTGTATTCTTTGTGTTACATTCATTCTTCTTTGGAAAGGAGTGAAATTGTAGTCCATCTAATCTATTTAAGTGTTGTTGGTAATCTAATCTTTGAGTTGTGATATTGGTGACATATATCTTTTAAGTTTTAGTAAATTTTTTAGAAGTTGATTTCAATTGCATTTGCATCATGGCTATGAGCAAGTGTTAGTTAGCCTTTACTAATTTCTAGCTAAAAGTATACATATTTTTTTTTAAATTCAAAAAATTCAAAAAATATATCTTACAAGGGAGTTGTACCTCAATCAAAACTTAGAGGAAGATCACCAATGAAATGGTGATCTCTCCAACTATTTGTTGCTGATTTGTCTTTATTTTGGGAAATGCGGATCGATACTAAAGCAATCTTTAAAAAGATCAATTTGTCAACCACCAAATTTTTGGTGACTCCACTAGGGAATTGAAAGGAGAAGTCTAAGCGGTTGCCTTATTCATGAGAAGATATGGTTCTTCCCCATGAGAATGTCTTCCCTGTGCTTCAACAAGACCTCAATTGGGTTCATGCAGAGCAAGAAGACATCATCTCTCAACTAAACACCTTGGCTTGGAGACATAAGAGGAATGCCATAGAGTACATGAGAGTGAACCTTGTCCTTGAAGAAGAAGAAGAAGAGTTAGCACAACAACCAATGGTTGTTTTTGAAAGGGTGATAGAGAGATGTTTGAGGGTAATAATTGAAACCCTCACCCCCAACCTAACCAATATTGTAACTAAAATCCACAACAAGATCAAAATGCACCACCTAGAAATTAATTCATGAAGAAGCCTAAAGATGGGAAAAATACTCAAAAAGAAAGAAGTCACTTCCTTTGGATGAGATTTGGTGACTCTATATATCGAAATTTATTTTAAAAAAAATATTTGAGGCATTCTAGTCTAGATTATGGTGATCACTACACCTCAGATGTGGGGAACACATTTTGGGCCAGTGGCTTTATCCTAATACACAACCTTGCCCACAAGGTCCAAAAGGAATTTACCAAAATTTATTAGAGAAGATGCACATGATCTAGAAAATCACATTCAAGTTTTCACTGTTGCATGTGGGATTTTAGGTGTTTATGAAGAGAATGTGTTTGTTGTAAGGAAGCTAATGTAGGGGAACAACTTCCTACACTAATCTTGAGAGGAGAATAATGATTTTTTTTTACAAATCTTTAATAGATACATAAAAATTGAAATAAACATAAATATCATGCATACAACAAGACAATGGTTTACGTGGGGAGAACCCTTTCGGGGGAAAAACCCCACACTCCAAAATCCAACCAATATATTATTCAAAAATCACAAAGATTACAATATACTTGTCGAGAAAGCTTCTCACAAGAGTATCACCACTCAGAAATCTAGAGGCAACTCAACCACTATCAGTGTCTCAGTTTACATCGCAATACACAACCATAATACAATGCCCTCATAAAATAGGGTTGCCTTATAGGGAAAGTCAAGATAATAAAATATCGATTGTCGAATATGAGACATAATGATGAACAGTCCATATTTACAATAATAAAATATAAATAAAAGTTTTCTTTTGAGGGTGTTGCCCCTGGACCCTAGCCGAGGGGATGATCCCCTCAGACCCCTTTTGGGGGGGATCCCCCCCATGCCCCCCTCCCTCGTCGTCAAATAAATAGTACCTTATGCAATTGAAAGGTTGAGACATATTTTCTCAAAAAATATCCCACTTTTCAAACACCTTGCAAGGAAAACAAAAGGGATTCATCATCATCTCTTAATTGCTAGGGACTGAAAGGCCCATAGTCTCTAAACACCATTTGAATTTCTCTGTGATCACAGGGGTAGTTAAAGAATCAACAAAATTCATCAAAGACTCTACCTTAACTAGCTTCACCCTACCATCTTCGACCATATCTCTATCAAAATGATATTGTACATCAATGTGCTTGGTCCTGGCATGAAATGTCGGGTTCTTCGCCAGACATATCACACTCTAACTGTCGCAATAAATTGTCACTACACCTTGTTTTATTCCAATATCTAAACATAATCTCTTAATCCAAATGAATTATTGACAAGCATGAGTAGTTACCATATACTCTCCTTCAGTAGTGGACAAAACAACCATATCCTATCACTTACTCATCCACTAATTGCACCACCAAATAAAATAAACACATAAGCATTGGTGGATCTTTTGCTATCAACATCACCTGCCTAGTCCGGATCCACATAACCATGATATCAAGGGAAATATCATCTTCAATCATATTACTATGATAGCATAAGGAATAATCTGAAGTACTGCACAAATATCTGAAGATTCTTTTAATTGCATCCCAATGAAATCTACTAGGATTAGACATATATCTGGAAAGAACTCCCACTACTTGGGTAATGTCTGGTCTAGTACAAACCATAGCATACATAAAATTCAAATTGTACTCTGGTAAGGAACTCTTCTCATGTCTTCCATCTCTAATGGGGATGTTGGACAATCTAAAATAGATAACTTTCTTCCATCTGAAACAAGAACACACAATGGTCTACAATCTTGCATATCAAACCTCTATAAAATTGAATTGGAATACTTACTTTGGCCAAGCCATAGCTTTCTATTTACTCTATCTATTCTAATTTCCATTCCAAGAATGTGTTTAGTTGCACCAAGATCTTTCATTTCAAACATAGCAATAAGTTGAGATTTTAGTTATGAAGTCATACCTTTCCCTTTACCAATGAATAACATATCATCAACATATAATGGTGTAGGAGCACCTACACCCTAATGATAAAATTGGAGTCTTGAGGGTTATTTAAGGGAGGTAATAGGTAGTATAAAGTTGGTTTTAGTTTTTTTGTCTTTAATAAGGTCCATTAATACCATTTTTAATGTAATCAAGGGCTTGGAGAACTATTCTTGTTGAAAATGCAAAAAATGCACAATAATTGTAAGAGTTGTTATAAACTTGTGAAAGTTGTCAACTTGGGGATTTGAAGAGTCATTAGCATTTGAAAAGTTGTTAAGGGATAGTTGAGGGAAGTTATTCATTGAGTTTTGATTCAAAATGTATTTAAAGGAATCTCCATAGCATTTGTAAGGTTGTTCATCATATTTTGAAGAATTTCAATTGAGTTACAACACATAAAACTTGTTTTCTCTATTTTTCCTGAGTTTCTTTTGACTATACTGATCCATACAGGTGTGACATGGCTTAACAACTTCAGTGATTGTAATTTTTATGTGTTTACTAACTTTTTCATTTGATTTGGAGGTTTAGTTCATTGTTTTGTGTGAGAAATCAACAAAACACAATGACTGCCCTGTTTTTGCTGGGTTAAGGGTTTGAAAGGAAAACCTTAATGTATTGACCAATCCACCTACTATTTAACCCTATGGATTAGTGGATTGGATTGTAATATGTTAGGATAGATCTCTTGATGCATTAGGAGGCAAGGAGTGTTGATAAATTATTGATGGTGTGATGCCCTAGGGATGGGCAGGGTTATTTTATCATGAAAATGAGGAACCATGATAGGTTTTTGATAAATTGATGAGTGAATTGGTCTTGTGAGTGTTTTTGGAGTTTTTGCAGGTGTTTTGATAGATTTTTGAAGCATTCTTTGAATTAGTTAAGCCTTGGATGTATGGTTTTCAATAAACCTTATGTATTTGCATGGTAAAGTGAGGGTTTCCAAGAACAATGTTATGAAGGCCTTAAATGGAAAAATAATCATGAAATTTGTTGTTTTGCAACATATCTAATGATTTTTTGAGGTGATTGAGTGAAGAGCAGGTGTTTGGAAGGCACTCTCTTTGGAAAAGAGGGCTAATTCACTAGCCTAAGGTAGGGGTATGCTATTGAATCTCCATTTAGGCCCAAAGGAATCAATGTTGGTTTTCACATATGTTAAATAAATCTGAAAAGGATATCTAAACCACTAATTATTTTGTGAAGTGTTTTGGAAGGTTTGGTTGAAAAAACCCTTAAACTAGGTTACCTTGGTTACAAGGGAAATCGTAGTTTAAAGGTGATTTTTGGGGAAATCTTATGATTTGTTTGGAGGTCTGATTGATACCAATTTGATTTACATTTGTGAATGGTTTGTCACCCTTTGCTGCATCATATAATACAATAAATAGGAAATGATCACCATCAATTTTATAATAAACACAATGATCTAATTTAGAACGCTCAAATCCCAAACTCAACACACATGCATCAAATTTCTAGTACCACATCCTAAGAATTTGTTTTAAACCATACAAAGATTTCTTCAAGTTTAAAAACCAATTTAATTTTACCTTTCACCATGTAGTGCTATAGCTGTGTCATATAAATATCCTCCTCCAAGTCACCATGAAGGAAAGTAGTTTTCACATCCATTTGCTCAACCTCTAATCATAAGCAACAACAATAGAAAGAAAAAATCTCATGGATTCCATTTTTGAAATAGGAGAAAATATCTCACCATAATCAACACCCTCAACTTGAGAGTAACCTTTTGCAACCAACCTTGTTTTGTATTTCTCAATACTTCCATCTGAACCAATCTTTTTCTTGAACAACTATTTGCAACCAATAGGTTTTCATCCTTTAGGAAATGGTACAAGATCCCATGTATCATTATTTCTCAAAGCTTCCATTTCTTCATCCATAGCAATCTTTTAGGATTCTGGATCATTCATACCTAATTCCTCTTCTATTGATCTGGGTTCATCAATGTTAGTATTCAAAGAAAAAATACATCTCCAATCATCAGGTGAATACCTTTCAAGTGGTTGTATGTGCCTTGTAGACCTAAAAACAAGCTGAGTTGGAGGTTCTTCCTCCTCTTCTAAAGATTTAGAGCTAGATGAGCTCTCCTCAACTTCTTTTCTATCCATGGACCTTGATTCAACTTTCTCAGATGTAAAAGGAAATTGAATCACATCTTCCTATTTACTTCGTTTTGGCTGCAATGTAATAGAAGAAGGATTAATTTCTCTAAAAGTAATACTTCTACTATGTATTACCTTCTGTGCAACATGATCCAAAAGCTTGTATCCTTTCACACCATAACTATATCTGATGAAGATAAATTTCATAGCCTTGTTCCCCAACTTTGATCACTTCTCCTTTGGAACATTGCATATGCCTCACAACCAAAAACTGTAAGATGTATTAATGAAGGATTGAAACCCAACCATTCCTCTATAGGTGTCTTATCAACAAGAGTTGATGTAGGAGACTTATTAATCAGGTAACAAGCAATGGCAACAACTTCAGCCCAGAACATTTTTCTAGACCAACACCACTCAACATACTCCTAACCTTCTAAATCAGTGTCCTATTCATTCTTTCTACAACTCCGTTTTGTTGTGGAGAATATGGAGTTATCTTTTGTCTATGTATACCACAATATTTAAAAAATCTATAAAAGTCATTATCTAAAAATTCATAGTCATTATAAATCCTTAAACATTTTATTTTCTTTCTAGTCTGCAACTCAACAATTGCTTTAAATTCTTTAAATCGATTGAAAACTTTAGATTTACTCTTTAGAAAGTATACCCATGTCCTTCTACTATAATCATCAAAAAATGAAACATAATATGTGGATTTACCAATTGAAGGAACATCTACAGGACATAACACATTAGAATGAATAAGATCAAATACACCGCAAGATTTATGAGAACTCGAGTAAAACTGAATGCGGTTTTGTTTTCCATAAATGCAATGCTCATATAAATAAAATTCAAGATTACAATTAGATAGACCTTCAAAAAGGTTTTTATTTTACAAGGTCCTTAGACCCTTTTCTCTAATCTGGCCAAGTCTGTGGTGCCATTGTTACTTATTTTTTAGCTTTCAGTTGAAATCTGGTAACTTAGTGTTTATTCTTTTGCATTGTTAAACATTTAAAAGATAAACCATAGTCTGGTACTTTTAATATGCATGAAAAATATTGTCAAATGAAACAAATTGCATCTTTCATTTTCAATGTTACAAATTACAACAAATGAGAAAATATAATTATACACACAAATGTAATATTTTATTGATAATCCTGAAGTGTACATGTCCCTCAAAAGCCAAGGGACTAACCTTACTTACTCCATGGAAATATGAAAATAATTTATACATGAATAAGTAAAAACAAACAATGTGCATATAAGAATGGAACCAGTCATTGCTTGAGAATGACTGGCTACAAGTTTCCTGCTTCCATGTTGCTACTACCCCGAGCTGCTTGTGTCCTCCCCAACTCCGTAGTGCTCCTCACCCCTGCATCTAAAAAAAGAAATGATATTAGAGCGAGGCTCTAAGCAATGAAAGATTCAATCCTTACATACACACCTACCTATGCATGTATAAACTAATCCATAAGTGCATTAAATAAGCATGCAAGCCTTGGATGTCTTGGAAAACAATGAAGTCATCAAACACATCCGACATATGCATTTATTTTCTAACTGTTTGCTTCATGTGCAGATTTAGGACAAGTCTCGTTACTGTTCCGATTAAGATTAAATACAACATGTGGGTTAAATGTGGCTCCCACAAGGGTAGAGCCAACCATGCTTTGAAAGAAAAAGGAAATTGAGCAACTTGATCAAAGATTTATCTATTATCAATGCATTAAATCAATATGGAATCACATCAGTTGATCAACTTTCATTATCAAATTCAAAAGATGCAACATATTTTGCCGATATGTCCTTCAATCTTCTTAAGAAGATCCATGATCTGTTTATGAAGGAAGTAAGTGACTTCATAGATGCATCAAGTTCAATTATGCATCTCTTAAACAATGAGGAAGCATTCCAAGATGTTGTCAAGCCCATCTCATCGTAACCCTATTAGGCATCCACACATTACATAGGAAGGTGAGTTTTCAGGTCACCCACATAGGGGACATGTGTCTGTCCACTAGGATCAAAGTGGGAAGACAGTTATGTTTTTACACATGATCAAAAAGGAGACAAATGTGGTGGAATCAAATAGCAGATTCATTTAGGACAACAAGAATTACAATGGTCTCATGTAAGGACAACAATCATAAATGCATGCTACATGTCAATGCAAGGACAACATTAGTGGGTATGCTCATAACCTTTCATGCAGGGGTTTGGTCATCATGATTGATCCAACATGGATCATGATTGCATAGAAGAAATGGCAAGTTACAAATGACAACTAAGCAGTCATGATTTAGGAGATGTCTCATTTTGGAAGCCAAGGCCATAGTACAAGTGTATATGACAACAACTATGAGGGTATGCTACAAGACAACCATGAAGGTTAAGACAACAACAATGAATGAAACAACACATGGTGATCAAATGAATGTGAAATTCAATGAAGGCAACCAAAAGGGGTCCAAAAGTTTCTATGCAAGACCAAAGGATTGATATTTCTCAGCCATGCAGGGACAATCATAGAAATTTAGAATGACTAAGTGTTATGCAAAATATGATGACCTTGAAAAATAAGTGTGAATATCATCATGATAGGGGGATATTGCAATCCAAAGGATTTGGAATTATTAAGAAAGGCAATAGAACTCTAGTTGTAGCATGCATAATGTAGTGAGATAACAGTGTGAAGGAAACCTTTTAGGTACTATCCAAATGCATGGAGGGTAGTCCTTTGATATCATCATTATGTAATAAAGAATGTACATGGTATTTTCAAAACTGAGTAGGGCTATCATCAAAAAATTCTTCATTTCCTTGTAGTAGTTCAAGATTGGAACACTCATCTTTAAGTGATAACCATATGGAGTGTTTACAATGGTCTTCTCAAGAAGTATTGGTAATCATGTCCATGAAAAAGTGACAGTGAGAAAGGGTAGAAAGCCTATCACATGATCCTTGTTCACGGTGATAATTCTAGGACATTCATAGCATTAAATTTGCTCACTTTCATAATGACAATTATAAAAGGCTAAGCACAACCATCAATAGTCATCAAATGAATGGGGGACAATGCATAGACAACCACCAATCAATAGGGTCATAAGATAGGACATAATGATGAGAGATAACAGTGGCAATGATCTTTGGTATATGACAACATGTTAAGGTAGTCCATCAGGGTTGGTTACAAGAGTAAAAGTATAAATACCATACACAACCAAGAGGAGGGTTTCCAAAGGAAAACCCTATAAGAAGGGTAGAGTTATCAAAGAGGCAAATGATAAAGCAAGGAGAACAACTATAGTCATCACAATGACAGTATGGACATGCAATGATAGCTAAAATTCAGGGATGATGGAACAACTCAGAGGTATGGAAATCTCATTGAAGATAAGGATAGTCATGGTAGCACATTGGTCATGATACACAATATGGAACAAGAAAAATGAAGGAGCTCCATCAGATCATTCACAGTGCAATAGGTGTTGTGGTTCTCTTGGTGTTATGTGTCATCATATATTCATAGTCAAATATCAAACTCTGTAGGATTGAGAAATTGCCATGATGAAGTTTTGAAGATTGAAGATAAAATATCGGGACAGGTTCATATGCAGAGGAGACTATCCATCATGATTAAGAATCTTCATGATGTTTCTTGGTACAGGGAAGTCAACGCCTTATGAAAGTAATCAAGATAAGTGCATAATGAATATTGGGCAGCAGTTATGAAGCAAACACATCATTCAGGACAAGGAGATAGGGCTGATGAATTCCTAGAAATTTTGATTGCAAAGACTTCCAATAGATTTGTTAGCTGAGGTAGTCATAGCTAACATGCATAATTTAACCTTAACTCCTCCAACTAAGGACATTGATGATCATGAGCCGACGAGAGGAGGTTCCCCGTCAAATCTTATAGGGAATGCATCTCAAGTAGTGTTGTCATTGAATATTTTATCACAGGTAATGGCACTATCAATTTCAAGGGAAAAAAAGATGAAAAGGTTTTCATGACAACAATAACCCCACGGAGGAAATGAGGGATTGAAAAAAATGTGTCAAGTCTTTGGGTTATGCTCACATTGTACAATGACATTGGATCATTTTTGCAACAAGATTAGAGTTTTCTTTCAAATTGAAAAGACCCACCTGGGGTTTTAGGATATGAAACAACAGTGCTACAAAATGAAAAAATGGAGTGTATTTACAAACCCATCTGCATTTTTGCAACAAATATGAACTTTTCAAGAAAATCAAGATACCCACTTGGGTTCTTTTAAAAAACATTTGTAGATGCATCAAAATATATGCTATAGGAAACCCAAAATAGGGTTTTGCAATTAAAATTCAAAATGAAGCAAAAATCATGAATGTAGAAAAACCTAGTTTGCAAAAATGGAGGCCAAGCTCACAACAAATCTTTCTTCTACACATCAAAAACCCATCTGGGTTGTTAAGAGATTTGTTAATACAAAGGAAAAATCAAAAGATAGTATGGATTTTTTAGAAAGGAGAAAAGCTACATTGAAAATGTACCATTTTCTATTCATGGCCATGACCAAGAGGTTTTTTCTCCATCATAGAAGCAACAAAAACAACAATGGAGTCTCGTTTTTGTCAAATGCAAAAAATACAACAAGCATTTCATGCTTTTTTTCTCAAGATAGAAATGAAAATATGGGTATTCTTTCAAAATCAGAAAATGGAGTGGTTGACTAAACTCACCTGGAGCTTTTGGTCATGCAATCTCTGCAATATTCAAAACTTTTCTTCCCATAGAAAGCTTCATTTAAGTTCTCATAACGGCTGTAATGGAAGAGAGCAACAACATAAGAGAAAAATGGCATATAAAGTGGTTAGAAATACTACAGGCCATGACTGTTTGCTCAAAATGATTTCCAAAGTATGTGAAAAAACACAAATTTTTGCCAAAAAGACCAATTTACTTGCTGTTACGAGCTTCTTTTCATCAGAAATTGTCAAAAAATTAACATAATCAGCCAAAGATAGCACCATTTTTTTGTGTTTTTTCCAAACCCCACGACGGCATGGAGTTTTCTAGATTTCCTTCACCAACAAAATGATGTATTTTGCCTCATGTTGGTATGTTTTGATTATTAGGGTTTGAATTTTTTTGAGGGCCGATGGATTTTTTATCCCATGTTTTTTTTTAAATCAAACATATGGTAATTGCAATGGGGGCCGAAATATATGTGTTATCACTTAGGCATGTTATGCCTTAGGGATTTTTCCCATTTTTCAAACTTTTCCAAGTCATATGTAGTGTGCAACAAATATGATATGCCTTTGATTTTTTACCCCAACATCACATGACTTAGAATATGCTTTCCAAGGGGTTTGGAGGTCGACCTTTTGACCAGGTATGTTGAAGATTATGATGCCTTTGCAAACATGTGTTTTTCCATGTGCGATAAAAAATGAAAAATGAGGTAGGTTGATGGCCAAATGCCTTTGAAACTTTTGGGGAATTTTAAGATATGATATTATATGTTGCATTTGTTTTCAATTTTTTGAAAATACCATGTAAGTGATTTGAAAATCACTTTCAGTTTGCTTTTAAATGCAAATGTAATACATATTAATGGTGGGCTCCCTTGCCTTGTGCTTAATTGTAAAGTGACTTGTTAAGTGATGTTTTATGAATCACTTAACAAGGTCATTATCTTTAATGTTTTAAAAGCCATGTGATTTTAAAAAACACACATATTGCATGATGGAGATTGTGGTCAAGTCTTGTATGAGGACCAATGATGACTTGCAGAAATGTGAGATGTGTGGGATGTTGTTTTGACTAATTTTGGTGGAAAGGAGACCAGCTGGAGGCATTTTTTGTCACATTTTTGGGGTGACTGTCGACTTGGCCTAGTTTTTCTTCATGTGGAGGACATTTTAGAGAGTTCTAGAAGGTTCTTTTTGGACTTTTCTATTTTATCCAACCAAAATCTTCTAGAAACACTTGTGTGAGAGGTTTTGATGGGGTTTTGGTTTAAGTATGTTAATTTTGAACATTTGAGGGAGTTCTTTCTTTTTCGAGCAAGAGGATAGCTTTATTTTCTTGGAGTTATTTTCATGGAGCTATATTGTAACTCAGATAGACCTATTGTATAGTAAGCACTTTGGATTAATAAATTGGAGCATTTTTATCTTCTCTCTTTATGTTTCATGGTATGCCATGAACGGTTGATTAGTTTGTTTGCAAAAAATCATATTTCCTTTCAAAATTGTCTCATGTTTCCTGTATCCATTTAACAAAAAATGTAGGTTTACAGGTTATAAGCTGTGTTGTTTAATGGTGTTATTGACTTTGAAAATCTATTTTCCCTTTGGAAGAACTATTACAAACCTCCTTATAAATTATTGATTTTAACTGCATTGGAAAGTGAGTTGTGTGAGTCAAGCTTTGAGATATTAATTTGAATGTGTAAGGCTATTAATAGGTCTAGGTTGTTTTGGTGCATCACCTTAGGTTTTTCCAGCATTAGGTTTATTTTCATGCAATCCTTATCCTTCACCTTAAGAGATTAATAGTTAGGTGACATC
Organism: Sequoia sempervirens; assembly: GCA_007258455.2. NCBI lineage: Eukaryota > Viridiplantae > Streptophyta > Pinopsida > Cupressales > Cupressaceae > Sequoia > Sequoia sempervirens. The sequence continues at coordinate 150,821,375 of VDFB02075321.1, forward strand.
AAACGGGGAAGTCGACCCATAATTCAGAGGTCTGCTTTCAAATAGGTTACCCACAACCTGAAAGCAGTCCCATGTTAGTCCAAATATGCTGAGTTCATTTAAAGCTTAGCAAATAGGGTGTAGATTTGGGGAACTAAAAGTCTTGGCATGCCCAGTGGGACAATGAACTGCTTCTCAGTTCATTTTTATGTATTTTGTTACTACTATTTGGTGTGTACAATAGTAGTTTCAGCCTTTTGGAGGTAAGTTTTCAACACACATGGCGACTTCAGAAGGATATCAATTGGTTTCAAGCAGAAGAAGTGCTGTTATGTACTTATTTTCAAAATTAGACCTAGTTTCTTGCTTTACCAGAAATTCCAATGAATTTCCAGTCTCTTGAATGAACAAACATGTCTCCATTTTATGGAAATATGTCATATTACCCATCATTTCATGAAAACCATGCATGTATACCCTCTTACTAGCCATCTCACATAGAGTAGCTTGCTGGTCTTATACGAAATGTCCCTATAACAGTAGACTACCAACAGTCCTATCATGTTTTCCACCCTCCCATCCCTACTCAATCTCAATATCAACCCCATGAAGAGGTCTTTAATGCCAACCAAAATGATTATTTGCATAATTAGCCTCAAGAGCACCCTTACCAGAATGTATTGGATCTGATCCAAAAGCTTGGCCATGTGTTGTGGGATTTGAGCCAAAAGCTTGGACATATGAAGATTAGTGATGCTAGTAAGGTGTTCTCACATATGTATTGGATGTTGGTAACATCAAGAAGCAGAAAAGGATTATCTCACAACAACAAGAGTTGGCTGATCAATCCTTTGTTTATGATCAAGAGTGGGTGAAAAAAAAAGGTAGTTTGAGGAAAGTCTGGAAGGAGAGATAGCTACTAAAGAGGAGAAAATCAAGTCTTTGTCTGCTCAGGTGCAAAGTAGTCAAGCTTATTTTGATTATCAATGCCAAATAAGGTATGAAACTTCCATTCCTAGTTTCAGCTCAACTCTTCCTGTAATATTGAATAATCCTGTCAATAAAGGAGTTCCCAAGTCCAATTTTCCAAGCTTCAAGCAAGAAGACCCTCTTCAGCCTGCTAGATTTGAGTCCCCAAGTTTTAGAAATCTTGTTTCAACTTAGGAACCTGTCCTTAAGCAAGTTCAACCTGTAGAGGAGCCTAGAGAATTTACTTTCTCAAGTTTTAGGAGCTCTCCTCTTGTTCAAGAACCCTTTATTGAACAAAGGAATCCTTGTGAAGAACCCATTAGGGAGGCTCAACCAACCCATTATGTTCCAGAACAACCTAAAGAAGAGATGCTTGTAGAGGAAGAAACAAATCTTTTAGCTTATGTTATATTTGAACAAGAGCTTGGGAATGATAAATCAAATGTGATAATAGAGACAAATAAGGTTGTAGATGAAGAGCATACCCTTGGCCCACACAACTTACTCAACATAGAGGAGACTAGGAGTGTGAACTTGCTACATTTAGCCATGGAGGAATACAGACTACAACTGCAAAAGGTTGAATAGGAGAAGATTTCTCAGGATGTGTTTTGTAATGTCATAGCTAATGATCCTCCTACTGTTGTCAAGGATAGTGAAAATGTTTCAAAAAGACAACAAGTTGAGGAAGTGAAAAAGGATGTTGCAGAGGACCAACCTTTAGTTTGGATTGATGAATTTCCTGCTTTTGGCGACAAGGATGAAGAATCGAAGCAACAAGAAGACATCAAGCAGTATGGTGAGTTGTAGGTTCAAGAATCAAGACAACAACATGAAGAGGCTGAAAAGGGTGATGTAGGTCATGATTTTATAGCTTCATTTGATGATCTTCCATGCTTCATTGAGCATGATGAGGAAAGCATAAATTTGGTCATAAGTCACCAACATGAGGTTGAGGAGGAGCCGTGCATAGCCGGATTTGATATTTTTGAGCATGTTATGCATGAGAAAGCTGATGTTGAGCTTTATGAAGAAGTGTGCACTGATATAATTGAACATTTTTGTTCAAAATTGGATGACAAGGAGTCAGAGCTGCTAGAGGAGTTTGGCACTCATGTTGAAATTCAACAACAGGTTCACAAGTTTGAACAAAAAGCTTCTCATGAACCTGATGTACAATGTCTTATATGGTCTGATGAGCTTCCTTTCTACTACACAATAGAGCTTGAAGTTGATTTATTAGCTGAAAGCTTATTTCAGGAGAATACTTCACTGTTTGAACACTTTTCTGCCTTCATTGAAGAAGAAAAGCCTGTTTTGGAGTACATCTCTTTGAGTGATAATGTGGATTTTAAGGTTAAACAAGCTAAATTTAAGAGCCTTCCAAGAGCTGAAAACTTGGATAAGTTATTAGCTACCTTGATGGGAGGTGATTATTCATTAACCATGGAGGAAGAATCAACATGACATATCATTATGCAAGGTGAAGCAACAAAGCGAGACAACCATGAAAAGCAAAAAGAAAAATAAGTAGCCAACAATGGAAGTTCAAGCTTTGTCCTTTCAAGAGGCTACCCCATCAGATACTTAGCTAGTTCAGAGGCCACTAAAGTATAAGAGATCACGCTTGCACCCAAGTATGAGGATGCAATTGAAGAAGAAGCTGATTTTGGAGTTGTAGCTGAAGGTGATCGAATTCAGCTCACCTATCCAGTTCAGGACAATAATATGCATGACCGTTTTCAAGGTGCAAGTGAGTTTCTTCACATCTTTCATGAAACATTGCAATAGTATTTTGAATATCTGCATGTGTTTCATGTTCTTTCAGCAGTGCATAATCATGTAATGCATCAGTTGATGATTAAAAATGGGTGTTATTTTGCAAATCCTGTCAATGGTTTTGTTTGACCAACTTCTTTGCTGGTTAGAATACGTTAGTGTAGTTTCATTAGTTAGATGCTTTTAAGTTTTCCCTAAGTGTTGTTTTGCATAGTTAGGTGGTAGTTTTAATTCTACATTGCTGGTTTTTCTTGGTTTTGAAAGTGTCTCTTGCTGATTTAATGAGTTACAACAATTTGCAATTCTGTTTTCAAGTGGTATTAGTTTTCTGAGTGACCCCATGCCCAATAGATAAGCTTAGGCAACTGGTCTCATGTTTAGCAGGAAAACATATAGCAGATGTCGCCAAAAATGTTACTTGATTTTTATCTTTCAACTAAAATTAGGTAACTTAGTGTTTATTCTTTTGCGTTGTTAAACATTTAAAACATAATCCATAGTCTGCTACTTTTAATATGCATGAAAAAGATTGTCAAATGAAACAGATTGCATCTTTCATTTTCAATGTTGCAAATTATAGCAAATGAGAAAAGAGAATTATATGCACAAATGTAATCTTTTATTGATAATCCTGAAGTGTACATGTCCCTCACAAGCCAAGGGACTAACCTTACTTATTCCATGGAAATATGAAAATAATTTATACATGAATAAGTAAAAACAAACAATGCGCATATAAGAATGGAACCAGTCATTGCCTGAGAATGATTGGTTACAAGTTTCTCGCTTCCATGTTGTTGCTGCCCCGAGCTGCTTATGTTTTCCCCAACTCCGTAGTGCTCCTCACCCCTGCATCTGAAAAAAGAAATGATGTTAGAGTGAGGCTCTAAGAAATGAAAGATTAAATCCTTACATACACACCTACCTATGCATGTATAAACTAATCCATAAGTGCATTAAATAAGCATGCAAGCCTTAGATGTTTTGGAAAACAACGAAGTCATCAAACACATCCGACATATACATTTATTTTCTAACTGTTTGCTTCATGTGCAGATTTAGGACAAGTCTAGTTACAGTTCTGATTAAGATTAAATACAACATGTGTGTTAAATGTGGCTCCCACAAGGGTAGAGCTCAACATGATTTGAAAGAAAAAGGAAATTGAGCAACTTGATCAAAGATTTATCTATTATCAATGCATTAAATCAATATGGAATCACACCAGTTGATCAACTTTCATTATTAGATTCAAAAGATGCAACATATTTTGCTGATATGTCCTTCAATCTTCTTAAGAAGATCCATGATCTGTTTATGAAGGAAGTAAGTGACTTCATAGATGCATCAAGTTCAATTATGCATCTCTTAAACAATGAGGAAGCATTCCAAGATGTTGTCAAGCCCCTCTCACCGTAACACTATTAGGCAACCACACATCACATAGGAAGGTGAGCTTTCAGGTCACCCACATAGGGGACATGTGTTTGCCCACTAGGATCAAAGTGGGAAGATAGCTATGTCTTACACATGATCAAAAAGGAGAAAAATGTGGTGGAATCAAATAGAAGATTCATTTAGGACAACAAGCATTACAGTGGTCTCATGGAAGGACAACAATCATAAATGCATGCTACATGTCAATGCAAGGACAACATTAATGAGTATGCTCATAACCTTTCATGCAGGGGTTTGGTCATCACGACTGATCCAACATGGATCATGATTGCATAGAAGAAATGGCAAGTTACAAATGACAATTAAGCAGTCATGATTTAGGAGATGTCTCATTTTGGAAGCCAAGGTCATAGTACAAGTGTATATGACAACAACTATGAGGGTATGCTACAAGACAAACATGAAGGTTAGGACAACAACAATGAATGAAAAAACACAAGCTGATCAAACGAATGTGAAATTCAATGAAGGCAGCCAAAAGGGGTCCAAAAGTTTCTATGCAGGACCAAAGGGTTGATATTTCTCAGTCATGCAGGGACAATCATAGAAATTCAGAATGACTAGGTGTTATGCAAAATATGATAACCTTGCAAAATAAGTGTGAATATCATCATGATAGGGGGATATTGCAATCCAAAGGATTTGGAGTTATTAAGAAAGGCAGTAGAACTCTAGTTGTAGAATGCATAATGTAGTGAGATAACAACATGAAGGAAACCTTTTAGGTACTGTCCAAATGCATGGAGGGCAGTCCTTTGATATCATCATTATGTAATAAATAATGTACATGGTAGTTTCAAAACTGAGTAGGGCTATCATCAAACAATTCTTCATTTCCTTGTGGTAGTTCAAGATTGGAACAATCCTCTTTAAGTGATAACCATATGGAGTGTCTACAATGGCATTCACAAGCAGTATTGGTAATCATGTCCATGAAAAAGTGATAGTGAGAAAGGGTAGAAAGTGATGCAGAGGAAAAAGAAGAAACAACAATACTTCAAACAATTCTCATTCAATCCCTTACAAAAATCACTTCAATTTCTTTGAATTTATTCATGGCTACAAAGCCCAACTCTTCAAACTTGACTCTAAACATTTATAAAACTAAAAAAAAACCCTCATACATCTTCAAAATCATCTTTTTGACAAAAAATAAATCAATTACACAATCTTATTCCTCTGTTTTATCAGATTTACAAATTGCTTGCACCAAAAACCCAAATTTTGCTTGAAGGGAATCAAACCACTAAATCGGGTGTAACTTTCAAACCAAATTGAATCTCAAAAAAATAAATACATTTTTGAGCACCCATTTCGGCCATTAAAAACATATTTCATTTTTAGGTACACTTTTTTTGGAACACAAGCTTGCTGTCCGGACTTCTTTGTTACAAATTAGGTCAAAATAACCAGATATGCATGCAAATAGTCACTTAGAACTTTCAAAAATCAAAAAATTAATCCAATCTCTCTAGTCAGTCTTTAGAAGATATCATTACAGACATTTTCTCCAATTTTTAGCAAAATCCAACAGTTAAATTTTGAGAAACACGAATTTTACTACAAACTGTTACCCTAGATCAGAATTTAGACTGTGTTTACAAAAAATAGCATAATTTCTTTAAAAATGAACCAATCTGCATGAAACAAATTGGAAATGGAAGGTGATTGTTCCCTCTAACACTTAAAAACATTTATTCCATCATTTGAGGCCATAAAAATCCGTACAAAGTCTGGAAACTGTGAATTTTCTGAAGAAAATTACAGAAAACTGTGCTTTCCATTATTCCATTTCAAATTTTCAATCACCCACAACCTTCTAAACGTACAAAGAGTCTTTTTAAAGGCATTACAACATGAATAATCAGTTTCAAACTGATTTCCAACTTTCCACTAATGTTTAGTCTCCCTAATAACCTTTTTAACTTCCTAATTGTTGCTTTATGCAACTCTTACATTGTTGTGCAATTTTGACATTATTTGTTGACAATTTTGCATTTTTCACATTGATAGGACTTTAATACATTATAAATTTCTTTAATGACCCTTATTACAAGGTGAAACATCAAATTGAACTAATTTTTCAAACTTTCCACTAGGAAATAAAATTGTGTCAAGGTGCTCCTGCACGTCCAAGAAAAAGATCCAAGTCCACTTGGATTGATATTGTTCATGTCTGGTATGCCCTACCTCAGGACCTTGGTTTAAACTTGTCCATCTACCATGGAAATCATATGCCTGAACCTGCAAACAATACTTTGTCCATTAGTAACAAAATCATGATACCTCCATCATGCTGCAACTCCTTGCAAACCTCTATGAATAGATCAGTCCTCAACCTCTGGAATCAGATATATGGATATCTTCATGACATGCAAAATGACATCTTCAAAATTCTGAGATTATCTTGTGAATAGGCCATGAAAATTTTCAAGTGCCAACTCATCTTCAATCTTCTTTATGGATTCTAGGAACTGCATAAATCTCAGCAATCTGGATTGTCTCAAATAAGTTCTCCATCCTCTCAAGCAAGATACAATTTCCTGCAAACAACCACCAAACACACAACTACAAACCAAAAAACACAACCAACTTATCAGCCCATATCTTTCCCGGGCTCTGATACCAATTTGATGCAGAGGAAAAGGAAGAAACAACAATACTTCAAACAATTCTCATTCAATCCCTTACGAAAATCACTTCAATCTCTTTGAATTTATTCATGGCTACAAAGCCCAACTCTTCAAACTTGACTCTAACCCTTTATAAAACTCAAACCAGACCCTCATACATCTTCAAAATCATCATTTTGACAGAAATAAATCAATTACACAATCTTATTCCTCTGTTTTATCAGATTTACAAATTGCTTGCACCAAAAACCCAAATTTTGCTTGAAGGGAATCAAACCACTAAATCGGGTGTAACTTTCAAACCAAATTGAATCTCAAAAAAATAAATACATTTTTGAGCACCCATTTCGGCCATTAAAAACATATTTCAGTTTTAGGTACACTTGTTTTGGAACACAAGCTTGCTGTCCGGACTTCTTTGTTACAAATTAGGTCGAAATAACCAGATATGCATGCAAACAGTCACTTATAACTTTCACAAATCAACAAATTAATCCAATCTCTCCAGTCAGTCTTTAGAAGATATCATTACAGACACAAGAACAATGAAGGATCTCCATCAGAGCATTCACAGTGCAATAGGTGTTGTGGTTCTCTTGGTGTTATGTGTCATTAGATATTCATAGTGAAATATCAAACTCTATAGGATTGAGAAACTGCCATGATGAAGTTTTTAAGATTGAAGATAGCATATCAGAACATGTTCATAAGAAGAGGAGACTGCCTATCATGATTAAGAATATTCATGATGTTTCTTGGTACAGGGAAGTCAATCTCTTATGAATGTAATCAAGATAAGTGCATAATGAATATTGGGCAGCAGTTATAAAGCAACAACATCATGCAGGACAAGGAGATAGGGCTGATGAATTCCTAGAAATCTTGATTGTGAAGAATTCCAATAGATTTTTTAGCCGAGCTAGTCATAGCTAATATGCATAATTTAGCCTTAACTCCTCCAACTAAGGACATTGATGATCATGAGCTGACAGGAGGAGGTTCCTCGTCAAATCTTATAGGGAATGCATCTCAAGTAGTGTTGTCATTGAATATTTTATCACAAGTAATGGCACCATCAATTTCAAGGGAAAAAAAGATGAAAATGTTTTCATGACAACAATAACCCCACAGAGGAAATGGGGGATTGAAAAAAATGTGTCAAGTCTTTGGGTTATGCTCACACTATACAATGACATTGGATCATTTTTGCAACAAGATCATAGTTTTCTTTCAAATTGAAAAGACCCACTTGGGGTTTTAGGATATGAAACAACATTGCTACATAATGAAAAAATGGATTGTATTTACAAACCCGTCTGGATTTTTGCAACAAATATGAACTTTTCAAGAAAATCAAGATACCCACTTGGGTTATTTTGAAAAACATTTGCAGATGCATCAAAATATATGCTACAAGAAACCCAAAATAGGGTTTTGCAATTAAAATTCAAAATGAAGTAGAAATCATGAATCTAGAAAAACCTAGTTTGCAAAAATGGAGGCCGAGCTCACAACAAATCTTTCTTCTTCTACACATTAGAAACCCATCTGGGTTGTTAAGAGATTTGTTATTACAAAGGAAAGATCAAAATATAGTATGGAGTTTTTAGAAAGGAGGAAGGCTTCATAAAAAATGCACCATTTTCTATTCATGGCCATGACCAGGAGGTTTTTTATCCTTCATAAAAGCAACAGAAACAAGAATGGAGTCTCGTTTTTGTCAAATGGAGAAAATACAACAAGCATTTCATGCTTTTTTTCTCAAGATAGAAATGAAAATATGGGTTTTCTTTCAAAATCAGAAAATGGAGTGGTCAACTAAACTCTCATGGAGCTTTTGCTCATGCAATCTCCGCAATATTCAAAACTTTTCTTCCCACAAAATGCTTCATTTAAGTTCTCATAACAACTGTAATGGAGGAGAGCGACAATAGAAGAGAAAAATGGCATATAAAGTGGTTAGAAATAATACAGGCCATGACTGTTTGCTAACAATGATTTCCAAAGTATGTGAAAAAACACAACTTTTTTCCAAAAAGACCAATTTACTTGCTGTTACAGGCTTCTTTTCATTAGAAATTGTCAAAAAATTGACAAAGTCGGCCAAAGATAACACCATTTTTTTGTGCTTTTTCCAAACCCCATGACGGCATGGAGTTTTCGAGATTTCCTTCACCGACAAAATGATGTCTTTTGCCTCATGTCGATATGTTTTGATTATTAGGGTTTAACTTTGTTTGAGTGCCAATGGATTTTTTATCCCATGTTTTTTTAAAAATCAAACATATGGTAATTGCAATGGGGGCCAAAATATATGTGTTATCACTTAGGCATGTTATGCCTTAGGGTTTTTTCCCATTTTTCGTACTTTACCATGTCACATGGAGTGTGCAACAAATGTGATATGCCTTTGATTTCTTACCCCAACATCAGATTACTTGGAATATGCTTTCCAAGGGGTTTGGAGGTTGTCCTTTTGACCAGGTATGTTGAAGACTATGATACCTTTGCAAACATGTGTTTTACCATGTGTGATCAAGAATACAAAATGAGGTAGGTTGATGGACAAATGCCTTTGAAACTTTTGGGGACTTTTAAGATATGATATTATATGTTGCATTTATTTTCAATTTTTTTAAAATAGCATGTAAGTGATTTGAGAATCACTTTTAGTTTGCTTTTAAATGCAAATGTAATACATATTAATGGTGGGGTCCCTTGTCTTGTGCTTAATTGTAAAGTGACTTGTTAAGTGATGTTTTATGAATCACTTAACAAGGTCATTATCTTTAATGTTTTAAAAGCCATGTGATTTTAAAAAACACACATATTGCTTGATGGAGAATGTGGTCAAGTGTTGCATGAGGACCAATGATGACTTGCAGAAATGTGAGATGTGTGGGATGCTGTTTTGACTGATTTTGGTGGAAAGGAGGTCAGTTGGAGGCATTTTTTGTCACATTTTTGGGGTGATTATTGACTTGGCTTATTTTTTCTTCTTGTGGAGGAAATTTTATAGAGTTCTAGAAGGTTCTTTTTGGCCTTTTCTAGAAGGTTCTTTTTGGCCTTTTGAACATTTGAGGGAGTTCTTTCTTTTTCCAGTAGGAGGATAACTTTATTTTCTTGGAGTTATTTTCATGGAGCTGTATTGTAACTCAGACAAACTTAATATACATTAAACACTTTGGATTAATAAATTGGAGCATTTTTATTTTCTCTCTTCATTTTTCATGGTATGCCATTAATGGTTGATAAGTTTGTTTGCAAAAATTCATCTTTCCTTGCAAACTTGTCTCATGTTTCCTGCATCCATTTAATAGAAAATGTAGGTTTATAGGTTATAAGATGTGTTTTTTAGTGGTGTTATTGACTGTGAAAATCTATTTTCCTTTTGAAAGCACAGTTACAGACCTCCTTATAAATTATTGATGTGAACTGCATTGGAAAGTGAGTTGTGTGAGTCAAGCTTTGAGATATTAATTTGAATGTGTAAGGCTATTAATAGGTCTAGGTTTTTTTGGTGCATCATCTTATGTTTTTCCAGCATTAGTTTTATTCTCATGCAATCCTTACCCTTCACCTTCAGAGATTAATAGTTAAGTGACATCAAACGGGGAAGCCGACCCATAATCCAGAGGTCTGCTTTCGAACAGGTTACCCACAACCTGAAAGCAGCCCCATGTTAGTCCAAATCTGCTGAGTTCATTTAAAGCTTAGCAAATAGGGTGCAAATTATGGGAACTAACAACCATAACATTGTTTTCTCTATAGACAACTTTGATTCAGAAGAAAGAGTACCCTAGGGTACCCAAAATCCATGACCATTTGTTGAAGTTGAAATCCTCACTTCTTCCATAGACTTTTTTTTCACAAAATTACTATTGCACTCAATAGTGCATGCATCAAGCTTATACAATGTGCCATATCTAACACCTTTAGTAATCACCATAGCACCATTGACCATCTTGCATCCTGCATAAAAAAATACTACCTGCACACCTACATCTATTAGTTTTCTCACAGATAACAAATTTTGTGCTAAACTAGGGATATGCAACACACTATTAATCCTTTTTATTCTACCATTAGAAAACCTGATTTTAAATTTACCACAAAAAAAAATGTCTAAATGAGAATCATCACCCAAGTAAACCTTACATCCATGAAATTATTCATATTTAGAAAACTAATATCTATTAATGGTCATATGGAAATATGCACCTGAGTCAATTAACCATGCATCATTACCTGCACGAGTTGCCAAAGCTACATTGGATGTGTCACCATCTTCCTTCTTAAACTCAGAATCAGAATCAAATCTCTTCTTTTCTTCTTTGCATTCCTTATGAACATGTCCAGGCTTACCGTAGTTCCAACAAATAACTTTGGAATTTCTAGGAGATTTAGATCTCCCTTTGGACTTGGATTTGTGGCACTTCTCATTCTTCTTTTCTTCCTTAGGTATTCCACAAACATTTAGGGCCTCTTTGGTACCGATGGATACCTTCCTTCTCATCTCTTCAGAAATAAATGAACCTATACCACATCTTCAGTCTTCAATATAATAGAAGTACTCCCAATAGCCATAACAAGAGAATCCCATGAATCAGGCAAAGAATAAAGCAGGATCTGAAATTTCTCTTCCTCATCAATTTTGACACTAACTGATCCACCAACATATTGAATGCTTCCAAGTGGTATGTAATTTGTCCACTCTCTTCCATTCTCAAGGAATATAATTTCTTCCTCAAGAAAACCTTGTTCACTAAAGATTTGGCTTGATACATCTCATCAAGCTTCTTCCATAGTTTTTGTGCAAAGGTCTCTTCATGGAAATTGATTAAAACAGAGTCTTCCAAGCACAATCTAATTAGACCCTTGGATTTATGGTCCATAATATCATATTAAGTATCTTGATTAGGATCTACAGGCCTTGAAACATTCCCATCAACATCATCCCACATATCTCGGTCTATCAATAGATCCTCCATCTTCAAGTTCCACATCTAAAAAAAAATTGAAAATTTTTATCCACCTCTATTTTCTCTGATGAACTTGCCATTTGAAAATTCCTACAATAGGATCACAAAGTGTCTTTTGCACAAGCTCCCACTCAAATCTGGATTAGTTCAAGAAACCCAACAACCCACAGCTAAAACCAAAGGTGATCAAGCTCTGATACCACTTGTAAGGAAGCTAAGGTAGCAGAACAATTTCCTACACTAATCTTGAGAGTAGAATAATGCAAAACTTTTATAGATCTTTAACAGTTACAAAAACTTAAATAGAAATAAACACAAATATCATGCATACCACAACATAATGATTTACGTGGGGAAAACCCTTTCGAGAGAAAAACCTCACTCCAAAAGCTTCCCAATATATTATTCAAAAATCACAAAGATTACAATATACTTGCAGGGCAAGCTTCTCATAGGAGTATCACCATTCAGAGATCCAGAGGCAACATAGCTACTATCAAACTCTCAAAATACATCACAACACACAACTATAATACAATGCCCTCATAAAATAGGGTTGTCTTATAGGGAAAGTCAAGCTAATAAAATATCGACCATCAAATATGAGACATAATGATGAATGGTCTAGATTTACAATAATAAAATACAAATACAATTTTCCTTTCAAGGGTGCTACCCCCGAGCCCCCTCCAAGGCACATTTCCCCTAGACCCCAACCAGGGGGATTATTCCCTTGGACCCCTTGTGGGGGGGATCCCACCCACACCCCCCATCATCATCGACTAAACAATAGCTTATGTATCAATAGTACCTTATGTAATTGCAAGGTTGAGACACATTTTCTCAACATTTGTGTGGTTTCTTGTCAAATCTATTGTTGACATAACAACATGTTGGTTCGATATTTAGAAGATGGGTGCATCATAGGTTGGGATTTATTGAGAGATAAGTTCCTTGTGAGGTTCAAACCAATAATCAATATGGGTGCTCTATTATGTCATTTTTTTATAATTCAAAAGGAAGAGTATGAGTGTATGAGATATTTCGTCAACCAATTCACTCAAATATTGAAATGGATTCCTCATGATGACAAGCCTAACCAAACAAATTTATCAACTATTTTCATTGCCACACTCCATCCATAAATCCAATTTCACATGAAGTAGAAAAAGGTATGCGAATTCAAAATTGCAGAATAGGAAGCTGTAAAAATAGAGGATGATTTATTTTTTATTTTGATGTTTTGGTCAGCACCGAATTGGGATGCTATCAAATGAAAAATTTACCCCAGATAATTTTCAAATGATCAAGAGAAGTGAAATTCCCACCTTGTATAGATGAATTTCCTAAGCTTGTCCTATTATGCCAAGATAATTGCTCTATCAAGTTTAGTGACAAAGGGGAGGCTGAAATGCATGATAGACACCATGCAGAAGGAGAAGAATATTTTGATAGTTTAAGTGATGAAGAAGATTATGCTTCTCCCATAACATCATCATGTGTCATATTAGTATCCTTCATCTTAGCAAGTGGGATTTCCAAGCAATTGTCTAATTATATAGTTCAGGTTCCCTCTATGTTCCTAGAGTTTGAAGTGTTCACCTTTGAAGATGTTGATACACCGGTCAAGAGAATTGTAGCAATAGTTGGGGCTTATGATCGATTATAAGGGTTTGGAAATGAAATTCATGAAAGCATATCAAGCAGTTTAAATGCATTATTCTTTCTAGGTAGTGTTGGTGATTTTTTCAAAGTTAGAGACAATCCTTTATTTAAACTTTATGATTTTAAGTTAGGTGAATTAGAGGTATTTGTTCCTAATTTTTTAGAGATATAACACTTGATAATGTTAGTGATACATTTAATGAAAATCCAGAGAAAGAGATTGAATCATGTAGAGAAGAGGGAACATATAGAGAGCAAGTTATGAGAAGTGTTTCTATCATAAATGATTTTTCTCATTTTTTAATTCAAGGTCTAGGAATCTCTGATGGCGAGTATTGTTGTGAAGACATCCTATCTTACTTTCAAGCAATAGAAGAGATTGATAACACACAATTTGTATCAATAAATAATGATGAAATTGTTGAAAATTTTGGGGAACTTGTGGAGATAGTTTCTGAGTGCAATATGCTCACATTGGCTGGAAACAATAGTGAAGTTTACACCCCTTAATCATAGATTGATCTATATTAGATACATTCATCCTTTATGCCAGTTGGTAAAGAGAAAACTCAAAATATTAGACTAGTTGAGATGATGAATGGGGGTGTGGCTAGCAATTCACAGAATCATGTTCAAGGTATAATAGAAATATATGATGAAAAGTGGTTGTTTGGTGGTGAAATTACACACATGAGTATATGTTACCAAGAAAGTATTCTTTGGAGCTACATGTTATTTCTTAACCTACAAGTGTTAAATGCAAGTGCATTCCTTTTCCATAGTGGGTCATATTTATTACAATCCATCAATGAGTTTGCATGAATAATCTTGAGCACCCTTGGAGGTACAGTTTCCTTGCCCTGTATATACTTTGAAATTTAGGTGTGTTGTTAGTTTAGGTGTTTCCTACTTGTCCTATTTTTGGCTTGTTTTGGATCCTTTCTTTCGATGTTGTTGACTTTGTTGCCCACCAGATAAAGCACTAGTTAGTTGTTGAAATTCTAGGTCCCTTGCTTCATCCTTTTTAGTCCTCATCCCCATTCAAAGAAAATTGTTACCATGGTTCTAGTAATTTCCCCTAAATCACGTTTACCCATGAAATTTTTTCCTAAGTTAAAGTTATTAGCCTTTCCTATGGTTTTCAAAACTAAGTCAGGTCTCGCCATAGTTGTTGTAACCTCATTTTTACCCAACTTCCCAAGTTTAAACCTAACATTTTTTATTGAATCTGCTTTTTGTGAATTTTTGAGAAGAGTTTTGGATTCTAAAAAGGTTTTCATAACCTTGGAAAGCACTAGATGAAAGAAGAAAAAGATAAGTAATATTGATGCTATTTCAGAACTTTGCTAGGTTTCAAAACCTTTATCAATTCTCGACAGGGTTTTGAAAACCTATTTTATCATTGACGGTAGAGGATTTCTTTTAAAGTTTGAGAATTTTTATTATTATTCTTGAAGCCCCTTTGCAAAAATCACCCAAGTGTTTCATATCATGATTAGAAGGGAGATGGTGAAGAAGATGATAAGAGTGTAGACACATAAAATGTACTGATTGACATTGTACATCTGATCCTATCCACTAACGTCATTTTGTCTTGAATCATCCTTCGGTCTAACCATTTAATCAAATGCCCTTATTTGATTAAATTCATCAATATTCCTCTCTTAATTAAATAAATTAGTTATCTAATTAAGTCACATCTTCTTGACAATTAAATTAATCATTTTGATCTAATTATCCGATTTAATTAAATAATTGATTTTATTTGATTAAATCTCTTAATTCTATCTATTAAATTAAATAAATTAAAACCTTATTTAGTTTAATCTAACATCATCTCTGTTAATTAAATAAATCATGAATCTTTATTTAATTAATCTCTTAATCACATTCCTCTCATATTTGATTTAAATAAATCCACAAATTTAAGTCAAATAGGTCACATCACTCAATCCCTTCATTAAATTAATTAACCTGGATTAATTTAATCTCCTATCATGTCCCATCCTATAGCTTTTCCCACTTGCACATGAAAATAGATTTAATTGATTTATAAAATCTCTATTTTCCTCAACAAGGCATCTTTTAAGGAATATTCTTCAAGTTTGAATTCAAAATCTAAGTTGACATGTACATCCAACAAGGCATTTACTCCATCTTACATGTCCTTTTCTTTGAGCCAAGTGGCATTCAATGCATTCTTTCTTCCCTCTTACATGTCATTTCAACAAATTCAAAATTCAAAAATATGGATTTATTGGCACAATCATCAAAACTTGCACATCCTCCATCCACTCACAAGTTGACAAGTGGCGATTTGCTATTGGCTAATTCTTAGTCCGACATTGCTCTATTTTGGGCATGCTTTCAACTTGTCAATCTATAAATAAGAGGGTAATCTCCTCATTTCATCTATCCACAATTTGAGTAAACTTACTATGTTCAAATCATTAGCAAATTTCATCCATCTCATTGAGTTCTATAGCTAGATTATGCAGATTTTATCTTGGAAGAATTCATCAATCTTTATCAAAGTGGATCACTCTTCATCAACACATCAATCTTGCATCATTTGGAGTTGGGAAAGGGCCAATTTTCACATCAAATTGGCACCAATTCCCTCAAGAGATTAGGAGTTTACATTGCATTAGAATAGGATTGGATATGCTTTAAAGTTTATTATGTTCTTCATCTCATTTCTTTTCCTCTTTTGCAATCTAAATGAATTTCTTTAGGAATCTACATTCTAACCTTGCATTTGATCTAATTTGTTGATTGGTTTCTTATGTTATTGTAGGTTTTGGATTTAGGTTCACAAAGAGGGTTTACAAAAATGTGTCAGACCCCAATGGGATTCCTAAAACCTCACCAAGACCTAACATTGGTTTCTCTACATTAATTTTAAAGTCATCATATTTTGTTCAAGGATTTTGTTTAATGAAAAGATGATAGTGTCGAAAGAAAAAAATATTAAAATAAGCCATTAAATTTTACCACATTGCAAAAATTAAAATGATCGATCACAAGAAAAGTAAAATGCATGAAATGGAAATAGGGAATTAGCAACTTTATCACATTGCACATAATAGATAATACAAAAAAATGGATACATTTATTATATTATATCACAAAAAAAGAGACTTTTAGGAGATTGGTTTTGAATATGAACATTTGGTGTTGTGTATGCTTTGATTTGTTGCATTATGTTGTCATAGGTTAAGCTATTGGTGTTAACCTTTGTTGCTAATTTGATAAGATTCTTTCTTGGATGTAGATTGGTGTCATGGATATGTAAGAAACAAGATCCGGTTTCTTTATCTATTGTAGAGGCTGAGTACATTGTAGTAGCATCTTGATGCACACAAGTGTTGTGGATGAGGAAAACGTTGAAGGATATCAGAGTGGTGTATTATGAGCCTACTTCTATCTTTTGTGAAAATATAGGTGCAATAAATATTTCAAAGAATTTAGTGATGCATTCAAGGACAAAACATATTTCAATCAAATATCACTTTCTATGAGAGAAGATTGTGGAGAATGAAGTGAAGATTGAATATGTGCCTACAAAGGATCAGATTGCTGACATATTCACTAAGGCTCTTCCTAAGGATAATTTTAAGTATCTCCGAGAGAAGTTGGGGGTTGTTTACCCTCCTTTGAACTAGATGCATAAGGAGATGCATTAGTCTAGTGGATCTCAAGATCTATCCCTTATTCTAGACTGATGTTGGTGGCTACCTCTCAGGGGAGTAGGTAGTGGTATTGTAGATTGTTACATATTGGTGTGTGCTCCTAAGGGGGATTATTCAGAGCAATAAAGGAAAGGTATTTTTGAGCAATTGTAAGTAGGTTGTGTAATGTCAAAAGGGCAGAATAATGAAAAATATTTTATCCTTTTCCATTGATGTCAATGGGGGGGAGAGAATTATGTGAAAAGGTCATAAACATAGGGGGAGAAGAAGATTTAAGGGAGAGAGAGAAACATGTGAAAGATAAATTCAATTGAACAAAGAATCATGCAAGGAGTAGAGTGAGAAAAGAGAAAAGAGAAAAGGAAATAGGTATGTTCAGAGCTATTGTGTCTTTGATGATTTTTCACATCATGTGTTGCCATCAATGAAAAAGATTGGTGTTGTCATTGATGTCAAATAGATTGTGTTGTCATTGATGTCAACTATATGTGTTGAGGGAGATTAGTGTTGAAGATGAATAGTTGGTGTTGTCTATACTTTAATTTGGTGCATTGTGTTGTCACCAGTTAAGCTGCTAGTGTTAACATCTATTGATACTTTGATAAGATTCTATCTATGGATGTATTAGTGATGAAAATGATGTGGATGTGTCTCTAGTGCTTGGTTTCCAAGTACTTTTGAGAAAATTTGATAGAAAGAGGAAATAATGTGTTGCGATGTTGTTCTGGGTTACAGACAAATGTTTTGGTTTTGCTTCACATTTCTTCTAGGTTGAAGATCTACCTATGTGATTTAGATATGTTGGTGAGAGGTTTCTAGAGGTGTTATATTCAATAGATAGTATTCTAGATCATCGTACAATAGAAGTTGTGTTCACCAATGTATGACTATGGATTGCAAAGGTGTTTGGGAGAAATGCTTTTGCTTGTTTCTCTGCATTTGTGCTTCAAGTATTGTGATTTTGAAGGTGTGTTGATGGTGTTGGCTGTTTACCTTAGTCAAGAGGATTTGAGGTTTGGTGCTTCAAAAGATAGTTTTTCAAGTAACAATGTATGGTAGAATAATTTGAGTGTACTAGGTTTGTACATTCTTTAGGTGGAAGTTGTTGCGAAGTATTTTTTATTTCAGGATGTTTGAGGAATATTATAGATCATTTTCAAGCATGGTGTGTGGTTCACAAGTCATCTTTGGGTTTGAGGAAGTGTGTACTTAAAATTTTAATGGTCTTTGCATTGTAATAGTTGACCTAGTGTTTACACTACATGTGAAGGATAAATATTTCTTATGGTAGTGTGTGATTAAATGGTGTTATTTATTTGGGTCTCAATTAAGTTTTGATGTGGTCCACATTCAATTCTATCTACCACATAAGTGTTTTGGTGCTGACCTAATTTGAATTTTCATGTTTGAGGTGCATAATTGACCTTGGAAAGGGTTTCAAGGTTGAGGATGGTATAAGTATGAGTTGAATTGTTGAAGGAGGTCAAGGTAGATGAAAGTGTGAAGTGTGTGATGTGAATGATGTAAAATTGAGAAGAGAAGTGTGAGCCTTCAAGTGTTAGATTATCAGATGTAATGAGCATAAGGTGTTTGCAATCATTCAAATAGACTACAAAGGTGTTGGATATATTATGGTGGATTTTCTATTGTATTGATAACATTTTCTTTGTGCAACATTTCTTCTCTATCTTCTTTTTCTACTTCTATAGTGAGCCTTTCCTGTGAACCTTTCTAGGTGGTGTGCCCCTTCTAGCAGTGAGCCTTTCTAACCATTTTGTAATTACTTATATTATGAGATAGTCCTCACTATGGTTTTCCCTCCTTGGGTTTTCCATGTAAATTTTGTGTTAAAGTTGTTTCAGTTTCAAATATTTTCTCTTCATGTTAAATCTTCATAATAGATTAAGGGTTTAATGAATGCATGTGGATCTGAATGTTAATGAGGGTTTTGATGTTTTGATAAGATACAACTGATTCACCCCCTCTCAATTGTATTGTTCATTCAACACTAGATGTATATACCCTCCACCACTTCTTTAAGTCTCTCTATTTGGATACGGGATAATAGGTTTTCATTAAATTCAACATAGTAGGTGAAAGTTTCCATCACATTTCTCTCTAGTTCAACACGTAGGAGAGAAATGTCTTATTTGGCTTGCTCATTATGGAGAAAAATATCAATACAAATAACATCCTCCACAAGGCCTTCATAGGGGTACTCACTGAGGAGTCCCAAGGCAGCATCCATGCTAGCAAGGTAAGTTGGCCTCACCAGCCTCTCCACATCTCTGGCACCCCACCCAAGCTTCCCAGAAGTCTTGATAATGTTATACGCACTCTAGGAGTGTGGTTATATGAACATGGACTTGATCTTCCTTATGACCCCTTCCTCCACATCACTCCTTATGAGGAACACTTCATTGAGCTGGTCCGCCACCAATCTCCACATAAAACTACATTCTACAGCCTCGATTACCAAGAAATCACTCTTAGAATTCACATCACTAGAAGTGCTTGAAATTTTGAAGGTGAAGTTGGGATGTGAAGAATGAAGGAATTTCCTTCAAATTTATAAAGAAAAAGAACAATTTTCATATCTATAAATTGAGCTACAAGAAAGATTTCTCCATTGTGATTAATGAGCAAGGATGTTGCCAACTTGCTTCAAATTAAATGAATGAATCTAATGATGTGATGAAGTATTGTATTTCTAGTTGGGTAAGATTTGATATGGGGATGGAAACTATTAATTAAACCTTCTCACAAACATACAATCATCAATGGATATGTAATTAAATGCAAAATTGGAAATTTCAATCTTTTCACACATATAGAGGGCCATGAGGCTTGCATATAAGGAGTGGTGATGCATTATCCCATCAAAATAAATTTGATATGCATGATGCAATTATGACATTTCTAAAAATGGTCATAAATTCTCATAAGGTTCAATTAATGGAAAATTGAATAATGATTTATGAAACGTTCATTTGGAAGAATGATGGTTACGATTCTTTAAAAGAATTGGTTTTCAAGAACTGGGTGATAGTTATGTTATAAAATTTATAAATATGTTATTTGAGGACATTTGTGGGGTCCAAATTTTTTATCCTCATTGCAGTTTGATGTAAGAGTGATAATCGATCGAAAGAAGGATCACTTTTGTAATTTTTCTTATTTCTAGAGAAAATATTTTGTCTTTGTGCATATGGAATTTGATTGTAATACTGAGTATTTATGAACAAGTCTTTGAGCTTTGATAAGTACCCAAAATATTACTTCTCTTTGTGGATGTTGTATTCTTTGTGTTACATTCATTCTTCTTTGGAAAGGAGTGAAATTGTAGTCTATGTAATCTATTTAACTATTACTAGTAATCCAATCTTTGAGTTATGATATTGGTGACATATATCTTTTAAGTTGCATTTGATGTTTTAGAAGTTGATTTCAATCACATTTTCATCATGGCTATGAGCAAGTGTTAGTTTTCCTTTACTACTTTCTGGTGAAAAGTATACCCATTTCTTTTTAAATTCAAAAAATAAAAAAAATTATATCTTACGAGGGAGTTGTACCTAAATCAAAATTCAAAGGAAGGTCACCAATGGAATGGTGATCTCTCTAACTATTTTTTTTTATTCATCTTTGTTTTGGGCAATACCGAGTAATACTAAAGCAATCTTTAAAAAGACCAATCTGTCAACCAAATTCAATTGTGTCATAGGAACTGAGATAGATAGTAGAAGAGGTGTAGTCATAAATATGAAAGAGATACCATGAAGGAGAGAGGAAAGAAGAAAAAACAATTATGAGATAATTGAGAGAGTGTGTTGAATCCTATTTGAGAAGGGTAAAGGGGAGAAAGAAAAAAATTGATGTCCCCAATTGTGAAGGTAGAATGATAGGTAAGGGAGTGAGAAAAGAGGGAGGGATGAGAAATAAGATTAGGTAGAGGAGGAGAAGTAAATGTGAGGGGTGATGATAATGAGTTAATTCCCCTAAGAAAAAAATTCCTCAAGATAATAAGGAGAAGTCAAAATTGCTTAGATCCATTATAAATAAAGTGGAAGGAAACTTGGTCAATATTATCATTTTATGCAAGTGGAGTCAATCCCAATAGTAAATTATAATATCCAATATTTGGGGTTGACCCCGTAGTGCAATGGCTAAGTTGCAAGGGTAGCAGTTGGGTTGTCTAAGGTTCAAATCCCACGGTGGATAGTGGGAATGCTCCAAGGAGAAAGTGACAGTGGGGTCAACAAAGGAAGTAACAACGGTGGATATGGTGGCGGCAACAGTGGATATGGTGGTGGTGGTGACAGTGGTGGATATGGTGGTGGCAGTTCGGAATGGCGGGGATGAGGTCCCTTGAATGTGGCCTCACTGGTTCATAGCTCTAGTCAAAAGTGTTCAGGGTACTGCCCCCTTAGCGGTGATTTATCGAACAAAAAAAAATAATATCCAATATTTGGATCATCATCCTTTAGTTGTAAAATAATATTGTCATCAAGGAAATAGTGATAAACAAGAGGAAAAATCTTGAATAAAAGGAACATTTTGTAAGAGTAAAATCAAGGAAAATGAATAAGTAAAAAAATGAGAGGGGAGGAAAAACCAAATCAAAGGAAGTGGAAACTGATAGAGACACGAGAAAATGATTTTTTCAAATAAAGGTAATATTATGTTATTAGTGAAAGAAATAATAAGAGAGAGCACATGAATAGTGGGTAGAAGCAAAAGATAGTGTCACAAGATAACAAGACAACAAAAATGCATGAAGAAATGAAAAAGATCGATCATAGGAAAGGGTTGCAAAGTAGATGAGTAGGTTTAGAAATGTGATCCTATCGCTACACACCAAGATAAATAATGACTTTATTGTAATACAACTTATTTATATTTGTTGTAGTTATAATGGAAGTGATACAAAATTTTAGTAGTAATAGTGGGATAAAAGCAATGGTAGGTAATATATTATGGAAGAGTGACAAAGGATAAATTAATAAAATATTTTCTATGATTTTTTCAAGGATGAAGTCATTATAACAAATGAATCTAATAGTGAAATAGAAAAATAAAGTGTAGAAGATGGATTGGGAGATGGTGGAATGTAATGGATATGCTATAGTGGTAGGCCAATATCAAGTCATGGGTGGTAGAAGAAAGGGGAATACATACACCCTACCTTGGGATCTCATACAAGAATAACTTATAAATAGATCAATGATAGAAAAGGAGAAGAATCAAGAACATCTCAAGCTAGTTTATTTGGTGTTGAATTTTAATTAGTTATTTGTGTTAGAATTCATTTGATATCTTTGAAAATTTTCTCTTAGGATTGCATTATTTTTATTATTTTCTTTTCTTTTTTCTCTTTTCTTCTTCTTTTTTGTTTGTTTTATTGAGTTTACACATTAATGTGTATTTAGAACTTAGCACTAGACAAGGAAATATGGGGAAAGGTGGTCTTTATATAATGTTCTAAGAATTACTAGTGAGAGTTTGATATCAAGATAATAGAAGGAAAAAGAAAACATAGACTCAATAATGGGTTTTAGTCACTCTTGTCAAGCTTTGAACTCTTGACATGAAAACACGTTTTTATCATTTCTTTGTATTTTACTTATATAATTTGGCCTTTTCATTTATCTTATTTAATGAGTCTGTTAGAATTACCTTTTGTTTCAAATCATTTTTAGTTTGATAGGTACTTGGAGAGGGAATAATTTCCTTTTGATTTACCAATTGGATCTTTAATAGAGGCTTGTTTATCAATAGTTATTTTTAACTTAAATCTTATTTTGAGCACAATATTTCCTTTAGCTTCTCATTATAATTATCTTGTAGCTTCTTAGTGCTTGTCTCACTATGTTAACAAATATGGACTACTATTAAAGTTTCTACAATGGTAGATATATGTTCAACTCTTCACACTAGCAACTCTCCCACCTATCCCTATCAGTCATAATATAACTTTCACTTATAGCATGATCTATTTTAACGAAATATATGGAAATAGTTTTATGGTTCAAGTTAAAACATGACCCAAAATAAAACTTCCTTTATTCATCAAAATTTATGAAAACATCTCATTGTTTCTTCTCCTTTTGAGTGTGTCAAACACCATTAGAGATGTAATTCCCCAACCTAGAAATAAAAAATAACCAATATCTTTGATTATTATCCTTTCATATAGATTCATCTTATCACAGCTCACCTCAAAGGCTATTAGCATCCACCTATTTCCCCAATAATTCTATAATATCCATTCTTTTATTGTTTTCTCTCTTTGCTCTAATCCTCATGTATAGTATTTTTTAATTATTCAATTCTAATGAAGTCATTATTGGTAAAAATATCCTCAAAATATTTTTATTGGACATCTCTTATGTCCTCTACACCCTAAAAAAAATTAACATTATGAAGATATTATGAATAATTAATCCTAATACTACTTTATGAGGAGAGGCAATAACAACATGAATAATATCATCTGGAGGGACAAACTCCCCCATCTCCTCAAAATTTATAAATTCAACCAACATAATTCTCATGGATTTAATGTCCTACATAAAACTCACATGTTCTTGAACTACTAATGTAGATGGTGTGCTACCCTTGAGGGTTCCTCTATGGATGCTTGCATTGACAATGAATTTAATGTTTATGGTGATACCATCCTATTATTTTCCTCTTCCATATATACTAAGGGATAACTATTATGCCTTGCATAACCACCCCATTTCTTTTTTTGATTGAAATGTGTCCCCCTTTGTTGTTTTTGTCTTTGGTGTTCTTGTTCGGGCTTTGGGAGTTATTTTTTTCCTCCCAAGTTTTTTTTTTCTTTGTTATGTTGAGTTCGGGTTTTGGGTTGTCATTGGCACTCGACATGTTTAAAAGTGTGATTTCCAATTTTCATCTCAATTCCAATCTCTGTGTTTTGCTTTGTTTTTGTTTTTGTCCTGACGGGTTCGGGTATCGGATTGAAACAGGCACTTGAAACCTTGAGTGGGTTTAAGTTTAGGTTTCTTAGGCCGATCTCGCTCCCTGAATTTTTTCTTGTTTTGTTTTGCCTTAGCAGATTTGGGTATCAGATTGGAACTGTCACCTTGCACCTTTAAAAGTGTGAGTTCCAATTTTCATCCCGATCCTGACCTTCACATCCTTCCTTGTGTTCTTTTGTTTGTCAAAGTTAGGTTTTGAAACAAAAATAGAACCAAGAAGCTTTACAAAGTTCTTGTTCTTAGTTCCATCCTGATCTCGATTCTCGCATTCCTCTTGCTTTTTTCTTGTCGGGTTTGGATTTCGAAACTTTCTCGAAACTTTGCACTAGTTGAAAGTTCTGGTGCCATGTTTCTCCCCGATCCCAACTTCTGACCTACCTTTCAGTTTAGTGTTGGAATTTTGTTGAGTGCCTTCCCGAACCCAATTCCAGAACTACTGTGCATTAATGCTGATTAGTTCGCACAAGCGAACCAACTTATAATCCTCTCATGTCTCGGTTTTCACTCATTGTTGCTTTTCATTTTTGATGAGCGATCTAGAACAAAGTGTGTGATTGAAGACGTTTGGGTTGGAGGATTTTATCACTGGATTGTTGGTTTTTTTCCTTCACGATTCTTGAGGTAGGTGCTTTATCATTTTATTTCCTTTCATTTCTGGTTTGCATGCATTTGTTTCGCCAGTTTATTTCTCTTGTTGGTTCTTTTTTTGTGTTTCTTATTTTTCTTATTTCTTGTTTCTCCTTTTTTCTTGCACCCTCTAGTGCGTCGTCATCCATTTTCTTTTAGGTCTTCTTTTGTTTTCATTTTTATTGTTGTTTGCATTGTGTTTCTTGGGCAGGTTTCTTGTTCCCATCGAAACCCTAGTTTTGATAGGGTTTTCGTACCATTTGGGTTGGTTGTGTTATAGATTTTGAGATAACTTTAAATTGTTGACCATTACAACTTTTTAGCCAAAGCCATGCACTTTCTCGCACCCAATCTGCAATAATGAATAAAATTTGCTTAAGTTGTTAAATCAATATTTAGGGTTTCTAGTGTTTCAAAATATTTCTCGATCTTGATCCCGTGGACTGTGTGAAAATGTTGAGAATTAGTTAAGTTTCCCTCATGTTTTAAATTGTTTTGATCCTGATCTTCGCATTCGTTGTGGGATCCGGGTTTAGAACTGAACCTTAGCTTTTGTACTATGGCATATTCAAAATCCTAACGATGTCCTAATTCCAATTTCTGATCTTTGGTGGAAATCGAATTTTGAAACCAAAGCTTATTTAAGTTTGAGGTATTTTTCATGATTCTCACTTTTGTCCCAATTCCAATCCCTGCATTACTTTCGGGATTAGACTTTGGAGGAAAACAAAACCCTTGACCTAGTATTAAGTTTTGATGTCGGGTGCCATCTTGATTCTGAATTCTGACAACTTGTTAGGATCAAAACTCAGAGTAGACTTGTACCCACTCACATCTCCAAGGGGTCTAGTTTTGAGTGACAATCCAATTCTGATTCCCTCATTACTGTCGGGATCGGATCTCAAAAATGATCCAGACCCTCAACTCATACTGATATTCCAATTTGGACTTATTTCCTGATTCTGATTTCTAACCACTACTCAAGATCGAAACTCAATGCGAACTTGAACTTGTCCCATTTTATAGAGCACCAATGTTGAGTGTCAACCCGATCTTGATTTTTGACATGCCTATTATAAAGTGTAAGTGCTGATTTGTAGTCCGATTCTGATGTTCGATAATATGGTAGGGATGTTATATTAAGATCGTGTTTAGAGTATTCCCTGATCTTGACTTTCGTCAAGGTTCAGTGTTAAGCTTAAAATGATCAAGTTCTTGGTTCTACCTTGAACTTGAGACCCAAAAACCTAGGGATAACTTATAAATGGGAATTTCTTCAATGAATGGGGACTTAATACATGGATGCTTATGGTAATTTTATCCTACCTTTTTTCTCTTTTTTCTGATAAATTTCACTATTGCAGGTATTGACAAATGTCTAATTTAGAGGTAGAAGTTGCTGCTGAAGGGGTACCAAAGGGAACAAAGACCAAGAAACTAAGACCAAAACAAACTCCCATCACTATGAAGTACAAATTTCAAGGGAATCCTGTACCATCTAAATTTGGGTCTGAAGTCATGAGAATCACTGACACTTTGGTTGGCCATATTGACTTGAAACAATTCCATGATGATACCTTTTTTGAGGATGATTCTTCAAGGGCTAAAAATATTGCAGATTCTAGGTTGGCACATGTGGCTACCTTTCTGATAGTTGTATAATGCCTAGAATTTATACTAGCTATTGCACAAGCATATAATCCAACTTAGAGAAAGTGGATTGATTCTTGGGGAAATGAAATCATAGACTTAACCCCAAGAATGATAATGCTGGTGCTTAATCCTCCTCCCCACCCTAATCTCAAAATCATTTTTGAAGCTGATGCATTGAAACGATGGACAGTAGATGAAGAAGGAAATACAAATCTTATCAACAAGAGATGAATTAAAATAGAGAATAAATCAGTGAAGAAAATACCACCCAAGCCCAAAAGATTTGATTTCTCGGAAGATATAGGGGATATCATCACATTTCTAGCTAGGGCATTTGGGAACGAGGATTCTCATGCCTTTGATAATTGGATGTTCCCATTTATCCAACTAATTCTAGATGAGCAACAACATTTGGATTGGGGGTAGTTGATCAAAAACAATATTCATAGTCAAATGATCAAGGTAAAGGAAACCAAGAAATTTTATGTCTTCCTATGTAATCTACTGTGTTGCTCAAATGGGAAGGTTTCCAGGGTTGACTATTGTGGGAACACTTGAAGATGGTCCAAAATATAAAAAGGTGTGGGAAAATTATGATCAGTAGGAGCTTAAGGCATCATAAAGGAATTTCAAAAGAGTCAATGATGCATTCTTATATGTAGTCATCAACTAGCTCAAGGAGACATTGGCTTTAGATTGTCAAGGGAAGCCATGGAGTTCATTGAATTGTGGGGAAGTTGGTTTATCCAATACCCCAAATCTACTTATATTAGACTATTTGGATTTGATAAGAATCCCTTCAAACTACCAAGGTGTTGCAGTGATAGGTGGATTCTAATGGAGTTTTCTCATCAAGCAGCTAAAGTAAATGCAAAGTTTTCAGATAAAGAAAAATATGGCTGCCACACATTCCCTATTCAATTGTTATTTTATTCTTGTTCTTCTACTATAGTAGCTAAGTCAACTACAAAAGAATTCTAGTCTTTGAATTTGAAGTTTCATACATCTAGAAAGAATTTTGATCTGAAGGGAAAAATGAATGGATTGCATGCTTCATTATTTCCCTTCCACGAGCAACTTCTTGAAGATTTCTAGAATAACTTGCAGGATGAGTTTGAGGTAAGGAAGAAAAGATACGAGGGATTAACCATTCCCCAGATGAAATACTTTGGGGTCAAAGAAGATATACTAGAGGGTATTTCTAATGATGGAATTTTTCTTGATCCTCAATATGAAACTGATCAAGTGGCTACTAAGGATTTGGATCCAATTAATTGGATGGAAAAAGAGGAAAATAACATAAATAAAATTTCACAAGTTGTCATTGAGAGGAGCTTAATTTGGATTAATCTTTGTACCAGTCAACTAAGGGTTAAGGTCTCAAGGAAGAAGAAGAAAGATTCCAACAGTGATCCCACTTCAATTGAAACAAGGCAATACAAGAGGTTGAAGAAGGGTACTACATAGACATAAGAACTTTCCCAAACTAGAGATGAAATCACAATGAAAAAGATTACAAAAGCCATGGAACAAGCTAAAATCACTTACCATGCTACTGCTATGGGAGTTGTTTTAGGTTTTGATGTTAAGCCCCTAGCTACTGTGTAGCCTAGAGAAGAAACTACCCATGAAGATCTTTCTATTGTTCCTCTGCAAACTAAGGAAACCCCTTCCAATAAACCATCAACTACAGAAGCTACAATGGTTCAAGAAGGAAGGCTCCCAATAATTGATGTAATGGAATCACCTGTCCCCTCAGACTTTGAGGAAACTCCTTTACATGAAGAAGGAAAAAGGGGAATATGAAGCATATCTCGAGGAGGAGGCTGGAGCAAAGGACACTAGATTTGAAGAAGGAAGCCTTTGGAATGATGCTGAAATGAATGATGTTCTAATAGAGGAGGAGCAAAAAGAAATATTAGAAAGTGCTCAAAATCAAGTTGTTGAGGAGCTAGCTTGTGAAGAAGAAGAGGCCGTAGAAGCATAAAAGAAAGCTAAACAAGACAAAGCAATAGAAGAAGAAGCTCGTGCAAAGGAGTTAGAACAACAAAAGAAATATGAAGAAGAAGATTTATAAAAGGAATTGGAAATGAAGAAGTTAGAGGAAATAAAAGCCAAGAATGAAAAGATAGAACAAGAGAGACTGTTGAAAGAGAAGGATGAGAAGCAAAAGACTTCCTTTGAGAAAATGGTGGAGACAGTTCTTCCTACATCTCCTTCATCAACACCTCCAAGCACCTAGCAGGTAACACCTTAGCCTATTGCTCCAACATGGTTAAAGTTGATTCTAGAGAAAAGGTAGCAAATTCAGGCTCAACCAGTGAGCTAGGATGAAATGGTGAAGGAAGTTGATAAAGTAAAGTCAAAGAAGAAGCCCCGAGCCATTCATTCCACAAAGCTCACCGATGAAGGGGATTTGGTGGTAGATATTACAACTCCCATAGTTGATAAGGATGATAGGGAGTTACAAGCTTCAAATTATCAAATCAACACTATCAATCTGGGTAAGAAAATGAGGACTCAACAAATGAACCTTATTGGCATTGTGGCCACTACAACAAAATCAAGAATGATGAAAGAAAAGCAAGCAAAGGATGAGCTCAAAGCTCAAGTGGGGCATATGAAAATGTTTCTGAAAGAGCTAACCACATCTACTGCCAAACAACCAACACCAACTGAAATACCCATATTAATGTGTCGCACAAAAGTTGATGAGCTGAGTGAAATGAAGAGAAAAGCTCAAATGATGGATAAATGGGTTGGTGCTCTAAAGACAGAGGTGGAGGATCTGTTCACTATGGGCCATAAGTGTTATACTCAGGTACGTGAGCTGGAAAAGTCTTTGAAAGAATATGCTCAAAAACTATGGAAAGAAGATAAATATGCAGAGTATATGTGAAAGTTGAGGATTTTAAAGAAGATACCCAAAGGAGATATAGTTGAGTATAGTATTTTGGAGGATTAGGATTTTAGTTATATTGATAAATGTATGAACATATCAATTTTGAAAACATAGGTTCTCATGGAACATAGAAGGATCTTGCTTCAAGCTCAACAAGATATATTTGATCAAGCAGATGTACTTAAAGTGATTGTTGTTGAAATTACCAATAAAGAGGTTACATTAGGGTCTGAATTAGCTTCCCTGCAAGAAATAAAAGATCAATGGAATACCTGCTTAGAGGGATCAATAAAAGAAGGAGATTATGATGAAGGGACTCTGCTGGATGGAATAATGGAGATCAAGTTCAATATGGGGGATTTTGCTAAAGACATTAGCTAGCTGTAGGATATGTATGTTGCTACCACTAAGGAATTTGAAAGCAAAATGTTCAAAGTTGAATGGGTTGATGGACTTGAGGAAGAGACCCTGGAACATATTCTTAACAATACTGAAGAGTATTTCAAAGTAGTCAAAGTAACTAAAACAACCAATTAAAGGAAATAATATTCTATTTTTTGAAAGGGAATCTAGTCAACAAAAGTAAAAATTCTTAGTGTCTCATTGACAACAACTCCATATCATTTTTTGACAAGCAACAACTCCAAGTCAATTTTGATTGAGCAGGAATGAGGCGTACTTCTCTATATTCAACAATTTAAGCAAAGTGAAGACTCTTGTTCAACTACAAGCACCCCCTATAATTGTGGATCTAGGCCCCATTTTTTGGATCATGATTTTTGAAAGGAGAAATTAATTTTTTAATTCTTTCTATAAGTTAAGAATCTCTCCTCATTGTAAGGGTCAAAAATTTTAAGTCAGATTTGTTGCCTAAAACTTAGACACTTTACTTTTACAACTTTTATGCAAATAGTTAGATATTTTTACAATTTTAATGCAAATAGTTAAATTCCAGAAGTTTACTAGTTTAACGATGGTGTTAATAGAAAATGGTTTTTCGTGTGCCAGTGGATTTTGTTGTGTGTAAATGTTCTTAATTGATGAGAATCAATAGAAAATACTGAATTTAAAACCATCTGTTACATTATCTGTGGATGCTATTCTCTTATTGTTCATTGATCTGCTGATTCTGTGATGAGCTTATGATGTTTTTTATTTAAAATTAATTCTAAAAGGGGAAAAAATGAATTGTGTGTATGTCTATTAAATCTACACTGTGGATGAGAGTAATTGCATGAGATTTTATGAATTATTTATTTCTACAATTTTTGAATGATTAGGAAATGCTCGTTACAAAAATTACATGTCTGAATTTAAGGAAATATTTATTCACATCTCACTATTCCAAAACTATGATCTATCTTTTTATGTTTATTTGAAACCCCCTTGTTAGAATACTACAAAATTGTCAGTTTGTTATCCTGTTTACCAGCAAAGGACCCTTGAATATTACAATTGCATGAACCACTGAGTGATGAAAACATAGTTGAGAACCAACTACTGAGACCTTGGAAGATAAGTGATTCAATATTAGTTATCTTTTTAAGGAGAAATATAATAGAGATATTTTGTTTAACATTGTTGTGCTATTCTGACCATCAACAATAACCAATGGAGACTATAGGTAAATAAGACCTATTTATAGGTCCAAAACATATAGTGTATCTTCATTTTGTATAAGAAGCATTCTTTTAGGAACCTTACAACTATTTCAATATTATTCATTCAAATTTTCATTATTTCAAGTTTATCAATTACATGTGTGAAGGATCCTAGATACAATGGGTCTTGTTTTATTTTTTTTCTTTCAACTTTAATCACCTTTGATGCAAGAGCACCCCAATACATCTTACCACTTATCACCATATAATCTTATTTCAGTTCATGAAAGAGAATAATATTTATACAATATCTCATGTACATCATATCTATATCTCAAGAGTTTTGGATTAGACTACAAAAAATATTGTTGTCAAGTAGATCATAGTTCAAAATAGTCAACACTTAGTTCATTAGGTGAGATTTTTAGAACCTTTTGGTATCTTATGGAATTAATCCAAACATATCTCAAGGTAGTACATTACTAAAGGTACTTTCAACTAGAACTGATTAGGTTTCTTCAACACCCAATGCATCATCAATGGGTTTTTGCAAACCTACATGTTACATTGAACATCAAGATTTGGAATACCTTGTGGCCAATATGGATCATTCCTAAATCTTGGAGCTAATATATAATCACCTATAGAACTCATTTCAAGTAAAACTAATGAAGAATTTATCTTAGGAGGATAATATTTAGCAAATCAACAAGTGTTAGTAATAGTGGGATATAGTGATAGTAATACTTATTATAATATCTTTACATATAAGATTGTAATAAGCCTATAGCATCCTATGGGCCAATCTATATTTATAATTTGAATGTGATAGGATACTAAGACAATTGTAAGAATCTTGTGTTACTAAATCAACACGAAGTTTTTTTTGTTCTATGTTAATTTTATTGTGTCAACTCTAAGCTGCACAATCAAATAGTCCTTTCTCTAGACTCTCCATCCATGATTACATTAAGTGGTATCAAAGTGATTTTTTGATAAATTGGGAGGTAATTCATGTATATTTGAGGGTGAATAAATTTATGACTTGAAGCATGCAACAATAATTTTCAATAGAGCATCGATTGTGAGGTTGTTGCAACCTTTTATTTAGATCACCAAATTGAGGAACGTGTACCAAATCCAATGAAAGATGCCACCAAGAAATATGATTGGTATGATAATTTTTTCTAAAAGAATGGAAGAAATTATAAACATAATGAGGATAACAAAGATCTAAATTAATATTTTAGAAGAATATATGAAAATAATTATA
Organism: Sequoia sempervirens; assembly: GCA_007258455.2. Taxonomy (NCBI): domain Eukaryota; kingdom Viridiplantae; phylum Streptophyta; class Pinopsida; order Cupressales; family Cupressaceae; genus Sequoia; species Sequoia sempervirens. Next base: position 150,853,592 of record VDFB02075321.1, read on the forward strand.
AACCCCATACATGAGGATGATTATGAACTAAGAGTGATGATGATGAATTAGAAGATCAAATACAAATCCAAATGAAGAAACTCTAGAAGAAAAAGTGACGAAACCAAGGACTCATAATATATTATCCATCTTTATTAGTAATAGTAAAACCATTCAATTATAGAAGAATTCAATTTCCATCTCCATTCTAATTTCTCAAATTGAGAAATTCTCTCTTTTAACTATTAAAATTCCCTACTAAAATCTACTCATTTTTGGTAATTCTACATACTCATTTGGCTATGAAAATTTATAATTATTTGAGTCTAAAAAAATTGGGACTTATACTTGTGAACTAGAAACTTCTAATAATTTAAATAAACTCAAAAAATCTAAAAAGACCAAATTTGGAAATTGTTGAAAAATATTTAAACCCCAATTTGAGGCCTTAGATAGCTGAAAATTACCTTGAAAAGTGTCAATATTTTCTCCAAATTAACAAGTTCTATTGGAATCTTTCTCATCTCCTCGAGATGCTCCTCCATGTAAGATTTCAGCTCAATCAGACACCCAAGTCAAAATTTATTACCTATGAAATCCCTGGCATGAAGAAGAATGTAATTAGATCAAGATGTTGAAAGTTATTTTCAAAATAGGTAAGATACCTAAAATTTAAATTTCTAATTATGTGTGTCATTTTAATCCCAAGGAATTGATTGATTGGATAAATGATATGGAAGAATACTTTGAGTATGAGGAAATTGAAAATTGGGAAATAGTGAGGTTTTCAAAACCAAATTGAAAGGAAATATTGCTATTTGGTGGAAAAATGTTTAATTAGGTTAGAGTAGTAGAGGAAAATAAAGGATCATAAAGTTGGATAGGATTGCAAAAATCTTGAAGAATCAATTCATACCTACCAATTATGGGCTTGAACTATTGAAGAGATTGCAAAATCCAAGGAAAAAGGAAAAGTTAGTGAAGGAGTGCACTGAAGAATTTCATAATATGATTATTAGAACTAGACATAGTTAAGATATCAAGGATAAAGTTACATAGTACATCAATGGATTGAGGATAAGCATTTGAGAATAATTGAGCTTGATGAGGATAAAAACAATTGAAGAAACATACCATTTTGTGTTGAAAGTTGAGGAAAGTTAGAAAAAAATATTTAAATACAAGTAGAGAAGTAGAGGAGGAAGGTTTTAGAGAGGTGGACCACAAAGCAATGAAGGAAGAAAGACCATACTACAATGATGAAAGAGGTAATATTTTTTAGGGAGGAATAGTAGGAGTTTCTATTGCAATGATAGAAGAAGAAAAAAACCTAACACAATGAGAGATAGTATAGGGGTTATAAGGGATTTGATAAGAGACCATTCAAAGGAACCTATTTTAAATTTGGAGGTGAATGAAATAGGGAATTTGAATGCTACCAAGGGGGCGCTAGAAAAAAGGTGGAGAATAGTTCAAGGGTAATATATGTGGAGGAAGAACCTATTGTATCACCAATTTCAGTAGTAAAACCTAAGAAGAGTGAATAATTTGTTGCAAGTATGAAGGTGTTTTCATTTATGTCAATAGGAATTCTATTGACTGGTGTTGTCATTGATGTCAACTATGGGATGAAGATGTTGAGGATATTCAGAAAATTTGATAAAAAAAGTAAACAATGTTGTGAAAGTGTTCATAGTATGCCACGGTATTGTTCTCCACATTCTTTTTGTGTTGATGGTATGCCTGTGTGGATCTTACAAGTTATTCAAGGTTTTCAAAGGTTGCTATATTTAGAATTTGGGTTTCTAGATCATTGTATAGTGCAAGATATTTGCACCAGTGTGTGAACTAGTTGTTCAGTGATGTTTTTTGTGGCCTAGGAGAAATGTATTTTCTCTGCATTTCTCCGTTGTTTGGCTTCAGGTTGTGAAAACTTCAAAAATTTCTTATAATCCTTGTATCTTTCTATATTCAATGTTTTACTTGACTTAGTGTTGTACAAAGTGAGTTTTATTTATTAGTGTGTAGGGGTTACCAATTGTTCTGAGTTGAAGTATTTGAATGTTGTGAGGTTGATGAATCTCAAGTAGTTATGAATTTCTCTAGATTGTGTTCAAGTGAATTATGTTGTTTGAAACTTTTGGCTTATGTTTTGAGGAAGCATGCACTTAATGTTTATGGTGTTTAACATAGGTGTTGGTTGACCTTGTGTTTAACACTACATGTGAGGCTTGTAGAAGCATTTTGAGGTGTGTTTGGATCTAGTTGGGTCCTAATTAAGGATTTATGTAGATCACCTTTCATTCCTATCCACCATGGGAATGTTTAGGTGTCGACCTATTTTTAATTTTTATGTATAATGGCTAGTTGCTGACCTTCTTCAATGGTTTTTAAGGTTGAGGATGATATAAATAAGTGTAGTGTTGTTTTGAGTTATGGAATCAATGAAATGTGAAGCAAGATAGATGCAATATCAATGCGATTGAAGTGTGTGATGTGAGTTTGAGTAGAGCAGTGTGAATTTTAGTGTTAGGGTTCCTGAAGGCAGTGAGTTGAAGACATCTGAAATAATTCAAGCAAGGCTGGGAAAGTGTGTGAGCATTGTGGTGGATTTCCTCATTGCATTGACAAGTTTCTCTATGTAACATTCTTCTTCTATCTTCTTGTATTTCTTTTTATGGTAGTGAGCCCTAGCTATGAGCTCTTTTGGACAATGTGTCTTATTTTGGTAGTGAGCCCTTGTACCAGTTTTGCAACTACTTATGTTGTGAGCTAATCCTCATCGTGGTTTTTCCCTCATTGGGTTTCCATATAAATCTGGTGTTCTCTTGTGTACGATGTTGTGATTTTAGTTTCTTTTATTTGCACTCCATGTTTAATCATACTAATAGAATAAGGGTTTAATGAATGCATGTGGATCTAATTATTATAGAGGGGTTTGAAGGTTTAATTTGTTACAACTAATTCACCCCCCTCTCAATTTTCTTGTTTATTTCAACAATCGGTATTAGAGCAAGGTTCCTTAGAGAAGAGCTTAATCACTTAGCTAGATTTGAGATGGTGAACACGATTGCTTTGGAGTATCCTAGATTCGATGGCTCAAATTGTGGATTCTGGAAGATAAAGATGGAAGGATATCTATCTTCTTAGGGATATGAGATTGAGAAGGCTTATTAGAATACATATATTGGACTCCTCTGAATGGTCCAAGTATAAGTGCAAAAATCAAGGCGCATGAGATCAATGCTAAGGAAAGATTTATTATTGTGAATAGTCTTTCAAATACAGAATTAGTTAAAGTTATGAGTTTGAAAACTACTAAATAAGTTTGGGATAATCTAGAAAGCATTTCTGAAGGAGATCCAAAGTTCAAACAAGCAAAGTTGTAGAACTTGAAGGCATAGTTTGAAATGATGCATATGTATGAAGATGAAACAATTAAAGGCTATATACAGAGAGTTGATGAGTTGGTAAGTGTTATGAGAGGTCTTGGTGCAATAGTTAAAGAATCTAAAGTAGTAAATAAAGTTATCAAATCACTTTTGGAATGCTATAGTGAAAAGGTACATCTTCTATTGAGGAAACTATTGATTTTGACAATTATTCTAGAGATCAGTTGATTGGTACTCTAACTGCATTTGAAATGAGAAAACTGAAGAGATGTACAAATGTGGAGATTGCTTTCAAGGTTTGTAAACCAAAGAAGGTTGAAGATGCAAGTGAAGAAGATCTTGATGATTTGGAAGCTAACTTTGTGAGGAAGATGAAAAAGGGCACTGGTAAGTACAAAGGTAAATTACCTTCCAAATGTTTTAGCTATGGTGATATAGGTCATTATGCTTCAAGCTGTCCAAAAAAAGCTCTAAACAATAGGAACAAGAAAAATAAAGGAAAAATGATTAAGAAAGCTTACTATGTGAGAGAAGATGCTAATATTTTTGATGATGAATCTGATTATGGAGGTTTTGATGATGATGAATGCTTGTTCTTGGATATAAAAGAAGAATCTTGTTCGACTAACCCTAAATGTTGTGTGAAGGAAAGTATTTCAAAGATAAAGGATAAGGTTAAAGGTAATTTGGTATCTACTTTTCATGTCAAAGAGGATAAGAATTAATGGGTTGTTGATAGTGGTTTCCCTAATCATATGAATATAGACAAAATTTTGTTAAACTTGAAAAGTATGATGGAGGATTAGTTAAATTTGGAGATGATTTAGAAGCTAAGATTTGTGGAATAGGTTCAATTAGTTTTGATGGCAAGCATAACACTGAAAATGTTTATTATGTTAAGGGTTTAAGGCATAACCTTTTGGGTGTTGGAAAAATGTGTAGCAAAGGAAAAAGTTTGGTATTTAAGGATGAAACATGTGAGATCAGAAAAGCATTTGGAACTATGATTGTTGTTGGTAAGAGAACAGATGGAAACATCTATCAGCTTAAAGGTTTTAATGGTCATTGTTTTATGTATCATATTAATGATAGTTGGTTATGGCATCAGAGGATGTGTCACATGAACTTTGATAATTTGGAAAGAATTAGTTCAATTCATGCAGTAAGAGATTTACCTAGAATCACAAAGCCTATCAATGTTGTTTGTGAAAGTTGTCAATTTGGAAAACAAACAAGGAGTAGTTTCAAGGGAAAAGAACAATCTGCTACCAGACTACTGGAATTAGTACATATAGATCTTTGTGGTCCTACAAGAGTGATAAGTCTATAAGGTGATAGGTACTTTATGCTTTGATTGATGATTATTCTAGAATGACATGGGTTACTTTTCTTAGAGAAAAATTTGATGCATTAGATAAATTCAAGGCATTTAACGTTATGGTTCAGAATGAAATGGATTTGAAAATAAAATGTTTGAGGTTTGACAGAGTTGGTGAATTCACCTCCAATGATTTTAACATGTTTTGTGAAATTCATGCAATAAAGATGCATTTGTTTGCCCCTATAACTCCTTAGTAGAATGGAGTTGTTGAAAGGAAAAACCAAGTTGTTCAAGAAGTTGCAAGGACAATGATGAAAGAGGAAAATCTACCCGAAGTCTACTGGAGGGAATCTATTCATAGTGTTATTTACATACTTAATATAGTTCAAGCTAAAGCTAACAACACAATGACTCCCTATGAACTATGGTATGGAAGGATTCCCACTGTGAAGTAGTTTAGAGTGTTTGGAAGCAAATGTTATATCAAAAGAGAAGAAGAAAACTTAGGAAAGTTTGATGCAAGATCTGATGAAGGTATCTTCCTTGGATATTTTATTAGAAGCAAAGCTTACAAATGTTATAACAAAAGGCTAAGAAAGATAGTTTAAAGTGCAAATGTTAAAGTTGATGAAAACTTGCAAAATTCAATTGCAGTAGATGGATATGTGTCATATGAACCTGATTGAAAAGTAGTTGAGGAAGAAGAAGTTGATGGAAAAAAAATGTAGAATGAAGAGGAAGAAGCTCCAGAGAAGACTCCTAAGACTCCTAGGTATGTGCAAAATAATCATTCAAAATATCAAATCATTGGAGATAAGAGGAAAGGTGTACTGACAAGAAACAAAGCTATTGAAGTTAAGGTAAATTTGTGTCTACTTTCAAAAGTTAAACCTAAAAAAATGAGTGAAGCATGCAAGGATGAATATTGGATGAAGGAAATGCAAGAAGAACTTATGCGGATAGAAAATAATTAGACTTGGGAATTGGTTCCTAGACTGGAAAACAAAAACATAATTCAAACTAAATGGGTATTTAGAAAGAAGTTGAATGGAAATGGAGAAGTAGTAAGAAATAAGGAAAGATTTGTGTGCAAGGGCTACTCACAAGTGGAAGGTATAGAATTTGAGGGGAATTTTTGATCCCATTTCTAGGATGGAAGCTATTAGAATGTTTTTAGCATTTGCAACACATAAAGACTTTAAATTTTATTAGATGGATGTGAAGTCTTCTTTTCTAAATGGTGAATTAGAAGAAAAAGTTTACATGGAACAATTAGAAGGATTTCAGTTGTCAGATTAACCAGATATGGTATGTAAGTCGAAGAAGGTACTATATGGATTGAAGCAAGCTCCCAAAGCTTGGTATGCATCCCAAAGCTTGGTATGCAAGATTGGACAAGTACTTGATACAATAAGGATTCAATAAGCTCACCGTAGATAATCTTTACTTTAAAATTGAGGGAAACAAAATCTTGATAGTAGTAGTATATGTGGATGATATTATCTTTGGAGGAATTGAGACTATGTGTAAGAAGTTTGCAGAAGAAATGTAGAAAGAGTTTGAGATGTCAATGTTTGGGGAGATAAATTTCTTTCTTGGGCTACAAATCAATCAAATAGATATAGGGATTTTCATTTCACAGTCTAAATATGTCAAAGAGATGTTGAAGAAATTTGGGATGGATGACTCCAAACCAATATGCAATCCTAAGGTGACTGGTTGTAAATTGAGCAAAGATGATGATTCACCTACGGTTGATCAGAGCAAGTATAGATCCATAGTTTGTGGATTGCTACATCTTACTGCTACTAGACCGAATATCATGCATGTAGTTTGTCTTATAGCTAGATTTCAAGAGGATCCTAAAGAAACACATGTTGTAGTTGTGAAGAGGATATTCAGATACTTCAAAGGCACTTCAAATTTTGGCTCATGGTATCCTAAGGATATTGATTTCACATTAAGTTCTTATACAAATGCAGATTGGGTGGGTTGTGGTGATGACAGGAAAAGTACAAGTGGTGGTGCATTCTTTCTTGGATGTAGATTGGTGCCATGGTTGTGCAAGAAGAAGGATTCAATTTCTTTGTCCACTACAGAGGTTGAGTGTATTGCAACAACATCATGTTGTACATAGGTATTATGGATGTGGCAGACATTAAAGAATACCAAAGTTGTATATGACGAACCTATTTCTATATTCTATGATAACATAAGTGCAATTGACATTTCAAAGAATCCAATGATGTATTCAAGGAAAAAGCATATATCTATTAGGTATCACTTTTTGAGAGAAAAGGTTATGGAGAATGAATTAAAGCTTGAGTATGGTCCTACAAAGGATCATATTGCTGATATATTTACTAAGGCTCTTCCTAAGGATACTTTTGAGTATCTTTGGGAAAAGTTGGGGGTTATCACCCCTCCCTATTTGAATTAGATGCATGTGGAGATGCATCAGTCTAGTGGATCTATGGGGTTATCTCTTGTCTAGACACATATTGGTGGCTACCTCTCAGAGGGAGTAGGTAGTGTCAAATGTTGTCATCAAGTTGCTAATTTTTTTGGGTATACTCCTAAGGTGGAGTGTTCAGAGCAAGTTTCTTGGTTCAGTGTCAAAGGGGAAGAGTAATGTAATTTTTTTCCCTTTTCCATTGATGTCAAAGGGGGAGAGAGAATCATGTGAAAAATCTTATCTAATCATAGAGAGAGAGAATCATGTAAGGTATCAGTGGAGAAAGTTGTGTATGTTGTCTAATCATATTATCAAAGGGAGAGAGTTCAAGAATGTTGTGCAGGCTATCTAATTTGAGAAAAAAAGGGAGAGTGTGTGTGTTGTCTTTGGTGGCTTTTCACATCTTGTTTTGGCATAAATGCCAAAAGGGGAGATTTTTGCAAGTATGAAGGTGTTTTCATTGATGTCAATAGGAAGTATACTAACTAGTGTTGTCATTGATGCCAACTATGGGATGAAGATGTTGAGGATATTGAGAAAATTTGATAAACAAAGTAAACTGTGTTGTGTAAGTGTTCATAGTATGCCTTGGTATTGTGCTCCACATTATTTCTATGTTGATCCTATGCATGTGTGAATCTTACAAATTATTCAAGGTTGTCAGAGGTTGTTATATTCATAATTTGGGTTTCTGGATTGTTGTACAATGCGAGATATTTTTATCAATGTGTGAACTAGTCATTTGGTGATGTTTTTTGTGGCCTGGGAGAAATGTATTTGCTCCGTGTTTCTTCACTATTTGGATTTAGGTTGTGTGGACTTGGGAAGTTGCTTATAATGCTTGTACCTTTCTATATTCAAGGTTTTATTTGATTCGATGCAGTACAAAGTGAGTTTCATTTATCAATGTTGTGGACATGGAAGAAGTAACCCTTCTACTTTTTCTCATGTTCAAGCCCTCCTAGTGGAATTTGGCTTGATTTTTCCTAGATTTAATGTTGTAATGTGGTCAACACATTCACATTAGGTCTTGGACCCTTATGAATCATTAAGACTTCTAGGATGTCTTGTAAAGTGTTGTGAAGTGTTGTAACCCACTTTCACACTTTATAGGACCCTTTCATCACAATTCACCTAAATAACCCCTTTTTATCACTTACCAAGTCTTATTTCAAAGTGTTGTAAAGTGTTGTAACCCACTTTCACATTTTTCTAGACTTATCATCACTAATTCAACCCTTTCTCATGTTTAAGTGACCCCCTAATACACTTTTCAGCCCCCCTTAAGTGTGTTTTTGAGGATATTACCATTGGAAAACATTTAATGCCCTGCAATTCCTGACACCCACTTAATTTGCTAAAGTGGGACTAAGTCGCCAATAGGGGAAACTTAGTCCTTTCTGGCATAAAACTCAAAATTATTTCAAATTTTTGGTGAGATTTCATTCTCTAACCCTTGAGGTTGGCCTGTGATGTGTTATTTTTGGGAAATTTAGTAAAATCATGTATAAATAAAGGGTTTTATCCACATTTTTCATCTCCTACTCACCCATTCATTCAAGAATTCACTCAAACAATTAACTTAATCATTCTCAAGCATTCAAGCAATCTAAGCATAATCAAATCATCGATTGGAGCACTTCATTGCATATCTTCAGATTTCTACAGCAAGAGTTTGGTAAGTTTATGACATTGCATGTTATCTATTTATCATTCTCTTTCCATTTCATTTCATTTCATTTCATTTTAAATGGTTTGATTACCAAAGTGGGGTTTGACCAAGGAAAACCCCTATACTCTAACTTTTAACCATTTTTCCCTCTGTGCATGTGTGTTTGTAGACTTTGTAGGAAAATTTGTCAAAGAAATAGGTGTTGAAAAGTGGTAAAAATTCATCAAATCTATTCAAGTCAACATTACCCTAATTCAAGCTTGGAGACTCTTTTTACCCTATTTTCTATAGAATCAAGAGCGGGCACCTATCATAAAAGCAAGTGCAGATCCAAAGCTACAGGATCATGTCCTGAAATTCCTGAAATATGCAAGTGGACTAAGTCAACACTAGTGGTGAATTAGTCCCACTGCCATGCTTGAAAAGTGGTTTTTTCATTTTTGGATACCCATTTGACAGATTCCTATTCTGGTAAGTTTTCCCTGAAACTAGAACTAAGTAGCCCAGCTTGGCGTAAGTGTCCTAGTCAACATTTTTAGTCAATTTTTTAGGATTTGAGAATACCTCCACATCAAATTTTAGATTCCAGGTGCACCTCTCTAGACCTATTCAGTTATTTCATCATTTACTTACATTTTTAGGTGTTTTTGCATATCACAGTGTGTTTTCCAGCACTTTGCATTTCTTAGGTTTTGCATCATTAAATCATTTTCTTTTCAGATCAGTGCATTATTACATCATAATTAGATACATTAAATCTCATTTACATTAATCTTGAGTGTATAAATTTGCATTTTGGACCCCATTCTTTGTCCTTTTAGGTGAAAAACCCTAGAAGGAGCTTAAAGCAGTTGGGCAATCCAAAATCATTGTCCACAAGTGTAAGGGTTACCTTTTTTTCTAAGTTGAAGTATTTGAATTATGCGAGGTTGATGAATATCAAATAGTTCATGAGTTACACTAGATCATGTTCAAGTGAATTATGTTGTCCAAAATTTTTAGCTTACAAATTGATTTGAGGAAGAATGTACTTAAAGTTTATGGTGTTTAACATAGGTGTTGGTTGACCTTGTGTTTAACACTACATGTGAGGATTTTAGAAGTGTTTTGAGGTGTGTTTGGATCTATTTGGGTCCTAATTAAGGATTTATGTAGGTCACCTTTTGTTCCTATCCACCATGGAAATGTTTAGGTGTTGACCTATTTTGAATTTGTATGTATAACGACTAGTTGTTGACCTTCTTCAATGGTTTTTAAGGTTGAGGATGATATAAATAAGTGTTGTGTTGTTGTGAGTTATGGAATGAATGAAATGTGAAGCAAGATAGATGCAATATCAATGTGAGTGAAGTGTGTGATGTGAGTTTGAGCAGAGCTGTGTGAATTTTAGTGTTAGGGTTCCTGAAGGAACTGAGCTGAAGGCATTTGAAATCATTCAAGCAAGGTTGTAAAAGTGTGCAAGAGTTGTGGTGGATTTACTTGTTGCATTGAGAAGTGTTATCTTTGTAACATTCTTCTTCTATCTTATTGTATTTCTTTCTATGGCAACGAGCCTTGGCTGTGAGCCCTTTTGGACAATGTGTCCTATTTTGGCAGTGAGCCCTTGTATGATTTTGCAATTACTTATATTGTGAGCTAATCCTCACTGTGGTTTTTCCCTCATTGGGTTTTCCATGTAAATCTAGCGTTCTCTTGTGTATGATATTGTGATTTCAATTTTTGTTATGTGCATTCCATGTTTAATCATACTAACAAAATAAGGGTTTAATGAATGCATGTGGATCTGATCATTGTAGAGGGTTTTGAAGGTCTAAATTTCTACAATTGATTCACCCTCCCTCTTATTTGTCTTGTTCATTTCAACATCATTAGTCATGAAAAGATCCTTTCTATAGATAGAAGTGATTGAGGAGCTAACAAAAAGAAAAATTATATTCATAACAATATGCAAATCAAGAGGTAAGTGTTGTAAATTTATCATTAAGAGTGGTAATACAAAAAAAAATATTTTAGAGGAGATGGGGAATATTTTGAAGTTAAAATTTTTGGAACATCCAAATCCATATAATATTACAGTACAAATCCAGAATGAGCACAAGGTACTAATAAGTTAGCAATATTTGGTGAAATTTCACATAAGATTGTACAATGATGAAGCATTATGTGATATCATGCTAATAGATATATGTCATATATTATTGGGAAGGAAATGGTTAGTATGATAAGAAGGAAAAAAAAATATGGGAGAAAGAATACCTACATTGTGATTTCAAAGGTAAAAAATCATATCTTGATAGCTTTGGAAGAATAACGTAAGAGTGAATTATGTGGTAACACCAAATTCTATTTGGTGGATGGAAGAATTTTTTTAGATGGATTAAAACTTGAAACATGTGTTTGCATTTATTCCAAGGATTCAACACCCATAATGTATAAAACACCACCACAAAGGAAGAAGAACTAATGCAAAGAGAAGTATTTGAATTACTAGTAGAATACCAAGATATTAAATTAGAGAATGTGCTAGAGGGATTGCCACCAAACCACAAAAAAATCCAAACAAAGAAGCATATAGGATGACACGAAAAAATAATTGGAGCTAAAATAACAAGTGTAAGATTTGTTGAGGAAATGGTTGATCAAATAAATTTTAAGCTCATGTGTAGTACTAGTAGTATTAACACAAAATAAATATGAAGAATGGATAATATGCAAAGACTCAAGGGCTATTAAAATATTACCATCAAGTGTATCTTCCCATTGCCAAGGATGGATGATATTATGGACTATTTGAGTGGTGAAAAGTATTTCACAAAGATTGACATAAAGAGTAGGTATCACCAAATCAAAATGAGAGAGGGAGATGAATGGAAAATTGAATTTAAGATAAATGATGGCATGTATGAGTAGTTAGTCATGTATGTTGGGTTTACCAATGCATCATGCACATTTATGTAGTTGATGAATGGGGTATTGAAAGAATTTATAAGTAAGTTTTTAATTTTTTACTTGGATGATATTATAATCTTTAGTAGGAATAAAGAAGAACATGTATGGCACATTATCCAAGTATTTTAGAGATTGCAAGAGGAGAAGTTGTTGAAAAACATAAATAAATGTAGCTTCATATGAGGAAAAATTAGTATATTTGGGTTTTTTCATTTATACAAAAGGATTGAATATGGTTCAAAATAAATTAAGAGCAATTGTTGAATGAATTACACCCTCATTTAGATTGTCCAAAATACCAAGAGGGTGGGTGTATCAGTATTCCCTTAAACCATTTAGTTGTAAACCATCCAATTATCAAAGCACATATAACTGCAAACAAGAATGAAAACATTGAAAGGAACATGACACCACAAAAAACATCAACACCATATTTTTATGTTGAAAACCCAAAATGGGAAAAACCATGGAGAGGATTAGCTCACAATATATTATATCCGGATACAGTATATTACAGGGATCATTACCAAGACTCACTGTCCTTAAAAGGCTCAAATCCAAAGTACAAAATGATATGGCTTACTACCAAGATACAAAATGGAATGGCTCACTGCCAAAAGTATGAACTGATGGAATACACCTTTTGTGTGTTGATTTCAATTCTAATGAATCTCTATGAAGTATTGCACTACTTAGTAGTAGCATAACAATTCTTCTCTGATCCTTAACTTCTACTACTATACACTGCTCACATCTGATGGATCATTTAAGCTCGCACATTCACTTCGCATCCTTACACCTTCCTTACACACTCAACTCCAAACATATCACATATATATACAATTATATTTCATACATTAATTAGGTCGGCCTAATTAGATGTAAACAAAATAATCCAAAATAGTTTTTGTTAGCACCATACAATATTTAAAACTTCTTCAAGAAAATCGTGTAATACACAATTTCAAGTTAGTGTGGACCTGAAATAAATTCAACTAATATTCACAAGGCATAATCAAACTTCTCAACACGTATCATGCATTAGGTATGCTAGGAATAAGACCTAATCACAAAAACTCCAATCCAGCACACACTTCTCAAAGTAAACACCTTCCAGATTACTTCAGTTTCTCTTCACATTAACATTAAGGAGATTAACTTTAGAACCACAACATCAAAACATCCTTCTCAAGAAAATTCAGAGTTTCCCACACTAGTATACTGAATAGAGAAACGTTTGTAGTATACAGAGTTGAACTCTGTTATTGATAACTTCCTGTACACCACAAAACTTCTCAAGATATTGAATATAGTTGTATGAATGAGTCATAATAATATGTTTGAGAGAGTAGAATCACATCTCTTCTTGTGGTGAATTACAAACCCAAAAAACCAACGTACTAAACCATAACATTATCAACAAAGAACATTTAACCAAATCTTTGATAGATCAACTTCCGATATAGATGGTATTGTACACTAAATATGCTTCCCACAATGTTGGAATCAATGAAAACCCTAGAGCAACTGAATCAACCTATGTAGGTACACTTCATGCTCATGTTCAAACTTCCAACAACTCAGACATTAGAGAGGTAAAACATTTTCATGGATTGGCAAGTTTCTATAAGAATTTCATCAAGAATTTTGGTACCATCTACACATTGTTGATAGAAACATTGAGGGTATGTTGAAAGGAGTTCAAGTGGACATCAAGAGAATAAAAGAGTTTTAATATATTGAAGAAAAAACTAATAGAACAACTAGTGTTAGAATTATCTAATTTTGGCAAAGTATTTCTTGTTGATATGATGCTAGTGGAAGTGTAATAGGAGCAATATTGAGTCAAGAAGGAAAGCCAATAGACTATTTCATGAAAATTTAAATGATGTAAGGAAGGGATACTTGGTCCACAAATAGGAATTCTATGCCATAATCCAAGACTTGAAGAAGTGGAGCCATTACCTATTACCAAAAGAATTTGTATTGTACATTGACCATCAAACCTTATAATATTTGAGCAGTCAAGGAAAGTTTTTAATCAGAGACACATGAGATGAGTAGATTTCATGCAAAGCTATAAATTTATGTTGAAAAATAGGAGTAGGTAGTAAAAAAAATACAGATGCATTAATTAGAAGGAAATACATATTGACATAAATGAGGATAGAAGTTACGGGATTTGAAGAGATCAAACACATGTATGAGGATGACCTAGATTTTGAGAAAGCTTAGAAAGAAAGCAGGGAACCGATTTTAATAGAAATAATTAAATGGATTGAGTATTTCATTAAGGATGGTATGCTATTCAAGGGGAACCAATTGTGCATTCCTAGAAGCTCAATGAGGTATAACTTGATCACATAGAAATTGGAAAATTGGTAATGATGATTTTCCATTGATAAGAAATTGGCTCTAGTAATTAAACATTATTTTTGGCCTCAAATATATAAGAATGTAAGGAATTTTTTTCAAGAGTGTAGGAATTTCTAAGTTACCAAGGGAAGTAATCAAAATACTAGATTGTATCAAAATTTGATAGTACCAAAGAGACCTTGGGAGGATATCAACATGAATTTCATATTAGGATTGCAAGAACACAAAAGGGACATGATTCTATATTTGTCATAGTAGACATATTTTCTAATATGGTGCATTTCATTCCTTGTAAGAAGACCCATGATCTTGTACATGTTGCTAACATATTTTTCAAAAATATTGTGAGATTGCATGGATTACTATGGAGCATAGTCTTAGTTGGGAAATAAATTTTACAATAAATTTTTGAAAAACATTATGGAAGAAGATGAATATCAATCTACAATTTAGCTTATCATTTCAGCTATAGATTGATGGATAAGTAGAGATTATAAATAATATTATAGGTTTTTTTTTTGTGATGCTCATTGGGAGACAAGCTAGGAAATTAGGATATAATTTTACCATAAGAAAATTTTGCATACAACTTAGTGAGAAGTATAGGGAATACACCATTTGAAATTGTGATTAGATTGTAACCTAGAGGAGTAATACAAATTAGAGACATTGGTAGGGAAACCAAAAAGAGTACAAAGGTATAATAATTTACAAGATACATGGAAATAATACACAATCAAGTAAGGGAGAACTTAAAGACAATGAAAAAAATTACAAGGGATAGGTAGATGAAAATTGAAGATATAAATAATTTGTTGTTGGGGATGAATTTATTAGGAACATATAACAAACTGAAGATGAGGAAGTTTGGTTCATGTAAGATTATCAAAAGGTTTAATTCAAATAATGCCTATGAGGTTGAGTTACTAGAAGCACTTGGTATATCACCTATATTCAACATCAAAGATCTCTATCAATACTATGAAGGCTAGTGAAGTGGCAACACCACAAAAGTCTCTTTAGAATAACAACTACCATAATAACCACAAGAATAGATAGAGAAGACTTTGGATATTAGAATTGGGAATGGAAACAAAAATAGATAGTATGAGTAATACCTATTTAGTTGGAAATAAAGACCAGTAGAAGGCTCAACATGAATTTCATGAGATGAGGTGGAATACCTTGGTTACCCTCTTGAATTGACAAAATGCAAGACTTGCTTTTCAAACAACCTAGTGTTTTTGATGTAGGAGAATCCTAGTACAACTTACCACATCTCATAGTATAATATTTTTTTAACTTATGAAAAATAATCAAATTTCCATAATAGTTCATGTACATTATATCCAAATCTCAAGAGTTTTGGATCAAACTATAGAAATTTATCATCAAAAGATCATAGTTCATAATATTCAACACTCAATTCAAAAAAAATAATTTGTAGATGCATTTTGGTTGTCATTGATGTCGAAATTTATATGGAGAGCATTTTAGTCTCATTGTTTGGTTGCCAAAGTCTTTGAGAAATGCTCCACATTTCTTCGCTGATGATGTTTTGCTCTTGTATTTTGAAGGATATCCTTATGTTGTGTCAAGGCATGTGTGATCCAAGTTTCAAGTCTTTTTGGTTACCAAAAAGGTGTTTTTGGGAGTGATATATTTTGTGTTTATTCTATGTGGATGCTCTTAGAGGTGCAAAGGTTGTCTCTGCACATCTCCACATTTGCAGATATGGTTGTGCAAATCAGAAATTATGTTCATTGAGATGTGAAGGTGTTATATCCAAAGTTTCATGTCAATAATCCTTCCACATAGAAAGTTATAAGTGACAATGTGCAAGATTATGTTGTTCAATGATTAGTTTTAATGTCTATCTTCTTGCACTAGCAAAAGGTTGTAAATTTGAGTTGTATGAGTTTGTATGGAAACTCTATTGAGAACAATAGATATTGAGGGGGGGTGAATCTGTATCAACAAAAACTTGAACCCCTCCAAAAATTAAACTCTTTAGCATAGATCAAACTTCAAACCAAAACATTTAAATAGATCAACAACAATGAAAGATATAATAGTTTAACCCCTTAAGAATTCAACAACCATCAACAATGAAAGATACAATAATTCTATCATTAACCAGATTAGTAGAAATGAAAATGAAACAAGAAACACACATCCACATGATGGCACCAAATTTAGTTGGAAAACCCAATGAGGGGAAACCATGATGAGAGTTAAATCACAATATAGAAGCTCACAACTTACAAAAGATTCATTTACAAAAGACTTGTAGACGAAGGCACACAACCTTAGAGAAATATACAAGGGAATTGAAAAACTAAAGCACACATAACTTTAGGGGTAAGATACAAGGACCTGATGAGATTCACTATCTCATAGTAGGACATAAGAAGTTTATAGAAAATTTTAATATTTGTCAACATAACACTCTATTGACTGAGGCATTAAAGTACATATAATCTTCCTTTCATACACTTTCACACTTCTTCTGTGAGATATTCAATACATACCACCATGCTCAAACTTCCTCACTTGCTCACCTCTTGCATCGAAAATGTTCTTACATTTATATCCATTGCAAGACCTCAACACATCAATTAGGGTGGCTAGAAGAAAGATAAGCAACCATTTCAACGAGTCAAACACAAAAACATAGTGTGGTCCTATCAAGGGGAAAGAGAGGACCAAAACAATCTTATTGCTTATTTCAATGTGATCCCAAACAATTCATATGCTAGCGCACACCAACCCAAGTCGACAATAGAGAAACATGTAGATGAAATGTGAAGCACATAACCAATTGGCCCAAAACATAACTCCAATTGCATTTACTCAATGCATTTCTAACCAATATAGGTCTGGACCCAAATCCATATTTAACAAAACTTCATATGTTGGCACGAACCCTCAACCAAAAAACATAAACAAGATGACAAGCCCTGTTGTCCATATATCTACAAATTACCCAAACAACCAACTCAAACATAATGTAGCACCAAAAGAGAACAACCATTGAAGTGTGGATCACAAAGGGATGTTCCTTGAATATCCAACAACACTTCCAAATACTTAGTTTATATTGTCATGTCACCAATAGCTACCGCAAACCAAACAAGAATATAATACTTCTTCCCAGAAACACAAAATGCATAACCATGAGATATAACATTAACAAAAAAACTTGCAGACCACTTCAACCCATGAAATTGGAACTAAGACACTACATAGACATTGAGAGAACATTCATCAAGTTGTAAGAGAAAAGGCATCAATGCAGAGAAATGCAAAGCATTTTTTGGACCAGTCTAGACAACCAACAACACTACCAACCTTCTACAATTCATAGAAACCTCCTCGAAAAAATTGATGACCTGAAAAGATAGGAGTGCAACATCCACATAACAAAAAATTTGAATCCTAAACTGTAAGACCACATCTACAACAATGGAGGAATGCAGAGAATTCTCCAAAATAGTCTTCTCAACAATTTCCAGGAACGAAATCTTTCAACATCTTATGGAGGCCAAAAATTTCTTTCAACAACATATGATTCATCAAGAACATTAGGAGAGAGCATACAACATATTGTAGATCATCACCATCTCTCCACCATCAACATCACTTCTAATCCTCATCTTAATATAACATTATGAAAACAACTTTGCTGACAACAACCATACACAATACTTCTTTACATGACATCCAACATGAAATTTAACAAAACACCATCATACAACAATGGCAACTCAAATAGAAAGTTAACAATGACAACCAATGCCAACCAACAATGCAACTATCTCCCCAAGTGATGACAACCTATGCCAACAATCTCCCAATCATATGCAACAATATTCCTTAGGTGTTGACATCAATGACAACCAACAAGCAATGTTGAAATAAATGAAAACCACTACCAACAATATCCACCTTTGGAACTGATGAAAACACACACCTACTTACTCTCCCCCTTTGACATCAAGGACAAAGGGAAACACACACCTACACAAAACAATAACATATCCTATGACTTCAAAGACAAAGGGCCAAAGATCTTCAATTTAAGAAACAACACATTCTCCCCCTTTGACCAACATCACTTCTTCTTTAATCAACCATACTAGTTCCCCCTACGCAGCATATTCTTTCTCCTCTTGTGATGTAAATACACTTCTTCTAGAAACAACTAATAGGATCCCCTATCAATAAAAACCATTACTAGCTTCTCCCGAGAGGAAGCCACCATCGGTCCAAGCATAAAGATATTTATGGAATTACTCCCCTTGGATAAATGCACCAAATATGTATCTAGTTAGAAGAAGGAGGGGAAATAATCCCATAATTATACTAGAGATACTCAAAAGTATCCTTTGAAATTTCCTTACAAAAATGTCTACAATATGATCCTTGATAGGCACATACTCCAATCTGACTTCATGTTATGCAATCTTCTCTCTCAGAAAGTGATTCTAAATAGAAATTATGTGTTTAGTTCTTTAATGCATTATCAAGTTCTTAAAAATATTAATTAAACTGGTATTATCACACAATATAGGAATGGGTTCATCATACACAACCTTCACATATTTTAGGGTCTGCTTCATCAAAGCACCTAGGTGCAACAAGATGTTGCAGCAATATATTTAGCTTTTGTTGTAGATAAGGACACTAATTCTTGCTTCTTACTGAACCAAGAGACCAATCTATCTCCCAAGAAAAATGTACTACCACTTGTACTTCTCTGGCCATCCACACATCCTTTCCAATCAACATCAATATAAGCATTCAAAGAAAAATTATTATCCTTATTATATCATAAACCATAATTTAGAGTTCCTTTCAAATATCTAAATATTCTTTTCACTGCCTTCTCATGAGTTTGCTTAGGATTGGCTTGAAATCTAGCAACCAAACATACTACATACATGATATCAGGTCTAGAAGCAGTTAAGTACAACAATCTTCCAATCATAGAACTATATAGAGTCTAATCAACCTCTAGAGACTCATCAGATTTTCTCAAATGACAACAAGTCACCATAGGGGTACCAACTAGTTTGGAATCCTCCATTCCAAATGTTTTTAGCATCTCCTTTACATACTTAGGCTGAGAGATAAAGATACCACCATCTTGTTGAACAATTTGAAGCCCAAGGAAGAGGGACAACTCACTAATCATAGTCATCTCAAATTATTTCTACATCTCTTTTGCAAACTTATTATACATATCATCATCTCCACCAAAGATGATTTCATCAACATATACAACCATAATCAACAACTTTTCTTTTTAACCTTAATATAAAGATTACTATTCAAAATACCTTTCCCGAGTCCTTGGTAACATAAATGCATATCCAACCGAGCATACCAAGCTCTAGGATATTTCTTAAGACCATACAAAGCTTTATTGAGTCTACAAACCATGTTTGAATATTTTGATAACTAAAAACCATCTGGTTACTCAATATATACCTCTTCCTCTAGATCACCATTTAGAAAAGTTAACTCTACATCCATTTGATAGACTTTGAAGTTCTTATGAGTAGAAAAAGTAAGAAACATCCTTATTGCTTCCATTCTAGCTACCAGAACAAAGGTCTCCTCAAAATCAATTCCTTCAACTTGTGAATAACCTTTACAAACCAATCTAGCCTTATTTGTCACTTGACCATCTTCATTCAGCTTGTTCTAGAACACCCACTTAGTTCTAATCACATTCATATTAGACCGTCTGGGAACCAATTCCCAAGTCAATTCTTTTCTATCTAATTCAATTCTTCTTCCATTTTCTTTATCCAACCATCATCTTTGCTAGCATCAACAAATTTATTAGGCTCTACCTTTAACAATAAACACAAATTTACTTGCTCACTTTCTCTTAGTCAACACACCTTCATTATTGTACTCAATGATCCAATATAATGAATGGTTCCTTTGTGCATACTTTTTTGGAGTCTTGAGAGTCTTCACTGGTTCTGGTTCTTTCTCTTCTTTCTCTTCTTCTTCTTCTTCTTCTTCTTCTTCTTCTTCTTCTTCTTCTTCTTCTTCTTCTTCTTCTTCTTCTTCTTCTTCTTCTTCTTCTTCTTTAACCCAGGGAGGTATACAAAACCCATAAACCTTAGGTTCTTGTGAAATCTGATCCAAGTCTTCATCTACTGTAACATTTGTGCTCTCAATCATCTTCCCCAATCTTTTTGTTGTAGCATATATAAGCCTTGTTCTTGGTTGAGTAACCAAGAAAGATTCCTTCATCACACCTTGATTCAAACTTTCCAATGTCTCCTTGATCTCTTTTGATATAAAATTTTCTGCAAAAAATTCTAAAGTACTTAATAGTGGGAGACCTTCCATACCACAACTCATAAGGGGTCTTAGTGCTATTGACCCTCAACTGCACTCTATTAAGAAAATAGACAACAGTGTAAAATACTTCCTTCCAATACATATCAAGCAAATCAACATCTTTCAACATGGTTCTAGCCATTTCTTGCACAACCCTATTCTTCCTTTCCACTACCTCATTTTGCTGAAGGGTTCTAGGAGCAGACATATGTCTCCTAATACCATAATCTTCACAAAAAAAATTCAAATTCATTTGAAGTAAATTTTCCTCCTTTATCTTACCTTAAGCATTTGATCTTAATATCCATTTCATTCTCAAATTTTTCTTTGAAGATTTTAAACTTATCAAAAGCTTCTAATTTATCTCTTAAAAATGTAACTCGAGTCATTCTAGTGTAATAATCAATAAGTAAAATAAAATACCTTCCACCTTGTTGACTCCTTTTTCTTGTAGGTCCATAAGGTCAATATGAATCAACTCTAATTGCATTATAGCGGAGCACACCTTGCTCTTGAAACTTATCTTTATTTATTTTCCCATTTGACATTCCTTGCATAAAGCGTTTGCACACTTGGTTATCTTTGATATATTTCTCAGAACATGAGGAAATATTTTTTACCATGTTTTTAAAGTTGATGTGACCCATCCTTTTGTTCCACAACCAACATTCTCCAAACTAAGCCAATAAGCAGATTCTTTCATTAGCCTCCTTTAGATGATAGACATTACCATTTCTCCTTGTTCCTTTAGCAACTAGTCTTTTAGACCTTACTTTTTTGATTTCACAACCATATGCATGAAATGTGAGATTGTATCCCTTGCTACACATCTAAATGGCACTAAGAAGATTATGCTTCAAATCCTTGACATAGGGGACATCCTCAGTTTTTCTCTT
Organism: Sequoia sempervirens; assembly: GCA_007258455.2. Classification (NCBI taxonomy): domain Eukaryota; kingdom Viridiplantae; phylum Streptophyta; class Pinopsida; order Cupressales; family Cupressaceae; genus Sequoia; species Sequoia sempervirens. The sequence goes on from VDFB02075321.1 coordinate 150,874,995, forward strand.
TCCATCAATTGTTATATCACCTTTTCCATAAATTTGTGTTGACTCATCACCACAAAACTTAACAGCTCCATTGTTGATCTTCTTGAGACTAATGAACCTTCTCTTATCACTAGTCATGTGGTAAGAGCAACCACTCTCAATCACCCAAGATTTTTCTTCTTCCTTTACATGAAAGGTAGTCCATATTGCCATTGATCTTATCTTCCTACAAGGTACTGAACCTCTTGTTCTTTTTACTTTCAATGCCATGAATAGAGTTTCATCATTTGAATCATTATCCTCATCTTCTGAGGAACAACTGCTTTCCTTGGAATAGAAGCCTATTTTAACCTTATCTCTTTTATTAATATCATCTAATTCTTTATAAGGACATATAGATGTACAATGACCAATCCTTCCAAAATTGAAACACTTGAAAGGTAACTTACCTTTGTACTTGTTGGTGCCTTTCTTCAATCTTCTTACAAATTTTTCTTCAACTTCATCAAAGTCATCATTTTGATCAAAAAATAATCTTCTATCTTTTTATTTTATTTGAATTTTTCTTCTTTCTTTGGAACATCTTTATAAAAATTCTCTCATTTCAAAGGAAGTTAGAGCACCAAACATTTCATCTACAGAATATTGATCCAAATTTTTCTTCAATAGAAGACACTTTATGACTATAGGATTTAGCGATATATCTCAAACCTTTTCACAGTCTGATCTTCTTTTACTTCTCCACAAAGACTTGTGATGATAGTAACAACTTCATACACCCAGAGCATATAACTAGCAATGTCTTCATCCTCTGTCATCCTCAAGGTCTCAAATATGCTCTTGAAAATATACATCTTGGATTTATTTTGGTATCTCCTTCATAGATGTTGCTAGGTTTTCCCCAAACATCCTTAGTAGAACTACAATTCATCACATTTAAAAGTTTTGAATTAGATAACCCACATAAGATAACATTTTTAGATTTGGCATTGTTCTCATATAACTTGATTTTAGTTGGGTCAGTTGGAGGAGAAGTAGGAGTAACATAACAATCTTTGACCAATTTCCATACACCAAACCCTAGAGAGTTTATATGGCATTCCATTCTTAATTTCTAAAAAATGTAATTAATCCCATCAAACCTAGGAACCTTTTAAGCTCCATCATGTGCCATCTCATACCTTTACCTCAAGCGGTCAAGCTTCTTCAGAGGAACTTGTCTCTGATACCAATTATTAAATACATCGAATAATAAGAGGGGGGGTGAATTAGTATTAGAAAAAAATCAAACCCCACTGAAACATAAACTCTTTAGCACAAATCAATCTTAAAAAAAAAAACATTTAAATAGATCAACAACAATGAAAGATGTAACATTTTAACCCCTTAACAATGAAAGATACAATAGTTCTATCCTTAACCAAATTAGTTGTAATGAAAATGAAACAAGAAACACACATCCACACGATGACACAAGATTTATGTGGAAAACCCAATCAAGGGAAAAATCACAGTGAGAGTTAACTTACAATATAGAAGCTCACTACTTATAAAAGGCTCATTGCCAAAATATTTGTAGACTAAGGCGCACAACCTTAGAGCAAGATACAAGGGAATTGAAAAACTAAAGCACACACAAATTTAGGGGAAAGATACAAGGACCTAATGAGATTCACCGTCTCAAAGCAAGATACAAGAAGTTTATAGAAAATTACAATAATTATCAACAAAATACTCTGCTAACAAAGACATTAAAGTACATCTGATCTTCCTTTCATACACTTTCATACTTCTTCTATGAGATATTCAATACATACCACCATGGTCACACTTCCTCACTTGGTCTTCTCTTGCATTTGAAATTTTATTGCATTTATATCCACCACAAGACCTCAAAACATCAATTAGGTTGGTTAGAAGAAAGATACGCGGTGATTTCAATAAGTCAACCAAAAAAAAATAGTGCCATCCTATCCAAGGGAAAGAGAGGACCAAAAAAATCTTATTGCATCTTTCAATGTGATCCCAAACAATTCACATGTTGGCACACACCAACCGAAGTCGGCAATAGGGAAATGTGAAGATGAAACATGGAGCACATAACTAGTCAGCTCAAAAAATAACTCCAATTGAATTTACTCAATGTAGTTCTAACCAAGATAGGTTAGGACCCAAATCCATCTTAACAAAAATTCATATGTTGGCATAAACCCTCAACCACAAAGCATAAGAAAGATGACAAGCCATGTCTGCAAGATATCCAAAAATTACTTAGAAGACCAACTCAAACACAATGTAGCACCAAAAGAGAACAACCACTATAGTATGGATCACAAAGGGATTTTCCTTGAATATCTAAAAACACTTCCAAGAACTTATTTTATATTATCATGCTACCAACAACTACTGCAAACCAAATAGGAACAAAATACTTCTTCACAAAAACACAAAATGCATAACCATGAGATATAACATTAATAGAATAACTTGTAGACCACTTCAACCCATGAAATTGGAACTGAGACATTGTACAAACACTGAGAGAACATTCACCAAGCTGCAGGAGCAGAGACATCAATGCAGAGAAATACTTGGAGCATTTTTAGGACCAATCTAGACAACCAACAACACTACCAACCTTCTGCAATTCATAGAAATCTCCTTGAAAACACTGGTGACTTGAAAATATAGGAGTGCAACATCCAAAAAATACAAAATTTGAATCCAAAATGACAAGACCATCTCTACAATAGTGGAGGAATGCAAAGAATACTCCAAAATGATCTTCTCAACAATTTCTAGGAACAAAATATTTCAAAAAATTGTGGAGGCCAAAACTTTATTTCAACAACATATGCTTCATTTGGAATATTAGGAGACAACATACAACATATTTTAGATCATCAACAACATCTCTCAACCATCAATATCACTTCTAGTCCTCATCTTAATCTAACATTCTGAAAACAATTCTACTGATTGTAACCATACTCAATACTTCTTTACATGACATAAAACAAGGCATGACATCCAACCATGAACTTTAGCAACACACCATCATATAACAATGATAGTTCAAACATAATATTGTCAACAATGCAACTATCTTCCCAAGTGATGAAAACTAGTGCCAACAATCTCCCAATCATATGCAATAATATTCCTTAGGTTTTGACATCAATGAAAACCAAAAATTAGTGTTGACATCAATGAAAACCACTGCCAACACACTTCATGTGTCTCATAGTATTTAAGGTTTTAAGCGCATGAACATTTTTCCTATTTCTAGTACTACACAGATGTTTCAAGTTAGTTTGTGAATTTATGCTCCTGTTGAGGCCGACTACGGAATGTTGATGATGTTTGCCACAAGTTAAAGTATGTGAAAATATTATGGAGTGATTGAAGATGTTGTATGGGTCATGCCGACTCATTTGGGAGAAGTGTAGATAATGCTTTATCTTTCAATTGTACTGCCAATGATGCGAAGGTTGACATGCTACAAGTTTCATGTTTTCTAGTTATGGCTGACCTATTTTGTATTTCCAAATTGTGTGGATGATGTTCATAGAAGATCAAAGGTGTGAAGATAGTTTGGGACCAAGTTAAGCATGTTTTAGAATTCATAAAGTATGTTCCTCTTCTTGGTGTTGCATGTAGTCTTTTGGGTCTTTCCCTCTACACATTTCATATTTTTTTTATTTATTATTGGTCAACTTGGAGATGCAATATTTTTGTTGTTATAGGCCAACATGAGATGAAATCAATGTAATATCAAGTATAAATTGTAAACCTAGTTGATCTAGGGCTATGAGTGTGTTTCAGTGTGATGCATTATGACAATTGTGTAAGCAATTGAAAGAGAAAGAGAAGAAGTGGTAGATCCTATCCATTTTCATCTTGATCATCTTTGTGACATAAGAGAAGTGAAGAAGTGTGCTTAATTATTTATTGGAGGTGGTGACCTGAAGGAGAGACTTCTTTATTACTAAAAGCAGTGAGCTAGTAGGAAATGGAGAAGACATTTGAAGAAGTGACAAAGAAAAATTGTAATCATCAAAAGGAGTGAGCTTAATTGTCAATTTCTGATAGTGGAAGGATTATCATTCTATAATCATTCCAAATTTTGTGCTCAGATCAAGGAGTTTTAGCTTCCTTCGGTTGTAGCCCTAAAATAAATTTGTATAATTAGGGAGTTGTAGCTTCCTTGGAAGTGAGCCTAAAACTATAATAAAGGAGTTGTAGCTTCCTTGGGTTGAAGCCCTAAAACAAAATTATAAATGTTGTTCATCTTGTGAGGCTGGATTAGGACAATAGCTCCTAGCATCTTTTCTCATTGTGGTTTTCCTTTTGTGGGGTTTTCCACGTATATCTGGTGTTGTGTTGTGTTTTATATTGTCTTCTGCTTTCATGTTCTTGCTTCCGCAATAGAGTTTAAAGTATTTGTTTGTTTCTGAGGGTTAGATATTTAATGGAATACTAATTCAACCCCCTCTTAGTATTTCAGTGTTTTCAACAATTGGTATAAGAGCGTGTTTCCTTAGAAGAAGCCTAATAGATTGAGAAAGATTCAGGATGGCTCAAGAAGGGTCTCACAAGGCACCTATGTTTGATGGAACAAATTTTACTTTACGAAAATTCAAGATGGAAACCTATCTGACCTCTTTAGGGTTTGGTGTTTGGAAATCAATCAAGGATGGTTATATTGTTCCTACTACTCCTCCAATTGATTTGACAAATATTAGGGCTTATGAGAATAATGTAAAGTATAATAATGTTATCTTGAGTGTGCTAGCAGGTTCTAATCTTGGAAAATTGATGCACTACAAGTTAGCAAAGAAGTTTTGGGATAAGCTTAGTGGTATCTATGAAGGATACATCAAAGTAAAACAAACCAAGTTACAGATCTACAAAGGAAATTTTGAGGACTTGAAAATGCCAGAGGATGAAGATATTATAGGATATTTTCTCCAAGTAGATGAAGTGGTCAATGCAATTAGAGGGCTTGGTGAAGAACTAGAAGAAACAATGATGGTTAAAAAGGTACTAATATCTCTTCTTAAAGCTTATAGTCCTAAAGTATCTTCAATTGAGGAATCCAAAAATTTAGATAAAATTTCAATGGATCAATTATATGGTACCCTTACTGCATTTGAAATGAGAGAGTTTGACAAAGAATATGCAAAGAAGGAAGCATCTTTCAAAGCCTATAAGAAGGATATGTATGAAGCACTTGATCAGAGTAGTGGCATTGATGAAGAAGAAGAAAATTTGGTAAGGAAGTTGAAGAGGGGTACCGACAAGTACAAAGGTAAGCTACATTTCAAATGTTTTAAGTATGGGGAGGTTGGTCATTTTTCTTCTCCAAATGTCCCTTAAAATAATTTGAAAAGAGAAACAAATAATAAAGAAGAAATAAGTTCCAAATGAGTCTCTACTCCAAGGAAGATTCTTACTCTTCGAAAGATGATGAATCTAGTGGTCCAGATAATGAGGATGAAATCCTATTTTTGGCTGCTAAGAAGAATGAAGATTCAAGAGTTGTGTGTACTGATTTTCATGCAAACGATGAGGTAAACTCTTGGGTGATTTACAATGGTTGTTCCAACCACATGATAGAGGATAAGAGAAAGTTTATCAAGCTTGTGAAGTGGAATGGTGGCATAGTCAATCGTGGAGATGATACTTCAGCATGTATCTGTGGAAAAGGAACAATAATTATTGATGGAAACCATAGGATAAAAAATGTTTTATATGTTAAATTTATTAGGCACAATCTTCTCAAAGTGAGTCACATGCGCAAAAAGGATACAATATCATATTCAATGAAAGAGGATGTGAAATCAGAAAAGGAAAGTCTAGAAAATTGGTTGCAGAAGGATTTTAGACAAATGGCGACATATATAGTCTAAGGGATGTCAATGGGAGAAATTATCTTCTAGGACAATAAAGTGAATGTTGGATTTGGCATAGGAGAATGGGACACATTAAATTTGACAATATTGTGAAGGTCAACTCATTACATGCGGTAAGAGATATGCCTAAGATAATCAATCTTGCAAGTACTTTGTGCAAGGAATGTTAGTTTGAAAAATAGGCAAGGATAAGTTTCAAGTCTAAAGAGTATTATTTCTCTAGACCATTGGAGATGGTACATACTAATTTGTGTGGACCTACTAGAACAAAAATTCTAAAAGGATAAAGATATTTCATGCTTTTTATTGATGATTTCTCTAGGGTGACATGGGTTACTTTCTTGAAAGATAAATTTGATGCCTTTAGTAGATTCAAAATTTTCAAATCAATGGTTGAGAATGAAATGAATCATAAAATAAAGTTCTTAAGGTCTAATAGAGGAGGTGAGATCACATCAAATGAGTTTATTGATTTTTGTGAAGAACATAGAATAAGGAGGCATCTATTTACTGCTAGAACTCCTCAACAGAATGGGGTAGTGGAAAGAAAGAATAGGATTGTTGAAGAGATGGAAAGGACCATGCTAGTGGAAGAAAATCTACTTGATGTTTATTGGAAAGAAGCAATTCATATAATTACAGTATATATTTTCAATAGATATTTATTAAGGCTTAACAACACTAAGACCCCATATGAGTTATGACATAGAAGATCGATAATTTTTAAGTATTTTAGAGTCTTTGGAAGGAAATGCTACATCAAAAGAGATGAAGATATTTTTGGGAAGTTTGATTCAAGATCTGGTGAAGGTATTTTTTTGGGATATTCATCTTAGAGTAAAGCATACAAGTGCTACAATAAAATATTGGGAATAATAGTTGAAAGCACAAAGGTTAAGGTTGATGAAGATCTACATCAAAATATGAATGAAATTGATGACTACAAATCTGATGCACCTCCTTGCTCAAAAGAAGAAGAAGAAGTTGAAGAGAAAGAAGAAATATTAGAAAAACACAATAATAATCCTACCAAGTATGTTAAAAGTAATCATTTAGAGGATCATATTAATGGAGATAAGAATGTAGGAGTGTTGACTAGGAGAAGGCTTGCAAAGAAAAATTAACAAGTAAATTTTTGTTTGTAATCAAATATAGAACCAAAGTTTTTTGTTGAGACTAGAAAGGATGTAGGATGGATATGAGAAATGGAAGAAGAATTGAATTAGATTGAGAAGAATCAGACTTGGGAACTGGTTCCAAGCCTGTTGACAAGAATGTGATAGGAAAAAAGTGGGTATTCAGGAATAAGTTGAATGAAGAAGGGGAAGTTCTAAGAAACAGAGCAAGACTCATATGCAAAGGCTATTCATAGGTATGAGGAATTGATTTTGAGGGATTTTTTTCTCTGGTAGCAAGAATGGAAGCAATTAGAATGTTTCTTTCCTTTTCAGCCCTCAAGGACTTCAAAGTATATAAGATGGATGTCAAATTAGCCTTCTTGAATGGAGATTTAGAAGAAGTCTAAATAGAGAAACTTGATGGATTTTAGTTATTAGGAGACCCAAACATGGTGTGCAAACTCAAAAAGGATTTGTATGGCCTCAAACAAGCTCCTAGGGCTTGGTATGCAAGGTTGGACAAGTACTTGCTTCAACGCAGTTTCAATAAATGTACCATAGATAGTAATCTTTACTTCATGATTGAGGATGAAATAATTTTGATAGTTGGTGTATATGTTGATGATATAATCTTTGGTGGAGATGATGAAATGTGCAAGAAGTTTGTTAAAGAAATGCTAAAGGAATTTGAAATGTCTATGATAAGTGAGTTATCCTTCTTTCTTCATCTTCAAGTTTCTCAACTAGATGATAGTATCTTTATTTTTTAAGCCAAGTGTGTCAAGGAGATGTTGAAGAAGTTTGGTATGGAAGATTACAAATTGGTGAGTACTCCTATGGTAACTAGTTTTCATTTGAGAAAATATGATGAGTCTCCCCTGGTTGATCAAACTCTATAAAAATCTATGATTGGAAGCCTATTGTACTTAACTACTTCAAGACTTAATATTATGCATGTTCTATGTTTGGTTGCAATATTTCAAGCTAATCCTAAATAAACTCATGTGAATGAAATCAAGAGAATCTTCAAATATTTCAAGAGCACTTTGGATTATGGATTATGGTATACAAAAGGTAATGAATTTGATCTGAGTGCATACACTGGTGCTGATTGGGTTGGTTGTGTTAATGATAGAAGTACTAGTGGTGGTACTTTATTTTTGGGAAACAGGCTGGTTTCATGGCATAGTAAGAAGCAATATTCAATATCTTTATCAACATAAGTAGAGTATATTATTGTAGCATCTTGTTATACTCAAGTGTTGTAGATGAAGCATACATTGAAGGATATCAAGATAAAGTATGATGAGCCCATTCCTATTCTATGTGATAATAAAAGTGCTATCAATATTTCCAATAATCTAGTGATGCATTCTATAACTAAACAAACATCAATCAGGTGTCACTTTCTAAGAGACAAGGTTACAAATAAAGAAGTGAAGTTGGAGTATATCTCTACAAAAGATCAAGTTGTGGATATTTTCCTAAAGGCACTTGCAAAGGATATGTTTGAATATCTCAGGTAGAAGTTAGGGATAATTTCCCCTCCTCATTAGATGCATAGTTGGTGCACCTATCCAGAGGGAGTAATTGAAGTCATATCCTTATTTCTAAATTGATGGGAGCTACCTCTCAAGGGGAGCATGTAATGGTAGTTGCTTCAAGAAGGAGAGATTGTAAAAAGGGGGGGTCCTTTTCCCTTTTGTCCTTGATGTCAAAGGGGGATAGATTGAGGGGAAAATATTGTAAACCAAAGTGGTGTGAGGATAGTTTTTCCATCAATGAAAAAGGGGGAGACTATTGTAGTTTGATTGTTATTGATGTCAAAAAATTTATGGAGAGTGTTGTAGTCTAGTTGTTTGGTTGCCAGAGTCTTTAAGAAATGATGTATTTATTTGATGATGATGTTTTTCTCCTACATTTTGGAGGATAACCTTATGTTGTGTCAAGGGATGTGTGATCCAAGTCTCAAGTCTGTTGAGTTACTAGAAAGGTGTTTTTTGGGAGTTGGAAATTGAAGACCATGTTGATTCTTTGTGGATGTTCTCAAAGGTGCAAAGGTTGGATCTGCATATCTCCACATTTGTAGATATGCTTGTGTAGATCAAAAGTTATGTTTATTGATATGTGAAGGTGTTATATCCAAATTTTTATGTCAATAATCCTTCCATACAAAAAGTTATAAGTGCTAGTGTGTTGGACTATGTTATCCAATGACTAGTTTTAATGTCTTCTTACTTGTTCCAACATAAGGCTGTGAATTTTAGTTGTATGAGTTTGTATGGATACTACACATGTCTCATAGTGTCTAAGGTTTGAAATGCATGAATATATTTCTTGTTTCCAGTACTACACAAATTTTTCAAGTCAATTTGCAAAGTTATGCTCCTACTGAAGTTGACTAAGGCATGTTGATGATGTGTTCCACAAGTTCAAGTGTGTGGAGCTTATGGAGTGACTAAAGATGTGGTATGGGTCATGCCGAATCGTCTAGGAGAAGTGCAGATAATGTTTTATCTTTCAAGTGTACCACCAATGATGTGAAGGTTGACATGCTACAACTTTTATGTTTTTTGGTTATGGCCAACCTATTTTGTATTTGCAAAGTGTGTGAATGATGTTCATAGAAGATAAAATTTATGAAGATAGTTTGGGACTAGGTTAATCGTGTGTTGGAATTCACAAGGCATGTTTCTCTTCCTAGTGTTGTGTGTAGTCTTTTTGGTTTTTCCCTCTACACATTTCATATTGTTATTTTATTCTTGTCTGGCTTGGAGATGAAATATTTTTATTTTTATAGGCTGACATGATATGTAATCAATGTAATATCATGTATAAATTGTAAACCTAATTGATCCAGGGCTATGAGTGTGTGTGTGTGATGCATTATGAAAATTGTGTAAGTGATTGAAAGAGAAAGAGAAGAAGTGGTAGATCATGTTCAGTTTCATCTTGATCATATCTCTATGACATAAGAGAAGTGAAGAAGTGTGCTTAATTATTTGTTGGAGGCAATGAGCTGAAGGCGAGACTTCTTGATTACTAAAAGTAGTGAGCTAGTAGGCAGCTGAGAAGACATTTGAAGAAGTGACAAAGAAGAATTGAAATCATCATAAGAGAAGTGACAAAGAAAAATTGCAATCGTCAAAAGGAGTGAGCTTAATTGTTAGCTTCTGATAGTGGAAGTACTTTCATTATGCAATAATTCTTGAGTGTGTGCTCATATCAAGAATTTGTAGCTTCCTTGGGTTGTAGCCCTAATTTTTTTTTGTATAATTAGGGAGTTGTAGCTTCCTTGGGAGTGACCCTAAAACTGTAATTAGGGATTTGTCGCTTTCTTGGGTTGTATTCCTAAAATGAAGTTATAAATGTTGTTCATCTTGTAAGGCTAGATAAGGATAGTAAATCTTGCTGGATTTTATCACCGTGGTTTTTCCCTTGTGGGGTTTTCCACGTATATATGGTGTTGTGTTGTGTTGTGCATTGTCATTTTCTTTCATGTGCTTACTTTTGTGGTAGAGTTTAAATTATCTATTTGTTTCAGAGGGTTTGAGATTTGATGGAATACTGATTCATCCCCCTCTTAGTATTATAGTGTGTTCAATAGTAGAACCTTTTTCATACCTTGCAACATTCAACCCAACATATCTGTAGTGTAAGACCAAAGGGACTTTCAATTAGAAATACATCAAGTTTCTTCAATACCCAATACTTCATCAATGGGTTTTGGTCAACCTACACGTTACATTAGAAAATTGAGATTTATAATCCATTGTGGCTGATGTGCATCATTCCTATATGTTGGATATGATATATAATCACCTCTAGAATTAATTTTCAGTAAATCTAATAAATAATTGATCTTAGGAGGGTAGTAGTTACCGAGTATAATAGAGGGATAAAGTGATAAATTAGATCTTATATTCATATCTTTACATATAAGGTTATAATAAGCCTATGGGAAAATCTATATTTGTAATCTACATGTGATAGGATAGTAAGCTAAGTGTAAGCATCATGTGTTATTGAATCAATGAGAAGTTTTTTATGCTATGTTAATTTTTTTGTGTCAACTCTCAATTGTACATGGTCGAACAATCCTTTCTCTAGACTTTTCATATATGACTACATCACCTTTTCACACCTATCCCTTATAATTTATTCTCTCAATATTATCCATTTAATTTATTATTAGGTCCTCTGATTCATTATATATTCGTGATGATAACATGCATCTTATACTCTCTCATCAATTTGTGGATTTTTTTTAGGGTTAAGAATTTCTATGTGTATCAGTGGTCATTCATAAGAGATGGATTAATTTAGATATCTTATCAAATACCTTCATTCTTCACATGGTGAAATCACCAATCTAAATATATTGTGGGAGGGTACCCTTCTTTTGGTGGCCTTTAAAGTGATACTTATCTACTAAATGATTTACCTTATGGCCTCTAAGAATTTGATTCTATTAGGTTATATAAGTGGCAATCTATATTGGACAACTATAGCTTTGTACATCCTAAACGATGTAGAATCCTCATTAAGGACCAAGTATCCATAATTATTCTTTATGATTCCATAGGG
>VDFB02075321.1:150886693-151157358 GCA_007258455.2 Sequoia sempervirens
ATCTAACAACTTTTCCCTCAACTGAGAACTTTCCACCACAGGAAAACACCTTTGAGATAGCAAACACCGAGAGAGGTTATTATAGATGGGCCAAACATGATCCCATAGCCTTAAATGGAGAGTCTGTAAATGTCACGGTTTCTAAGAAATGTCCCTTCAAAGATTGTTGTCTTTAGCACTTTGGACTCTTATGAAATCGTCTATCTAATGTAGTCGATTTATTCAATGATTGGTGTAAAAGAGACCATACTTACGTAAACGCACTCCAACCAAAGTTTTGGAACAACTGCTGGTTGCAATGAAGGTTTAATGAAAGTTGCACCACTTTGCAACTTATTAATCGCTTGTATTTGACAACTTTTTTCCTCAAATGGAAAAATCCTACCATGGAAAATTCTCCAAGATAGCAAAAATTGAGAGAGGTTATTATAGAGCAAACATGATCCCATAGGCTAAAAAAAAGGTCTATAAATGTCACGTCAAGAAATAGCCCTTCAAAGATTTTCTACATTTTAGCATTTTGACCCCTAAGGGAAATCGCCTATCTGTAGCTTTCTAGAGGATTCAAGGCATTTGGGTGCAAAAGGACTATTCCTAGCATAACGCATCTATCTTAACGCGGTTGGAATAGTCCGCTTTGTTGTAATGAAAGGTTGAACAAAGTTGCACCATCTTGTAATCTCTACACTAGCATCTAACAATCCTTCCTCTCCTGCCAAAACTTGCCACCATGGGAAAATTCCTCCAAGATAGCAAAAATGAAAGAGAGGCTATTGTAGATACAACATAAATCCCATAACCTAAACAAAGTGTTTGTAAATCTGCCGCTTTTGAGAAATAGACCTTCAAAATTAGCCATCTTTTTTGCACTTTGGAATCTTAAGGGAAATCGCCGGTCCAATGTAGCTCAGAGTGATTTAGTGTAATTGGGTGCAAAAGAGGACCATCCCTAGCGTAAACGTACCCATTCGGACGTGTTGAAATAGTTTGTTTGGCCGTACGAATTGTTGAATGAAAGTTGTACCACTTTGCAACTTTACACTGCTTGCATCTAATAACTTTCCCCTTAGCTAGCAACATGCCGCCACGAGAAAACGCCTCCGAGATAGAAAAATCCTAGAGAGGTTATTGTAGATGGGCCAAACACAATCCCATAGCCTCAAATAGAGAGTCTGTAAACATCACGGTTTTTGAGAAATAGCCCTTCAAAGATTGTTGTCTTTTAGCACTTTGGACTCTTAAGGGAAATCATCAGTCCAATGTAGCTCAAAGTGATTCGACATATTTGGGTGCAAAAGAGGACCATCCCTAGTGCAAAAGTATCCATCCGGACGTGTTGGAATAGTCTGTTTGGTCGTACAAGTTACTGAATGAAAGTTGCACCACTTCACAACTTTACACTGCTTGCATCTAATAACTTTTCCCTTAGCTGAAAAATTGCCACCATGGGAAAACGCCTCTGAGATAGCAAAAACCAAGAGGTTATTGTAGATGTTCCAAACATGATCCCATATCCTCAAACAAAGAGTCTGTAAATGCCATGGTTTTTGAGAAATATCCCTTCAAAGATTGTTGTCTTTTAGCACTTTGGACTCTTAAGGGAAATCACCGGTCCAATGTAGCTTAGAGTGATTTGGAATATTTGCGTGCAAAAGAGGACCATACCTAGTGTAAATGTACCCATCCAAACGTGTTGGAATAATTCTTTTTGTCGTATGAGTTGTTGAATGAAAGTTGCACCACTTTGCAACTTTACATTGCTTGCATCTAACAACTTTTCCCTCAGCTAAAAACTTGCGACCACGGGAAAACGCCTCCGAGATAGCAAAAACCAAGAAAGATTATTGTAGAGGGGCCCAACACGATCCCATAGCCTCAAACAAAAATTTTGTAGGCATCATAGTTTCTAAGAAACAATTCATAAAAAATTGCTGCCCTTTTGTACTTTGGATTCTTAAGGGATTTCGCTGATTAAACGTAGCTCGAACTGGTTCGGCTGATTTGGGTACGAAAGGGGATGATACCTAACCTAAACGTTACCATCTGAATGTGATGGAATAGTCGGTTAAGTCATATGAGTTGTAGAACAAGATTTATTTATGTAGTTACAAGTAGTTTTTTAGCCTCCAACTGAACTCCAACGCTGATTTTCGTGTGGAAAAAAGCCATGAGACCATAGCTTGTTGCTTTCTTTTTAAAGGAAACTAGTGGGCAACAGAGTTAACTTCTTCATAGATTTAGCATTTGAGATTGCAAGAAGATATCAAAATGGCTAGTGTACTAAATAAATTCTTATGATTTCTAAAGAATGTTGATAACTCTACTCAATTGGCTTCTTTTTTCAAAATCATACAAATTGAACCTTGACATCAATAGACTATGTATATCAAGCTACCACAATTCAAGTTTCAACGATGAATATTTATCATGCATGTTTTAAATGACATTGAAGTTTATGGTGGTTTTGTTGTTTATATGATGTTATGTGATATTCTAATCCTATTTCATGCTTCTATGCTGCATTTATATATTTTTTTATTTTTACATGTTTTTTTTACTAACAAACCCAAAATGAACTGAACCACCCCCAAAATTTTTTTAGCCGCACTAGCAAACCGAACCCCCGAACCAAAACATGTAGCTTAGTTTGTAAGTCAGTTATTGGGAGTTGGTAAATTGTTTAGTGTGGGGGAGAGTCTTAAAAAATTTTGAGGAAGTCATTTTGGGGATTGATGAATGTAATTTTGTGAAGAATCAATAAGATCATATTGAGTTACTTTGCAAAAACTATGGTTTCTACACAAAAAATATGTGTTTTCTCCATTGTTTGACCACTACACAACAAGTAAACGGTTGCATAGCATGTGGAATGAGGGGGAAGTAGGCTTGAGACCCCTTTAAAGTTGCTTTGAGTGGGTTCTTTTCATTTTTTGTGAGTTTTGTGCCAAGTTTTCTCAAGGCGAGTAGTGGACCCAGATTTTGCATTTTTGAGTAAATTATGAATTATTGAAGCCCTCCACCTACTGTACCTTTCATCTGGCTCAGTGGAGAGGATGTGTACAATTTGATTTGAATGTGTGCCGAACCATTTAAGAAAGGGGAAATGATTTGTGAGTCTTGGGAGTTGCTATCCTAAGAAAATCATTGCTTAAATTGCATGAAAATGAAACTTTTAGCCTAGGGTTTGTTAAAATAAATGAGAATGGGGGAATATATTTAATGTTTAAGCATATTGGGGTCATAATAGAGGTTTTTGAGTTGGTGGTATTGTCAGGGGAGTTGTGCAAGTGGGAATTTCAATAAACCCTACACATTTGCATGGTAAACAAACGGTTTCATGGGACATCCCGCTAAAGGACCTGTAGGTGTAGAATAATCTTAGAATTTTTTTTTTAATGACACAATGCAAGATTTTTTGGGGTGTTCTTGTGAAGATCAAGTGCTCACTTTGTGAAAGAGGGCTAATTCACTAGCCTAGGACAGGGGTATGTTATTGGTTCTCAAATTTGGTCCAAAGGAGTCAAGGGTAGTTTCACATATGTTTTCACCCCCACTTTGAATCAATCCATAGCTTGTTTGAAAGCACTTGTTTTAGGCTCTTAGCCATAACAACAAGCCAGTGAACTGTTTGATAAGAATCTTTGGTACACATGTATGAAAAATGTGGTGGCATAGACAAGGCAGTGAACTGTTTGAAAAAATGCCTTAAAGAAATGTGGTCTCATAAAATTCCATGACAAGCAAATACAATTGACAGTTGCTCCTAGTTATTAGTTATGTAATGTGAAGTAATTGCATAACTGCTTAGGTTGAATTTGTAAAAACTATATTGTAATTGAATTTTTTTCATCTATCAGCATCTAGTTGTTAGTTATGCAATGTGAAGTAATGCTTTGAGTTTGAAAGATGTGCAATGCAATGTAATTAGCGATATGAATATAAACTACATAATACAACCATTATTTTTTATGCTTTTGTACATTGATATTTAACCATTGCTCACTTGATTAAATTTTCAAAGAGTTTAATCATGCACATGAGGAAGAAATTAAATTTTGATTGTCAACCTCTACATATCAAATTATCCAATAATCTTGAGTGTATCTCTATTTACAAAAATGGCATCAACGCCAACTCAAACAAAGTTTTACAAAATGTGGCATATGCCATCTCGATGTCTATTCAAAATTTACATGCCAAAATGTCTATCTCATCCTAAACTACTGGTGGATCATCAAAATGGAGCCTCTTTGTAGCACTCGTTGGCTCTGAAGGTAGCTGCACAAGAAAAATTCAAACCACAATTGAGATTAGTTATACTATATGATTTAAAATTGAATAATTAACATCAAAATCAATATACATTGAATTATAATTGAACTCTAAAATTGTAATCTTGATTACCTGAAATATTTGTCTCTTCAAAGAGTCAAGAGTCCTAGAATATGCCCCTCTCAAAGAACCGACCAAGCCAACTTTTGTAATGTCAATCTATATATGTGAACAAAAACATAAAATTGATCCAAGTTAGCATACAATTGTTGGTAATAGGAACATATAAATACCAAACATAAAATAAAATAAACACATACCTCTTTAGGATGATCTTTTTCTTTATCTCCTTTAGGTGTTTTAAAACCTCCACCTTGAGGTGTTTCAACACCTACTCCTTTAGGTGTTCCAATACATAATCCTTCAAGTGTTGTGGCACTTGTCAACAATGACATATAGCTCATAATTTCATGTACATAAAAATGACAAGTACATATGAAACTACCAATCTATGTTGATGTATGTATAATCAATATAAGATCTTAAAAATCTTAATTCAATTGAATTTGAGTTCAATTACCTTCCCCTTATCTAACATTGCACTTCCATAATCTGGACAAGGCTACACCTTGCTCGTACTTTTCAGCAACGACATATAGCTCATAATTGCCTATACATTAAAAAAAAAAGTACATATGAAACTAACAATCTATGTCGATGTATGTATAATCAATATAAGATCTTAAAATTATTAATTCAATCGAATTTGAGTTCAATTACCTTCCCCTTATCTAACATTGCACTTCCATAATCTGGACAAGGTTGCATCTCACTTGCACTAGGTATTTCCTACAAGAGGAAAATAAGATAAACATATAAGTTATTATATAATTTCATTAATGACAATTCAAATGACAAGCAAGTATATAATAAATAAATGTAAACGAGTGAGTGTGAAAATATATACTATGTGTGTGTGTTGAGGCCAAATGAAATGGCCCTAAGGGTGCTATCAGTCACCTGTGCAAGCTCTTCCTTAGACATCAACTGTTAAATAGACCATGTAAATAAATATTAGTACATTATACTATCTCTTATTAATATTCATTTAAAAAAAAATGCAAGTTATGAATTTACAACTTAAATCTTACCTATGTCACTATTCCAATGTCCCCCTCTCTAGCAGGAGAGGACTCTGTAGGGTGCACTCCACTCCCCTATGTCTGATCTATAATGTCCACATTATGGAGGTCATAATCAGAAGTATCCAAGGGATGCTTGGCAGGCTATACAAGAGGACCCAAGCATATGTGGTGGCACATGGAGCAAGTATGTGGCATACAAATATGTGGACTTGATGAGGATGACACAACAACACTTGAGCCATCGCAAACATCACCAAAATGTGGCTGAGCTACTGTAGAAGCATGTGAAACCAAAAGACCACTCAAAGAGTGAATAGCCTGGATAGTCTGTGTGGCCACATCCTGCATAATATCCGGATGATATACTGGAGGTGGTAGAGGAAGGGGAGGAGGGGGAACATATGGGCGTGAGACTACTCTAACTACCCCTCGTCTATCCTGGGGCATACCTCCACCAACGCCCTAGAAGGGTTAATGTCAAAGTAATTGACATGATGCCCTAACACAAACTCAACATATAATTTTTTAATAAAGTAAAATGGTATATCACAATTTTTGTTTGGTGGTTTATCAAAAACCATACACCAACGATCCCAAAAGTTATCTAAAATGTCCCTATGTGTGCACCATTTTATAGAAATTTTTGGTTTATTAACATTAATTGGAAAACCAATGCGGGGGTTACAAAATAAAGAGGCTATTTGGGATTTGGTTATTCTGAGATCTTTCACATCATCATAAGATAATCCACAATCCACATGCATAATATTCCCTCATGTCTTCTCACCACAAATGAAAGGCATTATGTTGGGTGAAGAGGGTTTCTATATTTTTAATTATTTCCTTCAATGTGTTTGAAATATCAAATAATTGAGAGATTCTCATATAAACTTCAAAAATACCCCTTAATTGCTGCAATTTTTCACCAATTAATTCTTCAATTGATGGCTACGAGGGTGGTGGAGCGTTTGGAATTTGTGCATTTTCATTCTCAGTTGGTTGTGCATTTTCATTCTCAGTTGGTGGATCATTTAGAATTTGTGCATTTTCATTCTTAGCATCGATAATGCTTGATTAAAGTTAAAAACTAATTAATCTAATTGAAATTAGACAGTATAAATGAAAATATTGTAAAAATACCCTAGTTTTTAAAAAAAACCAAAAAAAACCCTACTTTTTAACAAAAATCTATAAAATTCTCTAATTTTTAATAGAAATACATAAAAAACACCATTTTTAAATCAAAATCCATAAAGAAAATTCATTTTTAATCAAAATCCATAAAAAACATTCATTTCTAATCAAAATCCATAAAAAAAATTCATTTTTAATCAAAATCCATTCTAAACTCAAATTTTTCATAAAAATTCAATCAAAAACCCTGTTTTGAAAAAAAATCCATAAAAAACTAACTGAAATTATACAAATCTAATTCAAAATTCGATCAAAGGAAAGAAAAATCTAAAATCTAACCTTTTCAAAATGGATATCGACTAAATCGGATATTTGTTGTGCAAAGAACCTCCTCACTGTGCACCCGCGACCTGCTTGTGAATGTGTAAAATGATTTTAACAGGCCCAAAATATGTGTATATATATTTGCCTCAAATAAGATATCTGATTTGGATTGGATATCCGATTTGAATTGGATATCTGATTTGAATCGGATATCCGATTTGAATCGGATATCCAATATGGAAATCTTGGTTTGGGCATTGCTTTGGAGGTGAGTATTGACACCCATGCCACAAAAAGTCAACTCGGCATTTTTGCATTTTTGGGTCGATGAAAAATGTAATTTTTTTCCCATTGCCACTTTTTGGCCCATCATGATCCTGCACATACCCACCTCGCTTCAAAGAGGGGAAAAATGTAGACATTGAAAAATGTCCTAATCAATATCATACACTTAAATAAGATTTGCTAACATCATTTTCTCTTTAATCCATCCTCTTTTCGCTTAATTAATTTAATTAGCCTAGCTAATTAATTAATTGCATCATTTTCATCTATTGGCCTAATTAATTAAATCGGGTTAATTCATCTCTTTTCGCACTAACACTTCATCTCATTAAATTAAATAAATAAAAATATTTAATTTAACCTCCTAAGTCATCTTATTTAATTAAATAACCCTAATTTATTTAATTAAATATCATTTCACCCCTCCCCTATTTATTAGAACATCTAATTTAATAAATATATTTTAAATTCTTCTAATTCCCTAATTGCATAAATTAAAACTTGTTTAATTAGCAATTAAACTAATTTTCCTCTAAGCAAAAAGAATACTCTCTCTCCTCCAATCAACTCACTTGGCTTCTTAAACAAGCTAAACCTTCAACCTCTTGAGCAAGTTACCTTTGACCTGTGTGAGCGGGTCAAAAGTATGTTTGTTTGAGGCAAGTGTGAGCCCTTGATTAAATTTCATCATGCATTCTCATCCATTGATGAGAATCCATGATGCATGCCTCTCATCCCCTTCATCTTGAACCACTGATTAAGCTTTTTGATCTCAACCATCCATTCCTCATTTGCTCTCCTATAAATTGATCATTATTTGGAGATAAATGGATCTATCTTTCAATTGAAAACTTATGTTGTTGAATTCACTCACATACACACTCATCTTTTACTCACTTTTAGCTTGTTTTAGTTCATTTTCATTGCATAATAGCTTAGAGAATCCATTAATGGCTTTTGTGCATCCATCTTACCTTGTTGATAAATTAGGGTTTTTCATCTTTTAGCATAGAATTAGCTTAGCAATAGCTTAGCATTTGTATATCTTTATCATTTGTAGCATAAAATCATGGTAAGTTAGCTTGCATCATGTTCATTTTTAGCATAGTCTAGGTTTTCATACATCAATCAAAATGGTTTCATCGATTCTCTTCCATAGAATCGACTGAAGTAGGCTCACTGATCATGGGATTGTTAAAGGGTCGTCATTCCACATCAACACGACACCAATTCCACAATGAGATAAGTTTCAGATGGATTAGAGTAGATGTTTTGAAAGATTTCATGATTTAGTATGATAGGATTTAATATAATGTTTAGTTTCAATTTCATTTGAATGATCTTATTGAGATTCAAGTATTGGTGGCTTCGTTATGCTTCGATTCTTCATGGATCAAGCATAATTCAGCCAATACCAGTATTTTCGCATCACAATTGCCTATGTCAAGGAATAAGCACATTGCCATTCTTGTGGTTGTAGACACGCTTACCAAAGTTGCACATTTTATACCCACGAGTCTAACTGATGGAGCACCTATCATAGCAAGGAAATTTGTGCAAGAAGTGTTTAGGTTGAATGGGATTCCTGAGAAGATTATCTCAAATAGGGATGCACGAGTCACTTCTAGGTTTTGGAAAACCTTGTTTTCTACACTAGGGACTCAGTTGAATATTAGCTCAGCCTATCATTTGGAAACGGATGGGAAAACTGAAAGGGTGAATCAAGTATTGGGAGACCTACTTAGGATGTATTGCATGGATCAATAGTATAAGTGGGAAGACTACTTTCCCTTAGTAGAATTTACTTACAATAATTATTATCATTCTGCAATTAAGATGGATCCTTTCGAAGCTTTGTATGGCTAAAAGTGTCAAACTCGCTATAAGTTGGGATAAAATTGAGGATCGAGTGATTCTTGGGCCAGAGATGTTTTCTGAAATGGATGAGCAAGTTAAGATTGTTTTAAAGCAAAGGTTAGTTGAAGCTACCAATAGATAGAAAAGATACATTGATGCTAAGAGAGTGCCCCACAATTTTTCCATAGGTGACAAAGTGTTGTTGAGAGTGAAACCTCACAAGAGCTCCATTAAATTTTGAAATTATTCTAAATTAGCCTCACATTATGTTGGACCTTTTGAGATTCTAGAGGAAGTGAATCTAGTAGCTTATCAGATCATGTTGCCACCAGCTCTTGCCAGAATGTATAACGTCTTCCATGTGTCCTACCTTAAAAGGTATATAATAGGTGATAATCATGTGATTAATTGGACCGCTTTACAGGTATGAAACGTCGGGGTAGTAACTCTCGAGCCTATCAAGGTGCTCAGAACGCGTAAGCTTCGCTTGCGTAATAGAGAAGTATTGCAATGCAAATTCCAATGGGACCAGTATGCAGAAGAATTGGCGACTTGGGAGAAATATGCTAAAATTTAGCAAAAGTTTCCTTATATTCTTAATGTTTTTGAGAATGCTTGAAACAGTTAGTTATTTGTTGTGTTTTATGATGCTACCTAAATTCATCGGGGATGATGATTCACAAGGGGGGGAGTATGTTACACCCCAATTGTGTAATTACTATTTACTATTACTATGTAGGGTAAATATGAATGTACTGTGAATTCTAGAGATGAATAAATTGTGCTTGTACCTTGTTATCCATGTGAATATTATCTCATTTTATGTTATCTAATGGAAAAGTACTGTATATATGTGAATGGATGGTTATTGAATTATTATTCTAACTGTGGAGATGTTTTATGTATATTGTATATGTTGTGAACAATTGACTGTCATGCACATGTGTTAATGGTTGCAAGTATATGTTCCATTTCTCCAAGTGGAGGGGAAGTATCACTTACGAGAAGATCTTGGTTAGGTAACTGGTAACAAAAATATTTGAGCATACACACACAATAGTAAAATGATTGAGTTGAGTCAGTTTGTGGGAAGTTGGTAAGTCATCCTTAGTTGATGTGTCTGCATTGGTAGTCTTGTTCACTATTGCATGCATTATTGGGTGATGTTTGTTGATTTGAGATTTTGAGTTCTTTATTGTACTATTACGATTATAATGATAAAAGGGATATACATGGAGTATGTGTATATATATGCACATACAAGTCAATAGGATCTAGTGATATGTACATACACATGTATAGATGTACCACACGTAAATACTTATCAATATGATGGTAATTGTGAATGGCTATATGTGAATCAAATGTGAACATATATATATGTATAGTATATACACATATCCATATGTATATATGTATCGATACACACATACATTAGAGAATGGACACACCCATATGCATGTATGGATATATTGTGTTTTTTATGTGTAAATACTATCTTTCCTATACTTATATATATATATATATATCAAATGTATACTAACATTAATGGTTTATGATATATATATATATATATATTAACATATATATACATCCATACATATATATATATATATATATATATATATAAATATATGATGATATTTGAATATATATGTATATGTTATATTATATATATATATATTAATATATATTTAACATATTTTTTATTACTTGAGATTGACTATCATTTATCACGATAGAGGCCGGTTATTAGAGGTTGATTTTAAGTTGCTTATGAATGTGTTTAGAGAAGTCGAGTTTTAATCTTGTTGTCATGCTTTATGGAATACATTTATTGCATTTAAGCTTGCTACCTTATGTTGATGCATGACATAGACTTAGTTGATGAATATGGTGAAGATTATCTTTGACTTGGTAAACTTAAATTGCCATATTTTTATACTTGAAACATCTGTTGAAACATGAGAAATAGTAGACAACTTTGTCAAAGAGAATAAATATCTAAGTTAACTCATCCCCGGATTAATTCAATGAATGCATGGTGTTGAAAATTGGTAAATGACTATTTCTAATTGCATGGAAACTACACCAACATTAAGAGAGTGTGGAAGCTTTAATGCCACCTCTAGCAACCTGTTTGTTGTAGATATCTATTGCTAGAGATAATTCAAATTATCCATTTGCAAATTTGAATGTCTCTATTTGCTATCAATCTAGCAAGGTCGATCTATAGATGTTTTGTTGAGTATGAGCTTACATAGTCACCACCTTTTTGTTGTGATATATGTGTATTTGTGCATGGTGTTTTCTATCCATATCCATGCCTAAACTAGGTATGTGTAGGATCATCATGGAAAAAATAGGCCCGTAAGTGGCAAAAAATTCAGAAAATTCAGAGTTAGGCAACTTGATGTAAAAATTTGAATAAGTTATCTATATTATTTCAAAAATATGTAAGAATAGAATCTATAGAAAATTGAATGTAGTTTCTAAACTACTAGGTTTATTTAAAAAATAATATATCTATTTGGTGAAAATTTGAAATTTCAATGTAGTAGTACTTAAATTTTTGGGAAAAAACAAGAAGTAGGTGTCTGTCTGACCACCCTAACCACAATAAAATGATAATATTTTTTTATAAGATTTTAGATATAAGTAGAGGACTCATGTCCTGATGTGGTACATATTTTTTTGTAATTTTTTTCCAAGTAAATAATTAATTATGATTTTTTTATTACAACTGTTAAAAAATATAAAAAATCGTATGTCTGACCACCTTAAGTTGGTCAACACTTCATGAAATTCAATTTTTCTTTTTTTAATCCTATAGTATGCGAAGCATAGAATGTGACACATGTTTCAGATTCAAAAAATGTGATACCATTTGAAAGCTATAGATGTTTTTCAATCAGCCTATCAATTAGGACTTTAGACGTAATTCAAATAGAAAATGAATAATAATTATTTATTAAATTCAAAGTAAAGTATAATTTATATTGGTAGAAACCTGAGAATCTCCTTTAAAAATCCTTTTCATTTCATCAATTTTGGGTAAAAAAAAGGTCGTTAGGCACATACTCTACACATACCCATCATATTGCCACTTTTTGGCCCATCATGATCCTACACATACCCAACTATAGGATGTGTAGCCCATGTTTTTGTATAAATAGCAAAGAAATTTCATTTGAGAGGACACATTCTTCTTGTAAACATTTATGTTTCATTATTTTTAGCTTATTCTTAGTTTTACTTGTTAGAGAGAGAATTATATCATATTGAGAGAAATAGTTGTTTTTTGAGTGAAGTAATCTATTAGCTTGAGAGCTATAAGTTCATTGTGATGTTTCTTGAGAAGCTATTATCAAGGTTGTTGTTGTTTGGGAGAGGTTGCATTTTTTTTAATTGATTGGAAAAGCGATAACATGCATGAGGATATTCTTCTTTGTTATTTTAAATTATGAATTAATTTTCCTCCATGTTTGCTTGAATTATCTTTTCCAACTACTTGCATTTAGAGAATTTAGAATTCCATTAAAAAGGGAGTATAATCTATTATATTGTTTTTCTGATGTGCTTGTAAGTACTCCATAATAGGATATTGGTGTTTATCATAGGTATTATATACTAGATATGATTGAACATGAGTGGCACATGTGTTACACTTAGCTAAGTTATTGATTTAACTAGAATGGCTTGTGTTTACTTGTAGTATTGTTTATCCAGTATGGGAGGGAGCTTGTGTACTTAATTGTTAAGTAGGTTTATTCCAATTAGGTTAAAATGGTGATAGGTTATCTCTGGGATGATATATTATCCATTGAAGGAAATACCTATGCATCGTTTAAGATGGCCTTAAGTCAAATCAGCCCTAAGTAGTGTATGCGATAGATGACCTTCATTCAGATTACCATTTGAGAACACTTTGTCCAAAGTAATGTGGCTGCCTTTGGCTCCACTATTAGTTCACTGTGATCTAGTATTACATGCTAGTTCCAGATTGTGGGATTACATGTTCTAGTTATGTAGGACACAACACTATGCTCAGTTGGTTGTCATTATCAGATACTCTACCAATCTCTTCATCAAAGGGAAGTGCCATCTATCAAATGATAGATGTACGAGGGACTGCTTTAAGATTCCAAGGTTGGTGGAAAAATGCTTGAGTGATGCTTCTCCTCCACAGCAGGCGACATAAGAGACAATATTTGAAAGGAAGGATCCTGGATTGTCTTACAGCTATTTGTTCCAAAGCTCATTGAGCTAAGTATGTAAATGTATGCATTCTTGTAATATTGTAACTTATGAATTTATTGTAATGAAATGAAATCCTTCTTGTATTATGTTATGCATCTTTTTTCATAAATTCTCAATAATGAAAAGAATTTTTTTTATTGCAATGGATTGTTACATAGTTTATTTACTTGAAAGGTGAAAACTTGGAAATTTGTACTTCATTGAAAGGTTAGTATGTTACATATATATATACCTCTATGCACATGTATATGTATGGCTACATATATCGATACATTCATATGGGCATGTCCATTTTCCATCATATGCATATATCGATATATATATATATATATATACATATGTATATACTTTATACATATATATATATACATATTCAACTCACACACCAAAATTATACACAATTAGTATTGTATTGATAAGAGCCTATGAGTGATATATTTATATGTATACATATACATGTCATTAGATCCATGGGATAGTTCCATGCATATAAGCAACTTGTGCATAAGCATGCATAGATGCATCTACCTATGTACCCTTATGTACACATTCCTTCATGTGTATAGTCTATCATCGACATGCCTATGTGTACATATACATATTCCTCGTCTAACCTACTCATCGATACAAGCATAGTAATAAGGAAGAACTCACAAGCTCAAATAGTTAACATCACCCAATAATGCACTCAAAAGAAAACAAGACTCTTACTAATGCAATCACATCAAGGATGACTTACCAACTTCCCACTTAATAACCCATCTCAATTATTCTATTGTGCTATGTGTAAGCTCAGATAGGTTACACTACTAGTTATCTAACCAAGACCACCTAAGTGATACTTCCCCTCCACCTGGAGGAATTGAACATGTACTTGCATCCACTAACACATGCCCAAGGTATTCAACTATTCAATAGAATATGTATTACACATAATACATCTTCAAAGTTAGAATATAAACCAATATTCACTCATTCACATATATGCATTGCTTCATATAACATTAAATGAAATAACATTCATTCATAACACATTGATTGCAAAGTGCAAGTACAATTTATTCATCCATAGAATTCACATTACATTCATATTTACCCTATATAGTAATAGTAAATAGTAATTACACAATTGGGGTGTAACATACTCCCCCTTTGTGAATCATTGTCCCTGATGATTTTATGTAGCAACATAAAACAAAACAAACAATAACACATTGATTTTAATAATTCTCAAAAGCATCTAAAACACGAGGAAAATTTTGTTGAATCTAAGCATAATCCTCCCAAGTGGCCGAGTCTTCTAAATACTAGACCCACTAGACTTTGCATTGCAAAACCACCTTGCCATGTAAGAAAAGCTTTTGTTTTGAGCACCTTAATGGGCTCGAGAGTTACCACTCTAGGGTCCTATACCTATAAAGCAGTCCAATCAATCATATGATTATCACCAGGTATATACCCCTTTAGGTAGGACACATGGAAAACATTATGCATTCTGACAAGATTTGGTGGCAATTATATTCGATAGGCTATTAGATTCACTTCCTCTAGAATCTCAAAAGGTCCTACATAATGCGGGGCTAACTTGGAAGAATTTCCAAATTTAATAGATATTTTGTGAGGTTTCACCCTCAACAACACTTGTCACCTAAGACAAAATTTTGGGGCACTCTCTTAGCATTAACATAGCTTTTTTGTCGATCTTTAGCTTCAACCAACCTTTGCTTAACAATATTTACTTGCTCTTCCATTTTTTCCAACATTTCTGGCCCAAGACTCACTCTATCCTCAAGTCTATTCCAAATTATAGGATTTTGACACTTTCGACCATACAATGCTTTGAAAGGAGCCATTTTTATCATGGAATGATAAGAATTGTTGTAAGAAAATTATACTAAGGGTAAGTAGTCTTCCCACTTGTAATGTTGATCCATGCAATACATTCTCAATAGGTCTTCCAATACTTGATTCACCCTTCCAATTTTTCCATCCATTTTTAGATGATATGCTGAGCTAATATTCAACTGAGTCCCTAGTGCAAAAAACAAGGTTTACCAAAACCTAGAAGTGACTCATGCATCCCTGTTTGAGATAATCTTCTCAAGAATTTCATGTGACCTAAAAAATTCTTGCACAAAATTTCTTGCTATGATAGGTGCTCCATCAGTTAGATTCTCAAGTATAAAATGTGTGACTTTGTTAAGCTTATCTACTACCACAAGAATGGAATTGTGCTTATTTCTTGACATAGGAAATCCTTGCACAAAGTCCATACTTATGACTTTCCACTTCGTTTCTGGTATGTCATGTGGATATAACAGACCTGCAATGATGCAGGAGCATCTCGGGCTCTCAATCTATTTGCATCAATATGTACATAATCATGTCTTGTCAATTTTGTTGTGTTTTGCAAATACATTTGAGTTCATCTTGTAAGTCTTTTCCCCTTGGTTGGTGTTGCTCTTTCATCAGTGTGACATTATGTGATCGGCGAGACTTCAATTGGAATCCCTTCGATAGCCCAATGTGAAGACTGTGCATCATTGGCAAGACCTTTCTACTTCGATAGAACTCTAAGAATTGTCTCTTCGATAGTCCGATGTGAAGTTGTGTATCATAGATGGGACCATGTAATTTTGGAGGGACTCTAAATATAGTCTCCTTGATACCCTTTGGAAGATATGACCGTAGTCCATAGGCGGGAAGTCTTTATCGGCAGGAGTTGATCACTTTAGCGGGAGTCACTAAATTGTCCCTCTGATGGACCGATACAAAGCCTCCAACTCTTTGGCAAGAGATAGTTATATCATCAGAACTTGGAATGCCATCACTCTAATGGTCCGATATAGTGTTGTCAATGTGGATGATGTTGTACTTTGTGATTTTTCGGTGAAAAATCCTATGTCAAAGGGGGATCTTTAGTCATCTCCTTGACAAGCTGATAGGATGGAGTTGAAGACTATTGGTTTTGATGGTTTGTGGTACTCAACAGCTAATCGTTGGGAGACTGTTTCATCATAGAAAATAGATTTGAACTATTTTTTCCTGTGGGTTGGGTAGTAGGGGAATGTATGAAGAATCAGGAAAAAACTATTTGAAAAGAGAATATCAATTTGGTCTTTGTAATTTGGAACTTCCAAATGTACTCTATAATCAGTTAAATTGAATGAAATAGAGGGTTGTTTTCTATTAAAGTTTGTTGCATTGTAGTGTGGTTTTGTTGCTTGATTGACAACCTGATAAGGATCTTCAATCTTGACTACGTCAAGTGGTATCAAAGTAGGTTTTCTCTTGGAGAAAGGGTCAAAGATATTATGAAGTCTTGAAAGGAATTTTTTTTGGGTAAGTGAGCAAAGGAAGAAGACCTTTAACTATAGAGGGATTGTGTAAAATGGCATAGAGAGGACGTGGCAGAGGAAGAGGGGTGTGATGAGATGCATGCCCTGTCATGATGGAGATGTTGAGAGGAATTACAGCCATACTAGAAGCCATTGAATCTGTACAATGAAGAGGTCATCATATCGAAGACATGGGTGAAGATGAAGAAGAACATGTTGAAGTTGAAGGAGGAGAAAACCAACCTGAACTTGACCAAGGAGAAGAGAGGTTCATTCGAGCCTTAACCAAAATAAATACCAAACCCCGTTTTAATCCTCCAAACTATAGTGGTAATATTAATTCAAATGAATTTTTGGATTGGATCACTGAGATTGAGAAGTTATTTGATTTTGAAGGTACAAAAGAAGACAAGAAGGTGAAATGTTCCTATACAAACATAAAAGGGCATGCATCCTTGTGGTGGGATCATTTGCAGACTGATAGACAGAGAAGAGGCAAGGAGAAGATAAAGTCAAGGGATAGAATGGTAAGTAAATTTAAGACAAAATTCATGCCTGCAAACTATTAGATAACTTTGTTTAGAAAATTATAGAACTTGAAGGAAAGAGAATCCAATGTCAAGGAATACACAAAAGAGTTTCACTGATTGAGCATTCGATCAGATCACTCAGAGAGTGAGGTTGAGCAAGTTGCAAGGTATCTAAATGGCTTGCATGTGTCCATACAATATGAGATTAGATTGTTCAGACTGTAGAGTGTGGAAGAGGCCTACCAGTGTGCATTGATGGCCAAAGAGAAGCTGACTAGGAAACAACAAAGCAATCACAGGGGTAGAGGAAGAAATGCTCATGGAAGAGGACAAAGTAGTAGTGGAATGGGATATCCATCCAAACAAGATGAAGATGGTACTTCACAGGAAATGGGAGGTAGAGGAAGCTTGAAAGGAAGAGGAGAATCTACTCAAGGAAGAGGTAATTTTGGAAGAGGTAGAGGCAAAGGGTTCACCGTTACATGCTACCAATGTGGGGAGATTGGACGTAAGTATTTTGATTGTCCACAAGCTTAAGGTGGAGGAAAAGGAAAAGAGTCCAAGTTCATGTGGCCCAAGCAAAGGATGAACTGGTTGAAACTATAAAGCATGGAGAAGACCCAGAAGACGGAGAGTCTTTGATAGTAAGAAATATTTTATTAAATCCTGAAAAAGGTAGAAACAAATCCTTTACAAAGAATAAATTTTTTTAGAACCAAATGAAAGTCAGGTGGAAAGTGTTGTAAAGTGATCATCGATAGTGGCAACATAGACAATATTGTGTCTAAAGAAATGGTAAAGAAGTTGAAGCTAAAAAGAATGAAGCATCCCAACCCATACAAGGTCTCGTGGTTGTAGAAGGAGCACCAATTTGTGGTAAGAGAACAAAGCTTGGTTAATTTCCAGATTGGTGGTAAGAGAACAAAGCTTGGTTAATTTGATAGACAAGTTGTTCATAATGGTAAGAGTAATACGTATACCATTAACAAGGATGGTCAAGAATTTATTTTGAATCCTGTGAAGGATAGAGATGAAGATATAGAAAGTAGTTCGAGGGTTTGTTTTGTATTAGGAAAGAAATTCTTGAAGGATCTAAAGATGAATGGTGTTTTTTATGTATTTGTAGCCCAACCATCTCAAAACATGATAGCATAAAAAGAAGAAAGGTTGCCGATAGAAATTCAAGAATTGGTTGATGAGCATGCTAGCATAATGATGGAGTTACCAGATGGACTGCCACGAGTGAGAGAAATCAGTCACTATATGGATTTGATTCAAGGTGCAATTTTACCAAACAAGGCACCATATAGGATGACACATCAATAGAATGAGGAAATAAGTAGACAAGTCCAGGAATTGTTGGATAAGGGGTTGATTAGGGAAAGTCTCAGTCCATGTGTTGTACCTTCAATATTAGCACCTAAGAAGGGAAGTGAATGGAGGGTTTGTACAAATTCCCATGCCATTAATAAGATTACTATTAAATATAGATTGCCATTTCCCAAAATGGATGATTTAATGGACTATTTGAGCGGAGCAAGGTATTTCACAAAGATTGATCTAAAGAGTGGATACCATCAAATTAGAATTTCTGAAGGGGATGAGTGGAAGACAACATTTAAGAAGAAGGATGGATTGTATGAATGGCTGGTCATGGCATTTGGAATGAAAAATGCACCTAGTACATTCATGAGATTGATGAATCAAGTGTTGAAGCCCTATCTTGGTAAGTTTTTCATAGTTTACCTTGATGATATTTTCATTTTCAATAAAATAAAGGAAGAAAATTCAGAACATATTAGGGTTTTCTTACAAAGATGGAAGGAAGAAAAACTAATGGTGAATCTAAAAAAGTTTACTTTCATGAAGGAGTTAGTGTACTTGGGATTTGTAGTTTTAGAAGAAGGATTAAAAATGGATCCTGAAAAGCTGAAGGCTATTGTTGAATAGCCATCACCAAAGAATACTTTTGAAGCCCATAGTTTTCATAGGTTGGTGAGCTTCTATAGGAATTTCATAAAAAAAATTAGTGGGATATGTGCTCCAATCACAGAAATGATGAAAGGAACAAGGAGAGAGTTGAAATGGATGGTTGTAGCAGAGAAAAGTTTTCAATTATTGACGAATAAGGTAAGAGAACAACCAGTATTGGCGCTGCCAAACTTTGGAAAAGTTTTCTAGGTGAATTGTGCTGCAAATGGAACAACAATAGGAGTTCTCAACCAAGAGGGAAGTTCGATAGAATATTTAGTGAGAAGTTGAATGAAGCCAAGAGGAGATATTTAATATATGACTAGGAGTTTTATGCCATTGTGAAAGGACTCAAAAAGTGGAGGCCTTATTTACTACCAAAGGGATTTGGGTTGTATAGAGACAATCATGCCCTGCAGTTCATAAATAGCCAAGTTAAGTTGAACCAGAGGCACATGAAATGGATTGAGTATTTACAAGGTTATTCTTTTTTGTTAAAACATAGGAGTATTAAATCCAATTGAGTTGTTGATGCACTAAGTAGGAGAACTTTGTTATTGAATGTGATGAAAGTGAAGTTGTTGGTTTTGATGCTTTGGGTGAGTTGTATGAACAAGACTCAGATTTCAGAGAGGCATGGTTAGCGTGCAAGAATCCAGTGGAATTGGATCAAACTCCATGGTTGGAGTATTTTATTCAAGATAATCTATTATTCCAAGGAAAGAAGTTGTGTATTCCTAGAGGCTCCATGAGGGAGAATCTAATTAGAGAAAAACATAGTGGCGGATTGGGTGGAAATTTTGGAATAGATAAAGCAACAAATCTATTGAACGAGAGTTATTATTGGCTAGGAATGAGTGTTGATGTCAAGAATATGGTACAAGGGTACAAAATTTTTCAGCATGTGAAGGGTATGAAATAAAATACCAGATTGTATCAGCCATTACCAATTCTAGAGAGATTGTGGGAACACATTAGCATGAATTTTTTTCTAGGACTACCTCGAACTCAATGAGGTAATGATTTAGTTTTTGTGGTTGTTGATAGATTTTCAAAAATGACTCATTTTATTCCATGTCAGAAAACTAGTGATGCTTCCCATATAGCAATTTTTTTTCAAAGAAATAGTTCGATTGCATGGTTTTCCTAAGAGTATAATATATGATCGGGATACAAATTTTGTTGACCATTTATGGTGCACATTGTGGAAGAAATTATGCACAAATTTGGGTTTCAATTAAGTTTACCATGCACAAACAGATAGTCAGACTAAAGTTGTGAATAAGAGTTTAGGTAATCTCCTTCGATGTTTGATTTGGGACAAGCCAAAACAATGGGACTTGTTGTTGTCATAGGCATAGTTTTCCTATAATAATTCGGTGAACATGAGTATTAGAAAAATTCCATTCAATGTGGTGTATGGTTTCAGCCCTAGGGGTGTAGATGAACTCAGAGATAGTGTAGACCTAGTGAGAACAAGTGTTGTGGTAGAGGATTTTGCAAAATATATCAAAGATTTGCATAAAGAGGTGAAAGAAAAGTTGGAGAAGAGTACAACTAAGTATATAGAGTCTATTGACCGTCACAGAAGAGAGCAGGAATTTTAGATTGGAGATATGGTCTAGGTTCATTTAAGAAAGGAGAGGTTTCCAAAAGGAACCTATAATAAGTTAAAATGGAAGAAAATAGGTCCTTGCTAGATCCTACGTAAGTTTTCAACCAATGCTTATGAAGTTGAACTTCCATAGAATGTAGATATATCTCCTATCTTCAATGTCAGTGATTTGTAGAAACATTTTGAAGGAGAGACAAGTACTCAACCACATTTTCCTGTTCAATATCATGGTTATTATAGATTGGGTGAATCAGCTACCTGAGAAGCAAACTAAAGAAGTAGATGAAATATTGATTCATAGGTTGCAAAGAAAACACGTGGCAAAGAGTACATGGAGTACCTAGTTTGCTGGAAGGGAAAATCAGTGGATGAAGCATCTTGGTTGAAGGTGCATGAATTTGTTTAGTTTGGAATATTGATTCCAGATTGGCCTAAATGTTCCTAAGTCTCCACTCATGGAACATTTCTCCTTCCCGAGGTGTTTGATGCAGGAGCATCTTGGGCTCTCAAGCTGTCTACATCAATATGTACATAATCATGTTTTTTTGTCAATTTTTTTGTGTTTTGTAGATGCTTTGAGTTCATCTTGTAAGTCTTTTCCCCTTGTTTGGTGTTGTTCATTCATCGGTGTGACATTATGTGATTGGCGAGACTTCAAATGGTGTCCCTTTGATAGCCCAATGTGAAGATTATGCATTGTCGGTGAGACTTTTCTACTTTGGTGAAACTTTAAGCATTGTCTCTTCGATAGTCCAATGTGAAGGTATGTATCATCGGCATGACCATGTAATTTCAGAGGGACTCTGAATATAGTCTACTCGATACTCGATGGAAGATATGACCGCAGTCCATAGGTGGGAAGTCTTTATTGATAGGAGTTGACCACTTTGACAAGAGTTACTAAGTTGTCCCTCTGACGGCCCAATACACAGCCTCGAGCTCTTCAACAAGAGATAGTTATATCACTAGGACTTGGAATTTTTCACACCAATGGGCCAATACAGTGTTGTTGACATGGATGCTATTGTACTTTATGATTTTTCTGGTGAGACATCAAATGTCGAAGGGAGATCTTTAGCCATCTCCTCAACAAGCAGATGGGATGGAGTTGAAGACTATTGGTTTCAATAGTTCGTTTACTTGATAGTTAATCATTGGGAGACTATTTCGTCATGGAAAAGGGATTTGAACTATTTTTTCTTGTGGGTTGGGTAGTAGGGGAATGTATGAAGAATTGGGGAAAAATTGTTTGAAAAGAGAATATCAATTTGGTCTCTATAATTTGGAACTTATGAATGTACTTTATAATCAGTTAAATTAAAATGAAAGAGAGGGTTGTTTTTTGTTGAATTTTATTGCATTGTAGTGTGGTTTTACTACTTGATTGATAGCTTGATAAGGCTCTTCAATCTCAACTGCATCATGCAGGATGACGACGCTTTGATTTCACCCTTTGACATTCAAGACACCTAGCCACAAATCTAGCAACATCTCCTTTCATCCCCTTCCAAAAATATAGAGGCTTCACATATGCCATCATTTTGGTCACTCCATGGTTTCTAGAGTGTGGTGCTTCATGTACTTCCTTCCATAGAAAATTCCTTAACTTTTCAACATCAGGTACATAAATTCTTTCTTTATATCTAAGTAATCCATTAGGTTTGAAATGAAATCCTTCATACCTAGAATCTTATGGATTGCTAGTGAGTTCTTGCTTGAATTGCAAGTAGTACTCATCCTCTTTGCATTTCTGCAATACTTGACCTTTAAATTTAGTTTGAATCATCACTATTGAATCAATATGAAATCTTTGACTCAAGGCGTTGACAACCCGATTTTCTTTCCCTTTAATACAACTTATATTGAAGTCATAGTCAACTATTAACTCTAACCATTTTCTTTTCCTAGCATTCAAATTAGGTTGAGTGAAAAGGTACTTTAACCCATTATGATCTATTTTCATCTCAAAGGGTTTCCCTAGCATATAGTGCCTCCACATTTGCAATGCATGAACCACGACTGCTAACTCAAAATCATGCGACACATAAATTTTCTCATAAGGTTTGAAATTTCTAGATTCATAAGCAATTACTTGCCCATATTGCATTAACACACCTCCTAAACCTTCCCCGGATGCATCTGTGATAATAGTAAAGCTACCCTCAAGATCTGGTACTTTCAGGATCAATGTAGTGGTCAACTTCTCTTTGATTAGATCAAAGGCTTCTTGACATTTCTTAGTCCACTCAAATTTCTCCCCTTTCCTTTGTAAATAAGTAATTGGAAAAGACATCTTAGAGAATTTTGCAACAAACTTTCTATAATACCCTGCTAGACCCATGAAACTTCTTACCTCAGATACATTTTTAGGTACTGGCCACTCAAGTATTGCCTTGATCTTAGCTGGATCTATAAGATTTCATTTGTCGAGATCACATGCCCTAGATAATGCACTCTCCTTTGAAAGAAAGTATACTTAGAGATTTTACCATACAAATTATCTTCCCTTAACCATTGTAGGACTATCTCTAAATGTCTATAATGATCTTCCTCATCCTTAGAATAAATCAGGATGTCATCTAGAAAAACCTAGACAAATTTATCTAGGAAATCCCTGAATACACTATTCATTAGGTTCATAAATGTGGCAAGTGCATTTGTTAACCCAAAAGGTAAAACTGTGAACTCATAGTGTCCATATCTAGTTCTAAACGCAATCTCAAAGATATCTTCATCCTTAATTCTCAACTGATGATATCCAGATCTCAAATCTATTTTAGAGAATATGGTAGCTCCCCTCATTTGATAGAAAATATCATCAATGCATGGTAACATATACTTGTTATTCACCGTGGCTTTGTTAAGAATACGATAGTCGATGCACAAATGTAAATTACCATCCTTCTTTTCACAAAAAAGACTAGCGCTCCCCAAGGAAAAACACTTGGTCTTATCAACCCTTTTGACAACAGTTAGTCCAACTGTTCCTTAAGCTCCATTAGCTCAATTTTTGTCATCCTATAGGGAACTTTGGAAATAGGTTCAGACCCTGGAACTATATCTATGGATAAATCAAATATTATCTTTGGATGCAACCCAGGTAAGTCATCTAGAAATACATCTAAATTTTTTCTCAATATAGGATACCTCTCCATATCTGACATTCCAATTTCATCCTTTTCACCATCTTCCATCTCTTGGAAGATCTAGGATTTAAAGTTATCAAGATCTTATTTAGGTTCTTCTATCTTAATGGCAAAGAGTTTGCACCCTTTCTTCTTATCCCTCAATAGTTGCATTGTCAAGATTTGATGAATCTTGACCTCTCTTGGTATCCCCTGAAACTTTACTTAGTTACCAAGATCATCTAGGCAATCTATAGTTTTAGCATGGAAATCTACCTTAGCCCTATGCCTCCACAACCAATTCATACCTAATATAAAATCGTAGGATCCTAAAGGTGTGACATATAGGCTTACTTATGTAGAAAAACAAGGTAGCTCTATCCTAGCCTTGAACAAACATTGATCGACCTTTGCTCTTGTCTGGTTTGTATACTCTACATCCCAATACATTGCCATGTGTCCATCCTTTCTAGATAATTTGTTAACTACTCTAGGTGAAATGAAATTCTTAGTTGCAACAATATCAATAAGAACTTAAATGGGTAAACCAAACAAACTACCTGCAATTTCAATGGGAGTCACTTGATACTCTGTCTGGCGATCATCCACCGTTGCATGTATCTTTTCTTAGAACATTGCTCATTGAGTAGGCAGTCAATTACCAGAAGGATTATTGGGGAAATCTCTAGCAAAGTGGTCTCACTCGCATGTAAAGCATCCCAAATATGGTTACTTCTTCCTTGCAGGTTCTCCAAATCTACTAGTGTTTCCACTAGCATTGTTGGTATTCCCACCATTGGAACCATTCCTTCTATGTTCCCTTTTTGGCTCTTTTCCACTATTACGGGTTCCTTTTTCTCCTTGGTTAGGTACATTTTGCACAACTTCCACCTTCTTTGGAGTTGGCTTTTCAGGAACATCTACAATCTTCTTACTGTCTTTATTTTCCTGTCAGTTGGAGATAGCCCTAAGCTTTTGGTCCTGCTTAATTGCTTTTTCATATACAAGATCCATAGTTGTTGGACCGTGCATATCCACTTCTCCTCCAATCCGATTGTTAAGTCCCATTATAAACTTTCTTATGTTGAATCATTCATCTTTATGATATATAGGAACATAATGCAAAAGTCGGGTAAACTTCTCCCAATACTCGTTGACCGACATATTTCCTTTCCTCAAACTCTAGAAATCCGTGAGTTTTTGGTCATTGTAAAGTTGTGGCAACCATTTCTTATGCAAAATATCAACAAATTCCTCCCATGTCAGCTTCCATGAGTTAATATTGAGTTCCAACTTTTTGTTCATCCACCAGTTAAAGGCTTCTCCTACTAACTAGTATGCACCCCAAGCGGCTTTAGTGGTCTCAATGTAATTTCAAATTTTGAAATAATTTTCCATTTGGACAAGACAAGCCTTAGCTTCATCTCCACTAGTGCTTCCCTAAAACTTGGGTGGGGTAATCTTCTTCATATATCTGGAAAGTTCGAAAGCCATATGCTTCTTATTTGTTTCCTTAGATAGTGAAGGTGATTTTTCCCTTTCATGATCATGAGTTTTGTCACATCCATGAGAATATTTTTCTTCCTCATTCTCATTAACGGGAACCTCCTTCTCAACCCTAGCTTTTACCCTTTCTTGTTCAAGGTTGTCGAACCTTGCCAAGATTTGGTCAAGTCTAGCTTCAACTCTTGTGGATCCTTTCCCAACTTCTTGGCTACCACCAGGATTGGTTTGTGTCCTCACCATCTTCACAAGAATGGTTTGTGTGGGGTTTTTTATCTGAAAGGATTTTCCCCACGTAAATCTTTGTGTTTTGTTGTTTGTCTCATCTTTCATGTCTATATTGGTTCTGTTAGAGAATCTGTTAATGCATGCTATTGAATTTACATGTGTTTTTATCAAAAGGATCAATGTGGGAAATGAACTATGTCTGTTTCTGCTTTAGGACATAGTTGTACGTGTCTTTGAGGCAACCTAATCGAAATGAAAGTTACCAAAGACACTAATGTTCTTAGATATTTCTCTGAGATGCACCAAATTTTTCCTTACAATCTTACCTTGTCCTAGATCAGCCAGCTCTACGCAAAAGATGCAAGATCAATATCTACCACTACAAAGAGTGTAAGTGCAAAGATCCTTGAGTAAACAAGATCAATCTACAAATATGATAAGAAACAAAGACAAGTGTATCATGTTAGATTAAATCATGTTATCAACTATCTTATGGAAAACATTAAAGTGGCATTCATACACACATAAAAAAAAATCCACATAATATTAAGCACATTTTTTTGATAAACATATGATTTTATTCATTTCTTGAGGATTTCAATATCCTTTTAATTACATGGACTAACTATTCAAATAGTCAAGTGGAGAGTATCCCTCAGATTCACTCTTTGACACATAACTTAATGGAGTATATCCTATAGATTAAGATTGTTTCTCATCTCTAATTTTTTCATACCTATCCCAAAATGGATCGTATGCTTCATATTTATCATCTGATATATAGTTACAAGGTACATATCCCTCAGAATCGTTACTTGAGGAAATTACTACTACTTCAACCATTGGAAGAACTCTAGGGTCCCTAAATATAAATGTTAAACTAACACTTCCTTCCGAGAGAATATCCCTAGAAAGTGATAATGACTCAAAATTCTTTGGTGAGATGGAAGGTAGATAGTTGTACTTAGCCTACATCTTCATCTTCCTCTTCACATCATTAATCCGAGAAAGTGTGTGACTAAAATTTTCAATTTCACTCAACTAGATGGCATTATCATAGTTAGTACCCTCAATTGTTCTAACGATGGCTTCTCTTTCCTTCTTGGCCTTGAGGTAGCACTCGTTTTCGATTACTAACTTTCGAGCCAATAATCTAAGATGCACCATCCTGGCACAAGAATTTACAAACATTTGATAACATTAAACGGAAAGAATGATGAGCTCATAGGTTCTAGAGCTAAACTTGGCAGCTATAATACCACATGTAATATGCCAAATGTACACTAAAGTAAATTTTCCTAAGTTTTCACTATACGAGTAAATAAACTATGTAATAAACCTTTGTTGAATCTCAGTTATGTTTACAGTTTGTCCTTGATGACAAAATCCCTTTTAGTTTGTTCTGATTGATAATCTGTCTCAGGATGGTTCTCCTTGCACATCACAAGTTTTGGATGTTTCTCTTTCAGACTTATTCATATCCGGGTGAGAATGGCAGAGTCTCCCCGACCCACTTTGAAATGTCTGAGTTTCCTATCGGCAAGACATTTCAGTTGTCATGGCGATTGAATTTATCTAACAGACTGCTGTCGGCAAGACTTCTCTTTTGTTTCGGCGACTAAAAAGTGTTCTCTATCGACATATGTAATACCGTTGGTATGAGGTCTTATCGATTTCATTATGTCTCATCGACCTGCTTCAGAACAAGCATATCGACATGTGTTTGGCCGTCAGGCTGAGGTCTTAGCGAAGACATATTGTTTCCCCGACTAGTGCTTGTGGACGTCTATCGGCGAGACATTCATGTGGTTTTGGCGACTAAGGATGATCTTATCGGCAAAGGTTGTGGCTTCGCTGAAATGTCATAGCGAATGTGTAATGTCACACCGACCGCCGTTGGACAATTGCCTTTAGCAGGACTTTTTGGAAGTCTCGGCGAATAGGTGTGATTTCGGGGTGTTTCGCTATGACTGAAATGATCTACAAGATGTCTCCCCGAGAGTGAATGTCACAGTGATAACTAAGAGGAATTTCTGGCGGTGCAGTTTCCTTCGGCATAAGTTTTGAACTGTCTCAGCGACTCCGAGTAAATGAAGATGTTTCGGTATGTCTCAAGCTGTCGTCGAGAGGTCTCCCTGAATTTGATATGCTATAGCGACCCTCATAAGATGGAAGGGTGCATCGGTGAGAGAAACATTATGTTACAGGGACATCACAAGGGATTTCTATCAAAGATCTCCATCGGTGTGAGATTGATACTGTCTTGGCGAACTAGGGTGTGCTCGGGATGTTTCGGCATAACAAGGGGTAGTCTATATAGCGTCTCCCCAACTTCGTATTGTCTCAGCGACACGAGGTGAAAAGTGACTCTCGGAAAAACATTTTGAAGTCTTCAAGAGGTCTCTCCGATATCGTTTGGTCACAACGATAGTGAATGAAAAACTTTCGGCGAAAGGACGGTAAAGTCTTAGCGACTCAGAGTGGATAAAGTCTTTCGGTGAAACTTAATGTATTCTATGAAATGTCTTCCTGAAAGTTGAAGGCTATAGCGACTCTCAAGAGTAAAAAGGGCTTTCGGTGTGACTTAGTGTGCTCTACGAGAGGTCTCCCCGAGAGTGATAAGTCACGGTGAGTGTGATCGAAACAAAAGAACATCGATGAGAGATATCCTTGTGTCTCAGCGAAAGCTCGCAAAGATAAACATTTCGATATAACAGTTTACAGTCTGTGAGATGTCTCACCAACTTCGCAGAGTCTTAGCGATATCTATGGGGATGAATGAATATGTTATAAATTGCCTTCGACAGAACAATCTGCTTGTCTCAGCGAATTGTTACGAAGACTCAAAACTCTGTGGCCGTTTATGGAAACTTCAAAATACAGTTGCAGGCTGACATCATGGATTTGCATCAAATCTTAGAACCATTACATGACAACATATTCATTGAGTTTCCTCTTTGAGCAGTTGCATTTTTGATTTAATAGGATGATTTGCAGCTCTTTAGATAAGCGTTACTATTGATTTTTAATCATCATCTACAGTCTGTCAGTATTTAGCTTTATATTCAAATATCAGCA
This sequence comes from Sequoia sempervirens, assembly GCA_007258455.2. Lineage (NCBI taxonomy): Eukaryota > Viridiplantae > Streptophyta > Pinopsida > Cupressales > Cupressaceae > Sequoia > Sequoia sempervirens. The sequence continues at coordinate 150,915,359 of VDFB02075321.1, forward strand.
AGAGAATTTGAAGATCTGGTGAAAAATGATTTTGAAGATTTCTTCACAACCAACATACTTGAAATGTAAATAAATACGAGTGTTGAAAACTGTAAGGGTTGTTGATTTTTTAATTCTGAGAGTATCATTCCTTGTCTGTATGGAAATGTATGAATGAACTCTGCAGAAAGATATGTGCTTAACTGAAAATAGAGAAATCCTTTGAGTCACTATTATTGTTCAAAACATAATTTGAGGGGTTGGTACTCCTTGAGATGGGTGTCTCAAAATGAGGGGCTAGTGCTCCTTGAGTGGGTGCTCAAAAATCAGCCTATAAGGCATTGTGAACTTTTGTTTAAAAGATTAATCTTGGAAGGCATTTAGGGAGTGGTTTTTATACCCCGGGAGGGTTTTCCACTCGGTAAAATCTGGAGTCTTCTTGTTCTTCTGAGTTCCCTTTGCTTTACTATGTTGTTGATTATTTCAGTTCACTATTTGGGTATTATCTTTCTCAATTCTGTTTATGAATGATTACATTCAACTCATGAATGCATTAATCAGAGTATATTGAGATCAGATCTGTGCTATAGTTTTTGAATTTGTGAAAATTGGTCAAATATGTTATAACACTGATTCACCCCCCTCTTAGTGTCATTTTCACTCCAACAATTGGTATCAGAGCCTAAAGTCCTCTGATTTGTTTAACTACCTTGGATTGATCTTGGTCTTGGAGTTTGTTTTTAATGGCACATTCTCAAGACGCTGCCTCTGTATCCAGAGCTCCATTATTTGATGGAACTGATTATGTTTTCTGGAAAATCAGAACGTAAGCTTTTCTTGTTTCTCTTGATGTTGATGTTTGGTGCATTGTTTTAGAAGATTATAATGTACCAAACACTATTCCCACTGATGCTGCTGAAAAGAAGAAGTATGAAACAAATGCCAGAGCTAAGCATGCCCTCTTGTGTGGGTTAACTAAAGATGTGTTCATTAAAGTCATGCATTGCAAATCTTCTCATGGAATCTGGGAAAAACTTGAAACTATATATCAAGGGAATGAGAAAGTCAAACTATCAAAAATCATTACACTCAAACATCAGTTTGAGGAGTTCAAAATGAAGGATGATGAAAAAGTGGCTGAATATTTCCTAAGAGTAGATGAAGTTGTCAATTCAATGGAAGGTCTAGGTCAAGAGGTTAATGAATTTGATGTGGTCACAAAGGTTGTTAGAACCTTACCATCCAAATTTGAATCTAAGGTTTCAACCCTAAAAGAAAAGAAACACTTTGACAAGCTTACCTTAGACAGCCTACAAGGAATACTTACTGCCTATGAAATGAGAACTAGCAAAAACAATTCTACAAGTAAAGAAACTACCTTTAACATTGAAAAGAAAGAAAAAGTTGAAGTCAGTGAATTAGAGTTTTCTGAGTCTAAAGAATCCCATTTTGTTAGAAAATTTAAAAAGGGATCAGGAAAATATAAGGGAAAACTTCCCTTTAAATGTTTTAACTGTGGCAAAATAGGTTACTTTGCTGCAAAGTGTCCCTATGATGATCAAATTTTTGACAACGAGTCAACTGAAAAACAACCTATGAAGAAGGCTTTCAAACCTAAACAAAACTTCAATTTCAAAAAGAAGAAAAGTCTGTTTAGTAAGGATGAATCTGATATTGAGTTTGAAGATTCATCAGCTGAAGAAGATGAAACTTTGTTCATGGCTGAAACTACTCAGCAAGATGATTCTAACACCTTTGACGTTGAAGAAGGTGTAGTAGATCTTGAAAGTGAGCTGAAATGTGCTTTACAAGAGGTCAGAAAACTTAAAAAACAAGTCCTTTCTCAAGAACACAAACCAGATTAAGAAATGATCTCTCTGAAAACTCAACTTGAAGAAGCTAAAAGAGTTGAAGACTGTCTTCAAAAGACTATAAGCTGCAAAGATCAAGAAATTCAAAAACTGGAACAAGAAGCAGTCTGTCTTAGGAAGGAAATTGAGAAATATGAAAGCACTCTAAAACTGAATGAGATGCTCAACAAGCAGAAGATGTACAAAGATAAAACTGGTGTTGGTTTTGAAAAGGGTGAATGCTCATTCGACCATGCAAAACAAAACTCCTCTTCTGAAGTCAAAGGTTTTGGTTCAAAACAATCAGAATTTGGTAAGGATCATGTTCAGTCTTTAAGAGGTAATAGATCTTCATACAAAGTCAATCCTTTCTTTTATGGTTATTGTTTTTTCTGCAACAAATTTGGCCATAAGGTGAGCACTTGCAGGCTTATGAATCCTAGGTTTGGTCTTAGGAAACACCATGGTTTTGTTAGAAAAATTAGATGTTTTAAATGCAATGCTTTGGGACATTCTATCAAATAGTGCATAGCTAATCTGCAATCTAAACAACAGAAATTTAAAAAGGTTTGGAAACCTAAGTCCGTCAACAACATTGAGCAAACTATGTTGGTTCAAACAGCTTTTCATTCCAAGAAAAAGGACTTATGGGTCCTGGACAGTGGATGTTCTAACCATATGACTAGCGACAAGGATAAGTTTGTAAATCTTGAAGATTATATAAGTGGATATGTTAAGTTTGGTGATAACTCTGGTATTCAAATTAAAGGTAGAGGTTCACTTCTTCTGAATGAAGACACTCCTATCTATAATGTGTACTATGTGGAAGGTCTCAAGCACAATCTTCTAAGTGTTAGTCAAATTTGTGATAGTGGTTATCATGTTCTTTTCACTTCGCAGGGATGTGAGATTAAAAACAAGCTAGGAAAGGCTATTGCAGCTGGAAGGAGGACAAAAGGAAATTAGTACAATCTTCTCGACACATCAAGCAATGACAATAATCAAGGTATGTGTTTAATGAGCCAAATTGAAGAAAGTTGGTTATGGAATAAAATATTAGGACACATAAATTTTGAAAATCTGGTTAGAATCAGTAAGAATCAGAATCTTAGAGGTTTACCAATTCTTAACAAGCCAGAAAATTCTATGTGCAAAGAATGTCTAAGTTGTAAACATACTAAAATCAGCTTCAAAACAAAAGAACACTCTTCATCAAAACCTTTACAACTTGTGCACACTAATTTATGTGGACCAACCAGAACAAGGTCTATTAATGGTGAAAGGTACTTTATGCTGTTTGTGGATGATTATACTAGAATGGTTTGGGTTACATTTCTTAAGCACAAATCAAAAGCATTTGAAAGGTTTAAAATCTTTCATAAATTGGTTGAGAAGGAATCTGATTTGAAACTTAAATGTCTGCGATCTGACAAAGGAGGTGAGTTCACTTCTCAAGAGTTTATTGATTATTGTGAACAACACAACATTAAAAGATAGTATGCTGCAACAAAAACACCTCAACAAAATGGGGTAGTTGAATGTAAAAACAAAACTGTAAAATAAATGGTTAGAACAATGTTAGATGAAGCTAAGTTGCCTGATATGTACTGGAAAGAAGCTGTTCATACAGCTGTATACATTTTGAATAGAGTGCAAATTAGAGTGAAATCTAAACACACTCCTTATGAACTGTGGTATGGAAGAACTACTTTTGTCAAATACTTTAAAATTTTTGGAAGTAAGTGTTTTATCAAAAAGGATGATGATAACCTTGGGAGTTTTCAATCAAAGAGTGATGAGGGTATCTTTTTGGGATACTCAACTCACAACAAAGCTTATAAATGCCTTAACAAAAGGATTAATAAGATAGTTGAAGTTGTTAATGTAAAATTTGATTAGAGATCACATTTGTATGCTAAATATTTGTAGGATAATGAGGAAGAAGAACTTGAACTAGAAATTATTTCAGAAGAAACTGAGTCAGCAAGCCCTAGAATTGAAATAGCAAGTCTTGAAAAGGGTGCATCAAAAGCTCTAACTAAATATCACCCCAAAGATCAGATTATTGGGGATAAAAATGCAGGAGTTCAAACTAGAAGAAAGGTTGCAGAATCTGATGAAAAGGCACAAATAGCTTTCTGTCTAGTTACTCAGTTTGAGCCTAAAAACTTTAATGAAGCTCTCACAGACTCATGTTGGCTTAATGCTATGCAGGAAGAAATTGATCAAATTGAGAAAAATCAGACTTGGGAGTTAGTCCCAAGACCAGATGACAAAAATGTCATTGGAGGCAAATGGATATACAAAAATAAACTTGATGAAAATGGTAATGTCATTCGCAACAAAGCAATATTTGTCTACAAAGGCTATGCTCAACAAGAAGGTATTGATTTTGGTGAAACCTTTGCACCCGTTGCTAGATTAGAATCTATCAGAATATTCTTGGCTTATTCTGTTTATAAAGACTTTACTGTTTATCAAATGGATGTCAAAACTTCTTTTTTAAATGGCTATTTAGATGAAGAGGTCTATGTTGAACAGCCTGAAGGATTTATGTGCAAAGACAAGCCTGATCATGTTTATAGATTGAAAAAGGCCCTCTATGGCTTAAAACAAGCACCTAGAGCTTGGTACTCCAGGCTTGACAATCATTTTCTTTCAAATGGTTTTGTTAGAGGAGGTGTAGATAGCAATCTTTATGTTCAAATTGAAGGTTCTGATATTCTAGTTGTTGAAATATACGTTGATGACACTATCTTTGGCTGCAACAATGTTACATTGAGTAAAAAATTCTCTCAGCTAATGGAATCTGAATTTGAAATGTCATTATTAGGAGAATTAAATTTCTTCTTGGGTCTTCAAATCTCTTAATGTGAAAATGGAATATTTCTTTATCAAACCAAATATTCTAGAGAGATGCTTAAGAAATTTCAGATGAATGAATGCCATCCAGTTAGCACTCCAATGATTACTGGATGCAAACTTACTAAGATTGATGATTCCCCTGATACAAATCAAATTGAATATAGATCAATGATTGGCAGTCTGTTATATTTAACTGCTTCTAGACTTGACGTTATGCAGGCAGTTTGCACTATTGCACGGTTTCAGGCATCTCCTAAAGAATCACATGTTACTGCTGTTAAAAGGATTTTTAAATATATTCAGGGCACTCTTAATTATGGCCTTTGGTATCCTAGAAGCACTGATTTTTCATTGATTACATATACTGATGCTGACTGGGCTGGTTGTTTGGATGATAGGAAAAGCACCAGTGGTGCTGCATTCTTTCTTGGTGATCGTTTAGTGGCATGGCACATCAAGAAACAAGAATCCGTTTCTCTCTCTACTGCAGAAGCAGAATACATTGCTGCCACTTCATGCTGTACTCAAGTTCTTTGGATGAGTCAAACTCTATCTGATATGGGTATTGAAATTCCTAAACCTATTTCTATTCTCTGTGATAACACAAGTGCGATAAGTATCTCCAAAAATCCTGTTTTGCACTCTCGCACTAAACATATTGCTATTAAGTTTCACTTTCTTCAAGAAAAGGTTTTGGCTAATGAAGTTTGCTTACAGTTTGTTGGCTCTCAAGATCAGGTGGCTGATATTTTTACTAAGCCCTTAGCTAAAGAGTTATTTGAAAGGTTGAGACTTTGATTGGGAGTTATCTCTCAATCTTTACTTCTCTGATTTTCCATGCATTGGCTTAGGGGGAGCATGTTATATGTTTTGATTCACTTACAACTCTCCTACAATCTTGGTTGCTGCACTATTATTTTTTTTGCAGCTGTTTCTCCTGGTATTTTTATTGGCTTCTCTATTGTGTTCATCTATTCTTTGCCTTGAGGCACAAAGGGGGAGAGTCTTTGGTGTTTTTCCATCAAGGACAAAGGGGGAGTTTGTTGAATCTCAGTTGTGTTTACAGTTTATCCTTGATGACAAAATCCCTTTCAGTTTGTTCTCATTGATAATCTGTCTTAGGATGGTTCTCCTTGCACATCACAAGTTTTGGATGTTTCTCTTTCAGGCTTCTTCATATCGGGGTGAGAATGGCAGAGTCTCCCCGATCCACTTTGAAATGTCTGAGTTGCCTATCGGCAAGACATTTCAGTTGTCATGGCAATTGAATTTATCTAACAGGCTGCTGTCGGCAAGACTTCTCTTTTGTTTCAGCGACTGAAAAGTGTTCTCTATCGACATATGTAATACCATTGGTATGAGGTCTTATCGATTTCATTATGTCTCACCGACCCACTTCAGAACAAGCATATTGGCATGTGTTTGGCCATCGGGCTGAGGTCTTAGCGAAGACATATTGTTTCCCTGACTAGTGCTTGTGGACATCTATTGGTGAGACATTCATGTGGTTTTGGAAACTAAGGATGATCTTATTGTCAAAGGTTGTGGCTTCGTTGAAATGTCACAGTGAATGTGCAATGTCACACTGACCGCCGTTGGACAATTGCCTTCGGCAGGACTTTCTGGAAGTCTCGGCGAACAGGTGTGATTTCGGGGTGTTTCACTATGACTAAAATGATCTACAAGATGTCTCCCCGAGAGCGAATGTCACAGCGATAACTAAGAGGAATGTTTGGTGGTGCAGTTGCCTTCGGTATAAGTTTTGAACTGTCTCAATGACTCCGAGTAAATGAAGATGTTTCGGTATGTCTCAAGCTGTCATCGAGAGGTCTCCCCAACTTTGATATGCTATAGCGACCCTCATAAGATGGAAGGGTGCATCGGTGAGAGAAACATTATGTTATAGCGACATCACAAGGGATTTCTATCAAAGATCTCCATCGGTGTGAGATTGATACTGTCTTGGCGAACTAGGGTGTGATCGGGATGTTTCGGCATAACAAGGGGCAGTCTATATAGCGTCTCCCCAACTTCGTATTGTCTTAGCGACACGGGGTGAAAAGTGACTCGGCAAAAAATTTTGAAGTCTTCAAGAGGTCTCTCCGATATCGTTTGGTCACAGCAATAGTGAATGAAAGACTTTCGGTGAAAGGACGGTAAAGTCTTAGCGACTCAGAGTGGATAAAGTATTTTGGTGAAACTTAATGTATTCTATGAAATGTCTTCCCAAAAGTTGAAGGCTACAGCGACTCTCAAGAGTAAAAAGGGCTTTCGGTGTGACTTAGTGTGCTCTACGAGAGGTCTCCCCGAGAGTGATAAGTCACGGTGACTGTGATCGAAACAAAAGAACATCGATGAGAGATATCCTTGTGTCTCAGCGAAAGCTCGCAAAGATAAACATTTCGATATAACAGTTTATAGTCTGTGAGATGTCTCACCGACTTCACAGAGTCTTAGCGATATCTATGGGGATGACTGACTACGTTATAAATTTCCTTCGACAGAACAATCTGCTTTTCTCAGCGAATTGTTACGAAGACTCAAAACTCTGTGGCCGTTTATGGAAACTTCAAAATACAGTTGCAGGTTGACATCATGGATTTGCATCGAATCTCAGAACCATTACATGACAACATATTCATTGAGTTTCCTCTTTGAGTAGTTGCATTTTTGATTTAATAGGATGATTTGCAGCTCTCTGGATAAGCGTTACTATTGATTTTTAATCATCTACAGTCTGTCAGTATTTAGCTTTATATTCAAAAATCAGCAAGAGAATTTGAAGATCTGGTGAAAAATGATTTTGAAGATTTCTTCACAACCGACATACTTGAAATGTAAATAAATACGAGTGTTGAAAATGTAAGGGTTGTTGATTTTGTAATTTTGAGAGTATCATTCCTTGTCTGTATGGAAATGTATGAATGAACTTTGCAGAAAGATATGTGCTTAATTGAAAACAGAGAAATCCTCTGAGTCACTATTATTGTTCAAAACATAATTTGAGGGGTTGGTACTCCTTGAGATGGGTGTCTCAAAATGAGGGGCTAGTGCTCCTTGAGTGGGTGCTCAAAAATTAGCCTATAAGGCATTGTGAACTTTTGTTTAAAAGATTAAGCCTGGAAGGCATTTAGGGAGTGGTTTTTATACCCCAGGAGGGTTTTCCACTCAGTAAAATCTGGAGTCTTCTTGTTCTTCTGAGTTCCCTTTGCTTTACTGTGTTGTTGATTATTTCAGTTCACTGTTTGGGTATTATCTTTCTCAATTCTGTTTATGAATGATTACATTCAACTCATGAATGCATTAATCAGAGTATATTGAGATCAGATCTGTGCTATAGTTTTTGAATTTGTGAAAATTGGTCAAATATGTTATAACACTGATTCACCCCCCCCCTCTCAGTGTCATTTTCACTCCAACAACCTTTGCAGTAAAGAAAATTATTTTATTTATTGAGAATATTTGACAAATCTATGCTATAACAAAATAAAATAAGGATTTCCATTCCAATACAATAATTCACAAAGTATAATATTCCAAGAATGTACACAATTACATACATAGCTCCATCTAGCTTGAAAGCATAAGATATAGATGGTTTAGGAATCTGTCATTCAAAACGTTGGTCTTCTATCACTTGTTGAGGAGAAGCGTCACTCAAGTGATTTTCCTCTAACCATAGACTCATATGCAGTGCCCCACACATCTATGAATGATAGATGGCCCTACCCTTCGACGAAGAGATTGGTTGGGTAACCATACAACATACCACACTGAGCTTAGTCTTGTGCCCTACATGAATTAGGTTTTATAACCCTACACAAGGTAAATATCATGCATTAAATGGACGTGGTAAAGTGACAATGGATCCCCAAGCAATCACACTACTTTGGCTAAATTGTTCTCACTTAGTACTTCAAGTGATGGTCTACCATTCACTTACACTTACAAAGCTCATTTTGACTTAAGGCCATAATATATATGTATAGGTAATCCCTCCCATGGGTAAGCTTAAACCCAAAAATTAACCTATCACCCTTAACACAGACTTAAGATATCTATACTCAATTAAGAAAAAGTACTAGTTCCCTCCCTTCAATGGACAACAATCCCAGGAGTATCCCACTAGTTATCTAGCATATTCAATAACTATCTATGAGTATCCCTTAATCTATCCCTGTTCAATCACATCTAGTATAATAATAATACCTAGGAAAAACAATCTCTCCTATCATGGAGTAACTAAAAGCAATTCACAAGTAGAGTAAACAACTTCTACCTTTCTTTCAAAGAAAACATTACTTTCCCCTAAATGCAAGTAACCATAATAGACTAGTTTAAACAGTCAAGAAACAACTCTTTCAAAAGATAATACAAACAAAGGAATATTATCCTCATGCCTGGATATGCTATCCAATCAACTGGCTGCAAACACAGCTCCCCCAGAACAACAACTAGCTTGGATTCGATCTCTCCAACAAAGTCGCAATAACCTCTAACTCATAATTTGGAAAAGTAATTCTCTCAAAATGATAAAATAATCTCTCTAATGCTCAAATCTCTTACTCACTATATAAATTAGAATAATGTAGAAAGGAATGCAAATAGAATGCAAAAACTTGCTCAAGGAATGCGTCCCAAACAAGTGAACTTGCTCTACTATTTATACAATAGTTTGGAGACTACTCAACCTATAATTTAGGCATGAGTTTTGATAGAAATTACCATGCATAGAAACACACAATCCTCAGCTAAAAGGTGGCACACATATAAGATCTTACTCAACTAATCATAGCTACAAATCAACCTTGTTGATTGATAGCAATAAGAGACTAATTCAAATTAACACATGATTGAATTTGATTTGCATTCACAATGGAAATATTAAAAAAAAAAAGATGCAAAGGTGATGCCAAAGCATCAATAACCTCCTATAGAGTTGGCACGGTTTCTCATTGTGGAATCAATCATTTATCAAATATGAAACACAACTTATGTCAACTTGGTCTCGTATGAGTTGACTTAACTCATTTATCACTTTGACTCGGTCATTGACTTGTTGTTCATTATAAAGCATGCATTCATTTGTTGTAGATATTTATCAAATGAAAAGGCATCTTATGGTTTACTAAGTCAAAGACATATCACATCAAGGCATCGACCAAGTCTCCACTTTTATATTGACTTAATGCTACAAATTGGTTTGCAGAATACTCACCTTTATTGCACTGGACAACATGAGAACTATTCAGCCTCTTAAGCATATTCAAAAGTATTTCATATTCACCCTTTGATTTTGTTATAAATCAGCCTCCAAGTTGTTAATGATAATCAACCTCAAAGCCAGGAGAAACCCTATTCTTCATCCTGGGCTTATTAGACTGAACTATGAACATTTTCAAAGCCTGTCAGCTTTATCCAAACCAGTTGCCTCCATGGCATCTGAGAACTATGATATAGATAATGGTGGTTTGGAGAATCATTCTAAGCCTAACTCAGAGAGAATTTGTGAAGCCCATCCATCCCCTTTCCTTTCTACAAGCCAAATGAAGCCTTTTGGTGGCTTGTAAATTAGTTATTTGATACACCTGCTCTTGGTGTTTGGTCCTATGCTTTTGGGGGTCTGTAAGGGTCTATGTAAGAAGTATAAAACATGTTTTTTTTCTCTATTATTTTCCTTTAACAAAGTTTTATCATGACTGTCCTATTGGTGAGTGCTAGAAGGAATGCATGGATAGTATGGAAACAATGGAGGAATGAGAGTTTCTATGAGCAAAGTCTGGTTGTTTGTTCATGTTTTGTCATATTAAGAGTGTCCAAATCATCCCCAAGTCTTGTGGTGATGTTTGGTTGTGTGAGTCAAGTTGTATGATCAAATTGTCTTATTGAAGGGTATAGTTGAACAAGTGTGTCAAGTTGGGTGCTTCCCCTGCCACTCTACATCAAATATAACACATAGACATGATTCATCAAGGTATTAATAACCAGGACATCATTGTATCTAGTGTAATGGAATTTTACTTGAAAAATAGATAGGATAGTTCTTGTTCACACCTTGACATAAAGAAACATTGTTGGAATGTACGTTAGAAGCTTAGAATATATTGGACCAAAGCATATGCAATAGTCAACAACATTCTCCAAATGACCTTGCTACACACAACTAAGCAAGTATGCGCCAAGATTATATTACAAGAGTATCCACAAACATAGAAAATGAAAGATAATGATCGATGCCCCATTCCTTTCTCTCTAAATAATTTTAAATAGACATAATTGAGAGGTCATCAGAATGGGTTATTTAAGATAAATCATAAGAAAAGATCAAAGACAAATAATCAGTGTTCTCTATAGCTCCTACCTAGTTTAAGTTTAGCTTAAAGTGATATCTGATACTAATGTCCATTGAAGGAAGGATACATCCTAGGACATGTTGATCAAAGAGTTGTTTGATGTTAGGATGATGATGCTAAGATGAGCCATTGATATAAACTTCACTGACGCATTTACCTACAATTTAAACTTTATATTTTGACTTTTCGGTTCACACTTTACAACTTGCTATACTTTCTTTCTAATTGTTTCACCAAAGGGTGAAGGTGATGATTTTTTATTATGGGTGAAAGTTTATTATGGGTGAAAGTGAGATGGGATGGATGGGTTTTGGATTTTTGGGTTTTTTGAAATTTTTGAGGCTTTTTAGGTGTTTTGAATGTTTTATATTGTTTTTGGATTTTCCATTTTCAAATGTTTTTGTGTTTTCTGAATATTTGGATGTTTTTTGGATTTTCGAGAATTATTTGGATGTTTTTGGATTTTTTGAGTTTTGACCAAGAACCTAACCTAAAGACCTATCCTAGGGACCTCGAGGGCTAATCAAAGATTAGCCTTACCTACGTTATACACGCATGGACCACATAGTTCAACTAACTTGACCCATTTACAAGACAAAGATATGAACAAATGAGAGATGACAACTAATTACAACGGATTGCTAAAGGACTGACCTAAGGTGTCTTAGGGGCACATCAATGATGGCCTTACCTATGTTCAAGCTCAAAGACAATGTAGTTCAACAAAGAGACATTGTTTTTGGATTTTTGATGTTCTACCTTTTTAGGGATTTTGATGTTTTCTAGATGTTTTGGATTTTTCCTTTACAATTTTCTAAATGTTTTTGGATTTTAGCTGTAGAGGATTTTGAATTTTTTTTTGGATTTTATGGATAAGATTTTATGAATGTTTTTGGCATTTTCTAATTAGATGTCCCACAACCTCAAGATATACAAGAACCTGATTGTGACGCATAATGAAATGCCCCCAATGTGATATGTTAGTTGTAACGCCCCACCACACGAACCCCAAAGGACAACAAGAACTCGCAATAAAAGCACAATAATTTTTTTTTTTGAAAGTGAAACATAACATAAGATGAACATGTACATATATTACATATAAGAAATTATACAATTACAATGACCATTACGTCCTCTGGGGTACACAAGATGGCGTCATGAAAACCTAAAACTAAAACCATAATGTTAACAAATGAGTCAAGATTACATAAAGATAAAATATAGCCATCCATGATCAAAGGAAATATAAAAGATACATACATCATTCTATTACATTTCAATTCATAGTTTAACATGACAATGGTGGAGCATATTTCCATAAATACAACACATCATGGACATAATAATACATTACAATTGTTTTAGGAGTACATTACATCACTTCAGGAGTACATATGCATCCTGTCATGTAGAGGAAAAGATACACCAATTACAAAGATGATACATCAAAGAAGAATAGGGTACAAAGTGAAAAGTAGTCTTCAACCAAGGGAAGCTCTGAAAACTCTATATCTGCTTCTGCATCATGAACACAACCTGGGAACCCAATGGGGTGCATAGAATGTTCCACCCGACCACGTGGACTTGAAAGTCCACCCCCCGTGCTAGGAGTTGACAAGAAAGATACCCATACCACAATCCAAAACAATCAAATGAACCAATAGCAAACCAAACTCCATAACAAGGATATCATCAACATAAGATAACAAACCACAACATTGCCATCACTTAGCCAAAACAAGATAATGAAAAGTCCAACATAATCGAATGTCAAGATTATAGCTCAACACTAAATAACCATAAGAGGTGCCAACAACAATAGGATCCAAGCCTCCAAGTAAAATCACAATATCAACCAACAATAAACATCAAGGGCACCTTTCATTAACATCAATCAAGTTTCCATGAGGCATGAATGCAACACTAAAAGATAGAACTGGGAGGCTTCAACAACAAACACCAAGAACCAATTGCCTCAACAACATCATCAAGTCAATCAACACACCTAGAGGCAACCAAACAAGAGAAAATAAATGGGTACTGTAGGGGAGTGTCATCGTATGGCCTTACATGGATTATCCAGGCAACCTATCACAAGGTACCACCTCCATCTATGGTTAACCAGACAGCCTATCTCAAGGCACCGCTCCATAGGGTGAATCATGTAGAACCACTTACCTTTCGTGAGGACAAGGTAGTGATCTTACCAACCAGGTCTTCTCATCCCATCCTTAGCTTGTGAAAGCACTAACAGTATGGGTGAGGCTCATAATTAATCTTGTTTAGTGTTTATCTACCCAACCTACTAGTTAATTAATTACATTATCACTTGATTAAGAAACTCTTCCATGGGTTATCCAAACAACCCCTTTGTGCACTGGCCCCCATGAAGAGCCACTCTCCCTACGATGCCAAAACTAAATACAAGCAAGGGGTGTACCTCATGTCACATAAACAAAATCAACGTATACATAACTCACAACATGTGAGGCAAGAACCATCTCGCAACCCATTCCATATCACTGAAACACGAACAAGGGAGGTACCACCCACTAAATTAAAAATCAGAAATAGGATCAATGAATCACAAAGGTCCAACCATGGAAAAACAATATAATTCAAGTTTCTCCTTGCCTCTGGAAGCCTAAAATACCAAAAATCCATAAACTCCCACTAAGGGTAATTCAAACACTTTGGGTTCCCAACCACCATGAAATATGACCAAAAGAAAGTCATTGCATAAAGTCCCCTTAATCAGACTTAACAAAAAAAGGGAAAACTCACATCAAGGAACCCACAAAATAACCATATAAATTCCACAATCGCAAAACGACAAGAGAGGAATAAAAGAGGCAATATCATAATGAGACCTTCAAACTTAATCAAGATAACATAATCAACTCATTACATAATTAATTGTAAAGGTCAAAATATTCTCAATAACCTTTTTGGGCACAAATGGACTCCTTCCAGAAAAGGAAATAATCATAACCAAATATAAGTCAAGATTCTTCATAATATCTAAAATCAAACATAAAGTTCCAAACATTGAAACAATACCCAATCAACAAAAAGGTTTTCTGTAATGCCCCGCCAAGCAACCCTAAAGGATACTAATACATCTAATGTTTATGGCACCAATTTTTTTTTTTAAAGCACTAACATACATCATAATAATCATATATCACATGAAATGAAACTAAACATGAACTACATATAACAAATCCCTCGGGTTTACATGACTGCATTAATTTTCACAACAACATCATTACATCACATGGAAGGTAAGTATACACCAGTAACCATAAGATAACATGAACATGGACAATACATAAATCAAGGATTACAATATTACAATGTTGCTTCCCAACATGAATGGGGAAGATACAGTAAAATGGAATGATACATTTGAAATGGAGGAGTACAAAGCTACAATATTGGATCCAACTCAGGTTCAACTCATAAGTCACTGCAAGGCATAATTTCGCACTTCTCGATCGATGACAGGGGACCCAATGGGGTGCATAGCACATTCCACCCAACCATGTGGACCCTAAGGCCCACCCCCCGTGCTAAGAGATGACAAGAAAGTCCCCAACAATAACCATCAAACAAAACAAGGATACAAGACTTCACAACAAGATCCACAATAATATAAGGTAATCTCCAACACAAGATGAGCCCAACATAAGGAATAACCAATAAAGCATCAACATACATATGCCAACATGTGCTTCCAGAGGCCCAAGAATAACATAGAGGGAAACAAAGCATACATGGTTGTTAAAGGAAGAGTGTCATCGCAATGTTGCATGGGTTACCCTGGAGAATCTTCCTAGGCCCTGACCCCCAACTTGGGTTACCTTGGTGACCTCTTACGAAACCTGGCTCCACATGCAATCCAATGCGGAATCAATTATCTTTCATAAAGACAAGATAATGATCTTGCCATTCCAGGCCTTCTCAACTCATTCCCACGTCTAAACTAGCCCTTGAGTCCATGAGCGAGGCATAATTTATACAGTTAAGTGTTTTAGACTACCTAATGTATTGATTTAGTTTTCAATTATTAGACTAACTCCACATGAGTTATCCAGGCACCACTTTGTGTGCTGGCCCCCATGAAGAGCCACTCCCCACTAACAACATATCGTAAAAACACAAAAGGAAAGCCAACTTGTACAAGAAACCTAATCCAATAAAATAACTGCATCAAGTGAAGCATGCACCATCTCACGATAGGAATTCAAAGTAACAAAAAAAACATTCAAGTGCAAGGCTCAAAGCCACATAAAAACAATCCAAGTGCAATATCAATCTTCATCTAAGTAAAAGATTCATAAAATCACCCACTATCTGGTGAATCAACATAAAACTCAAATAAATACTTCAAACTCGGTATGGGTTACCCAAGGCGAATCCTCCTAAGTCGCCGGACTCCCATACCAACTCTTGCAAGTATAAATCATATCCCTTCAACCTTTGGAAGACTTAATCACTAACACAGTAGTTTCCCCATGGCAACAACATCAAGATCTCAAAAGATTATAGACCATCCACAATTTACAAATCAACAAGTGAAGTCATCACAACAAAATCTCACTCAAGCAAATACCAACATAAACAACTCACAAAACCAAAATCTTCCAAAGGGCCAATTGGCTCAAACGGAATCCCTCCCATAAACAGTAACTCATAACCATCACAAAACCCAAAATTCACCACAATAGCCAACGATAATGTCAACCAAGAAAACAAGTGATCACAACAACATCAACATGGAATAAGTAACGAATTCACAATACAACCAATTAACATTTTGTAAAGTTCAACATCACATTCAATGTATCACTCAAGTCTAAATGGAACTAAAGTTTTAACAAGACTGATATTTCAAAAGAAACTCTCTAAATATTTACTACCATACCCTTAATCTTCTTCTATATTGTTTAAATGTAGCAACGGTTCATATGACACCAAGGTTTAACTTATCGTTGATTTCTCAAGGTATAATCCATTATTGTATACTTTGTTATAACTCAAACAAATAAATGGCATATATTTGTATATATATTACTAATCAATACGCTTTTTCCAAATAATGAATCATAACTCAACTCTGACTTAAACACTATCTTTTATCTTAGATCTATCTTATGCACGTATTCCAAGGAAACTTGGCTAGTTCGGGCCAAGAGTTTGGATCCATTTTATACACTAAAATTTGATATCGTTCCAAATCACCTCTGGCAGAGTATGGTGTAAACATACAAGAATTAATTCAATGGTCATGTAGAAAATAGATTTTTACAAGGGAGATTTCAAGCGAGGACAATAGCTACAAGATTCAAATGCAAGAAGGGATCGCCCTTGATGAGCAGCGACAAGTACAAGGTCAATATTCACATGACTTAAGACTCGACTGGAGATTATCAACATTGTTTTGCCTTCACATGCAAAGGGTACTAGGGATGGCTGTGCTACAAGAGGAATCCATCCAAACAAAAAGGAAATAAAGAACGGTGCTTAAGACAAGATAAATAGCTAATAACAGGGGTTTACTTCTTTCACATTTATTCAGTCATGAATATTGAAGTGGACTGACTATTACTTACCTAGAATCCCTACGATGTGCCTGTAGACCTTTTCATAGACTTCCCCCTTCTCTCAATGCCTAATTTTCTTTATGCGCTGAAGGTTATGGTTGCAGGACCTCATCAAAAGAAGCTTTCTCCAAAATTATTCAATAGACTCTCTGTGTTGCCCCCCTCCTGGGCGATGAGAAATCCCATCATAAAAATCATACTGAAAATGGTAGTCCCCATGCAAAGCCGTTATAATTTCTCCACTCCCTGCATCAAAGAGTCATTACCATTTTGTTGTAACCGACCCCTCAATAAGTTTCCCCGAGATTTTTTCAATGTTTGTGAGAGGAAGAGATATTTTCATGTAGTACATGCAAATTAGTTTTATTTCAGTTACAAAAGAATCCCCATAAAGCATTCCATTTCTTCTATTCAAAGCAAATAATTAATTTTCTATTACATGCATATCCGTAACTGCCAGCACCTTCCTAAAAATAGGTTGCTACTAATACAGGAGGATCTCTCCCTTTTGCATGTGCTCACTCTCCGCCAACACATCTTCTTCATTATGATTTCTTAAGTGAGTGTAACCGCTTGATTGAATTTATCCACCTGCAATTGTTCACAACGTGTTGGCTTATAACACTTATTTTTTTTATTAATTTCATAACTCAGTGCAAAATAGCAATTTAAATTATTAATTATTGTACCACTTATTATTTATTGTTTTTGTTTTTATTTAATACGTTTCAAGCAAGAAACATTATAAAGCCCCTTAAATTTAAACACTTCAAAACACAATTAATCAAACAACATACCAATCAATACTTGACTTCATAGCGGGTCGGTAAGCAACTCAAGGACAACACAAATGGAGGGTCATTACATCCTCCCCCCTTGGCTTTGACTTTCTCCTGGAAGTCGCAAGGCTAAGGAAAATGCACACAATTGAAAACAACATCAACTCCAACAATAGCATTATGACATCATCAAATAATGGAAGACACCCAAAAAAAAACAACTTTCAAAACATAAAAACCATACCGACTGGGTTACAAGTTGAAGGTACTCATCCTTGTCAAGGATGATGGCAAGGTTGGGGAAACTTTCTTGTCAACTCTATTTTTCCACATTATTCCCATTGGGTTTCATGAGGCTTGCCTAGTCCTGCCAAAGCAGGTGGAATCGAGGCTTACTACCTGCAATCCTGCATAAAAGCAAACATTGTGTACACCATATATATATCAAATCAACCTAGTGTAGAGGGAATTGCCGTGTCGTATGCCTCTCATGAATGAGTGATACGACATCATCCTTCTAACACTCTACAATTAGTGATACATCATAAACAATCATCACTAAAAATTACTAATCAGATGCAACCATAGTATTAAATCCACATGTTAAACATTACCAATTAATTACCTTCATCATCAATATTCAAAGCCGACTACCTGAAAACCACAAACTAAGATGGAAACATAACACATTAGCGCCAGTTATTCATGCTAATTCATTGCCAAGGCACACATTTCTAGTTAAACTTCATCATTTACACATCATGTACTACATTCTATTCATTACTCAATGCAAAATCTCACAATATATGTGTCACAAGATCATAATTTATGGCCTTTTCAGAAACAAAATACATAATATCACTTCAAGACACACATAATTTCATATTTAACACACATTCACCGCATACACACTCAAATTCACTTCACACCAGAGACACCACAAAGCAACTCAAGGGTAACACAAGAGTTCCAAAATGCATTTCTAGTAGGAAGGATATCGGTGCATTGCCACTACACTGAGGGTCCTATCCATTCCACCGAATTTCTGCACCATTGAACCTACATCACCTAGAAACAAACTAGGGAAACCAAGTACAGACTACACAAATAGACTGACACACCCTTACGAGTACGAGCAGCTAGGTCAACACAATGGGCTCATAGTGCCCCAGTGTATGAACCTACGCTCTGATACCAAGCTATAATGCCCCGCCAAGCAACCCCAAAGGATACTAATACATCTAACGTTTATGGCACCAATTTTTTTTAAAAAGTACTAACATACATCATAATAATCATATATCACATGAAATGAAACTAAACATGAACTACATATAACAAATCCCTCAGGTTTACATGACTGCATTACTTTTCACAACAACATCATTACATCACATGGAAGGTAAGTATACACCAGTAAACATAAGATAACATGAACATGGACAATACATAAATCAAGGATTACAATATTACAATGCTGCTTCCCAACATGAATGGGGAAGATACAGTAAAATGGAATGATACATTTGAAATGGAGGAGTACAAAGCTGCAATACTAGATCCAACTCAGGTTCAACTCAGAAGTCACTGCAAGGTACAATTTCACACTTCTCGATCGATGATTGGGGACCCAATGGGGTGCATAGCACGTTCCACCCAACCATGTGGACCCTAAGGCCCACCCCCCATGCTAAGAGATGACAAGAAAGTCCCCAACAATAACCATCAAACAAAACAAGGATACAAGACTTCACAACAAGATCCACAATAATATAAGGCAATCTCCAGCACAAAATATAACCAACACAAGATGAGCCCAACATAAGGAATATCCAATAAAGCATCAACATACATATGCCAACATGTGCTTCCAGAGGCCCAAGAATAACATAGAGGGAAACAAAGCATACATGGTTGTTAAAGGAAGAGTGTCATCGCAATGTTGCATGGGTTACCCTGGCTAATCTTCCTAGGCCCTAGCCCCCAACTTGGGTTACCTTGGTGATCTCTTACGAAACCTGGCCCCACATGCAATCCAATGCGGAATCGATTATCTTTCATAAAGACAAGATAATGATCTTGCCATTCCAGGCCTTCTCAACTCAAATTCCCAAGTCTGAACTAGCCCTTGAGTCCATGAGCGAGGCATAATTTATACAGTTAAGTGTTTTAGACTACCTAATGTATTGATTTAGTTTTCACTTATTAGACTAACTCCACATGAGTTACCTAGGCACCACTTTGTGTGTCGGCCCCCATGAAGAGCCACTCCCCACTAACAACATATCACAAAAACACAAAAGGAAAGCTAACTTGCACAAGAAACCTAATCCAATAAAATAACTGCATCAAGTGAAGTATGAACCATCTCACGATAGGAATTCAAAGTAACAAAAAACACATTCAAGTGCAAGGCTCAAAGCCACATAAAAACAATCCAAGTGCAATATCAATCTTCATCTAAGTAACAGATTCATAAAATCACCCACTATCCGGTGAATCAACATAAAACTCAAATAAATACTTCAAACTCGGTATGGGTTACCCAAGGTGAATCCTCCTAAGTCGCCAGACTCCCATACCAACTCTTGCAAGTATAAATCATATCCCTTCAACCTCTAGAAGACTTAATCACTAACACAGTAGTTTCCCCATGGAAAAAACATCAAGATCTCAAAAGATTATAGACCATCCACAATTTACAAATCAACAAGTGAAGTCATCACAACAAAATCTCACTCAAGCAAATACCAACATAAACAACTCACAAAACCAAAATCTTCCAAAGGGCCAATTGGCTCAAACGAAATCCCTCCCATAAACAGTAACTCATAACCATCGCAAAACCCAAAATTCACCACAATAGCCAACGATAATGTCAACCAAGAAAACAAGTGATCACAACAACATCAACATGGAATAAGTAATGAATTCACAATACAACCAATTAACATTTTGTAAAGTTCAACATCACATTCAATGTATCACTCAAGTCTAAATGGAACTAAAGTCTTAACAAGACTGATATTTCAAAAGAAACTCTCTTAATATTTACTACCATACCCTTAATCTTCTTCTATATTGTTTAAATGTAGCAACGGTTCATATGACACCAAGGTTTAACTTATTGTTGATTTCTCAAGGTATAATCCCTTATTGTATACTTTATTATAACTCAAAAAAATAAATGGCATATATTTGTATATATATTACTAATCAATATACTTTTGCCAAATAATGAATCATAACTCAACTCTGACTTAAACACTATCTTTTATCTTAGAATTATCTTATGCACGTATTCATGATCATATCTTCCTATACAAATATTTTCGGCTTTCTACTAATCTTAATTTTCAGATAGAAAGTACAGAATAATGATCTCATCTTTTGCTGAAGCAAACATTCCTAAAGTTGATTACAAAGCATATTGCTTATACACTAGCATACTGCATTAGGAAACGGCTCCTTAACAGATCGTACGACACAGGGTAAGTATCTATATCCAAGAGTTACATTAAACGAATGAAAACAAGCAATACATGGAAGAACACCGAAATCCTATGGCTAAATTTCATTGAAGTACAAGAAGAACTAAGTGTTACCATGGAAGGGTATCGATGCTAAGGAGAGTACTGACATCTCACAAACATGCTTAAGTGACCTATCCAGCCACGAGGAGAACTAATAAGCATATAATTTAAACGGATTTACATGCAACCCAAGCGACTAACAGTTACTAACATAGATCTAACTCAAGTCTAGAGGATTAGAGTAATAATCATGCATAAACTAGAAATGCTACTAATATATCTCAGCTGACTTGGAGAAAACCCGCAGTATAAAATAAAGTGAGGTCCAGGTTAAGTGAAACATTGAGACCTACGTGTGCAGTAAGAAATTACCAAGATAGATTGAACGACTGAGATAAATTGACAATGAAATCAGAGAGATTATTTAAACCTTTAAACTTCCTATTATGTTCAAGCACTACGGCCAAGACAGGCTGACAATGAAATCAGGGCGATTATTTGAACCTTTACAGCATTCTATTTTCAAGTACAGAAGATGGGGCAGGTTGCGAATTGAATTAGAGGGGCTATCTAATTTACTACACCTTTGCAAGTCTAAAAGTTGCAGCTGTGACAGGTTGCCAATGGTTTCAGGGAGGCTACTTAATTTTGTACAATGCCTCAACTCAAAACGATGTAACAGTGACATATTACCAAGTATATTAGGAAGTGAATATTGGAATTTGGAAATATCACCATCTACTTGCATTATTATCAAATTCCAAAAGTTATCCGCAAGACTGAAGGGAAGGAGAAAGGTGAGTTGCAAATACGTGACATAAGAGTAGGAGAAATAGTGTACAACTTTTCATTTTTTTGAACTTAACGCATTTCTATTTGGCAACGAGTTTCCAGAGACGCGCTCAAGTTGGAGTTTGGAAATTAAACTTCACCGCGATCAATGGAAAGCTCTTTATTTTGTTAGTAATTGACAATATTTTATTTAGCTTGAACCACCATGATTACCCAATTACCTACCGCAGCTGGGCTTCTATGAGCAGAGGATTGAAGAGATCAACGAGGCTAGAGTTAAAATGTAAGTTCATCAACATTTAATGCGATGAGAGCAAGATGTGATTAGATGAGTTACTTGGAATTCAAGGTATGAAGAGGCATAACAGAGGCATGCAATTTTCTTGATAGTATACTTGAAGAAGTATAATCTCCTATGCAGATCAAAGAATAAGACACGCCATTTAATAATAGAAGACCTATTATAACAAGAGCTATCGAACTCCCAGCTCGAACCATACCATCAGTAGTCGAATATATCACATAAAATCCCTAGCGAACCGATTATACGGGCAAAGCATCATTCAAGGAGATTTACATCTAGGGAAGATGGAATAGTTAGTCGGGCATATTCCAAGGAAACTTGGCTAGTTCGTGCCAAGAGTTTGGATCCATTTTATACAGTAAAATTTGATATCATTCCAAATCACCTCTGGCAGAGGATGGTGTAAACATACAAGAATTAATTCAATGGTCATGCACAAAATAGATTTTTACAAGGGAGATTTCAAGCAAGGACAATAGCTACAAGATTCAAATGCAAGAAGGGATTGCCCTTGATGAGCAGTGACAGGTACAGGGTCAATATTCACATGACTTAAGACTCGACTGGAGATTATCAACATTGTTTTGCCTTCACATGCAGAGGGTACTAGGGATGGCTGTGCTACAAGAGGAATCCATCCAAACAAAAAGGAAATAAATAACGGTGCTTAAGACAAGATAAATAGCTAATAACAGGGGTTTACTTCTTTCACATTTATTCAGTCATGAATATTGAAGTGCAATGACTATTACTTACTTGGAATCCCTACGATGTGCCTGGAGACCTTGTCATAGACTTCCCCCTTCTCTCAATGCCTAATTTTCTTTATGCGCCGAAGGTTATGGTTGCAGGACCTCATCAAAAGAAGCTTTCTCCAAAATTATTCAATAGACTCTCTGTGTTGCCCCCCTCCTGGGCGATGAGAAATCCCATCATAAAAATCATACCGAAAATGGTAGTCCCCATGCAAAGCTGTTACAATTTCTCCACTCCCCGCATCAAAGAGCCATTACCATTTTGTTGTAACCGACCCCTCAATAAGTTTCCCCATGATTTTTTCAATGTTCACGACAAGAAGAGATATTTTCATGCAGTACATGCAAATTAGTTTTATTTTAGTTACAAAAGAATCCCCATAAAGCATTCCATTTCTTCTATTTAAAGCAAATAATTAATTTGCTATTACATGCATATCCATAACTGCCAGCACCTTCCTAAAAATAGGTTGCTACTAATACATGAGGATCTCCCCCTTTTGCATGTGCTCACTCTCCGCCAACACATCTTCTTCATTATGATTTCTTAAGTGAGTGTAACCGCTTGATTGACTTTATCCACCCACAATTGTTCACAACGTGTTGGCTTATAACACTTATTTTTTTTATTAATTTCATAACTCAATGCAAAATAGCAATTTAAATTATAATTATTTTACCACTTATTATTTATTGTTTTTGTTTTTATTTAATACGTTTCAAGCAAGCAACATTATAAAGCCCCTTAAATTTAAACACTTCAAAACACAATTAATCAAACAACATACCAATCAATACTTGACTTCACAGCGGGTCGGTAAGCAACTCAAGGACAACACAAATGGAGGGTCATTACATCAACACAAATGGAGGGTCATTACATTTTCAGTTCAAGCAACCCTTACATGAATACTCAATATCACTTTCACTTTGAACAATAACCAAATTAATGCAATCAAGATATAGGCCAAAACAATAATCAAAATTCAACTCAATATCAAACAAATACAATTTTAGATCAACAACCAAGATAGCCAAGAGGCATTATTCTGCCATTTCCTAAAACTCAATACTTAACCATTGACTCACTTACACATTAATACCCAAGCGTTTAAGATATCAATCATTCTAATTTAAAATTCGACACTAAAAGAGTACATTGTAATCAACAATTTAAAGAGTAACAATTCAAGTACTCGTTTACATGCATTCCTTCTAAAAACACTTACCGTTATTTTAATCTGTCAATTTACTAAAATTTACCTTATAATGCTAAAGTCTATATCCCATAGAAACTTTACTAAAGTAACTTGATATCGATAATTTATATCTCATAATCCTATTATCGTTTCTCGATTGCCAATGCCGTCCATTTCTCAATATTGGTATTATTATTAATTAGAGATTAATCTCCAAGAATTAAATTTAGACATTAATGATTCTATCTAACTACAATGATACTAACATTGATTTATACAAATAGTTATTGATGCTATTATTTTTATTTATTTATTTCCCTTTATTTTGGTATACTTTAAAAATATATATTTTATTCACTTTATTCTTATATAAATATGTTTATATATTAAAAGGAATTAAAATTAACTAAAACTAGTTACAAGGAAATCATAAATCAATTTATTATATCATACCAAAATTATTCTTTAAAAACTTGAGGAATCTTTTATCTTTTAATATATATTCCTGTTTTTAAAGTACTGTGATCCTCTCTCACGTGAGAAGCTCCACTTATTCCTTATCCATCTTTTATGTTTATTTTTTACTTTCCATATTTTCTGCATTATGTTGTTATGACTATTGAATGTTTCTATTGTTATGAATACCACGACAACCATTTTAATATTATCACTAAGCCTTTTCAGATAGAACAAACAAATGAATGCCTTTACAGACCGATTAAGATATTATTCTAAGGATTTGGGTTTACTTCGCAACAGAGGGGACTGTGTTTGGAAGGGCGGAGAGACTGTGGTCATAAGGCCCAAGCCTGCACATGCTGAATATGGCAATCACACAGTAATAAGCTCCAAAGGTTCAATGAGAATTAACTATGCTATAAGACCCCGTATTTTAGAGTCAATAATGAAAGTCAAATTTTAGTGATGCTAACTGAAAATAGGCTTGCACCCTATTAGCGCGGGCAGGATTTAACATGCAAAGATGGAGAAATTAGCTTGAGTGGCTGAAGGTTGTTGGGACGTGAAGCCAACGGTCATTCGACCCTTCGTCTCCTCCCAACTCTTCAGTTCACAGCTGAATATGAATATTAATATATGTGCAGTCCATGCATCTAATGCATTGTATTTATTGGAGATTAATAGAGTTATTCCCTGTTTTAGAGTGGATGTAGGCAATTGCCGAACCACTATAAATTCGTGTCTCTTGTTTTGTTCATTATCTTTCTGTTTTATTCTATTTCTCTGCTCGTTTAATATTCACAATTGGTATGAGAGCAAGGTGAGGTTGAGCAGAGATGGAAGAAGATGATAAGGCTCAGTTTGTCATTGAAGAATTTCTTAGCAATTTAATTTCAGTAGAGAGTGATGTTGTGTATCTGAAAGTTGTAAAGAAACGTCATGTACACTGGTGGGATGGCTGGAAAAAAGAGGAGAATTCAACTAAAAAGGATGAGGATGCTGGGTTAATTTCTTTTCCCACTCTTGATGCAGCTGTGGCATATGTTGGCCAAACTTTTGCAGAGGACACTCTTGACAAACAAAGATGGCCTCACGGGACGGGTCTCAAGCTTATTGCCCCCGTGTAGTTGTCTCAGGGGCCAGTTGGTTTGGACAAGATGGTGGTTAGTGATATTGATGTGGAAGATGATGTCGTTGTTGCAAATGAGGAAAATCAAGTACGAGACCCCCTGTGAACAAATAAGTATGCGGATATGGCCTCTGTGCAAATATCATGAGATGCCCAAATGGAGGTGTGGGATCACCGTCTATTGTTTTGTGTTCCTGATTCTGGAGAGAACACGTGGGTAAGAGATGTTTTGCAAGGGGAACGAAAGTCTGTGACAGACGAGAAGTCCGATGTAGAAGAAGATGAAAGGGTTGTGAAGTTGCGTACCCTGTGTGAGAAGATTGATGCTGTAGAGGGCAATGAGTGCAGCAGAGTGTTGGTTGACCAGGACAGTGCACCGCAAGAGTGCATGACGGGGATGTGCGAGCAGCTGATGGCGATTGCGAGCCACAGGAGTGAAATTGGAGGGTTTGAGTTTATGACCGAACCTCCTACATCGGATGAGGTACGAGGTTCTGGTGATTTGCAATCAGAGATTTGCATTAACCAGCAATTTGTTGGGCCGTTTTCAGCAAACCTACAGTCTGGAAGTGAGATTTCAAAGCAGATTTACACAGACCCACAATATGATGTTTGTCCACTGGTCAAAATCGAGCCGGGGTGCCCCGCCAAGAAAACGGAGCTCTTGCAGGATCTTCCTGCGTTGTTGAGCAAGCTTAGGGAGGTCGAAGAAGAATTGCCCCCAATTCTTTCCAACTTCAACCATGTCGAATCGCCCCTCACGAAGGAGTCGTTTCTTGAGGTGAGCGAGTTTGAGGGCGGGATGAACACTATTCTAGGCGATCCTTCTTCTGTTGAAATTTATTTGTCCGAGCCTCCTACATCATTACTGTTGCCTCCTCAAACTTTAGTGCTACCACCTGAAGGTATCACACAGCCTTCTCAATGTTATTGTCAAAGTCAAATGGTTCCACTCAATACTGCTACTCAGGTTTTTGAACATGTTACGCGACCTCCTCATGTTGTTTTCGAAGGACGAGTATTCACTTTGCAAGATGAGCCTGATGTGCCGAGGGTTTGGCTGCCACTTAATGACTCTCCCGGTCTGGTACTGGCGAGGGCATTTGAAGATTTCTACTTGAAGGATTATGGCCTAATTTTAGTGCCTGAGGTCTCACATCATCTTCTCACAGAAAGAGATCTATTCATTGTGATGGCCACTACTGGGATATGGGGTGCGTTGTCCAACATGGAAGTAGTGGAAATTGTGGCATCGGCTCCCACACGAACAACAACGACCAGATCTCTGGTAGAGTTTATTGTGGAAACCAAAGAGCCCCAGCTGGAAGATGAGGCCACGGATGAGAAGGGTGATCGCGCCAGAATGGCATCATTTATCGAGTGTGCCCGTAATGTATTAGAAAAGCGGGTCTGGGACAATAAGGGGAATGCAGAGAAGTTCCATTTAGATCTGATGAAGATTGCAATGACCACTCTGAGTTATAAAATCCTTTCGCAGGTGTTGGCAGTTGATACAGTTATGCGGCTTCAGGAAGGTGGTGAAGAAGATAAAGATGCTCGCCAGGTTAATGATATTCCTGCTCCCTTGAAAGATCGACAGAAACAAAAGGAATTTGATTATGAATTTATAGGTGAGTTTGCACCTGGAAAAGTTGTAGGAAAATATGCCTTTACCTCTGATCGGCTTTGGAGGAGACTCATCCGAAGCGTCCATGAACAAAGTCTGGCAAAACTCAAATCTTCCATGAGCCCGGTCCTGATGTGACTTCACAGGAGAAACGCAGGGGATGATGTGCAATGCATGGCTGTACCAGTTGGACTTCACGGGGGAAATTGTTGGGACGTGAAGCCCAACGGTCATTCGACCCTTTGTCTCCTCCCAACTCTTCAGTTCACAGCTGAATATGAATATTAATATATGTGCAGTCCATGCATAATGTATTGTATTTATTGGAGATTAATAGAGTTATTCCCTGCTTTAGAGTGGATTTAGGCAATTGCCGAACCACTATAAATTTGTGTCTCTTGTTTTGTTCATTATCTTTCTGTTTTATTCTATTTCTCTGCTCGTTTAATATTCACAAAGGCAGCAGGATATTATTAGACTCAAGACTTTTACTTAATGCTGATAGGGTGGTCGAGAATGCAAAGGTTCCAAATAGATTCTAATTCCATGATTTGTCTAATTTCGTGCTCTATTGCATGAGAGACAGAGAGAGAGCAACGCCTAATGCTGTTCGGGATGCACCAAATTCTTTATGAGATTAAATGTAGGCATCCACAAGGCTGGGTGTCTCCATTTTCTTCACTTCCTAACAGAAGTAACACTATACCTCAGGCGTAGCATTGACCAGAGTACCACTGGTTTAGCAGGCACGAATAATCTTAAGAAGAACAGAGTTTGATCTCTTTAATGCCCAGGCTACGCAAAGACAAGCTCTTTACTTAAACAAGGTATGCACCCAGAATTAAGAGAAAGTAGCACCATGACGAAGGGAGGGAGATTATTTAAACTTTTACTCCCTTCTATATTCAAATGCTGCAACTGCGATTGATGGCCAGAAGATTCAAGCAGGTTACTTAAACCTTTAAACTTCCTATTGTGTTCAAGTGCTACAGTTGAGACAGGCTGGCAATGGAGTTAGAGAGATTATTTAAACCTCTACAACATTCGAATTTCAAGTGCTGCAGAAGTGATAGGTTGCAGAATGTGCACAAAATGGATTTCGCAAGGTAGGTATCAAAATCTTTGAATTAATGAAGCAATCTGAAACCCATCCTAACATTGGAAGCTTTGCTTGTGTTCTGGGTGTACATAGTCATGCAGGTTTTGCGGATGAGAGCTGCACATACTTCACACATTCACACCCTTATTGTATTACATATATAGTTGATCATCAGGGTTACAGTCCAGAATAACAAGGAGGCAGACCACACTCTGAAGGCACCTATCTCAACAAAGCAACATCGAATGAACACTATACTCAACATCGAATTACTGATACAGGAGGGTCGAATGCACAAAATGCCTTGGAGACTTAAACAAATCGGATACTAACACGGGCATACAATCCAAGCTTGAGAAAGACACCAGAGTGAGTAAAGGCAAGGAGGGAAGACTCGATTGGTACAGATTAATAAAGGACTAGATACTTATAAAAAAAACAAACATAGATTTACCACCGAATCAGATTCATGGTTAACTTAAACAGTACAGAAGGACAACTTGTTCGTATAAAGATACGCTAGATAAAGAATCAAGAATACTTAGTATTAAAGCAAGATTCGACAGACTTGAGGAAAATATTGGAGGTGCAAAATAAAACAATCTGAGATAAGTAATCTGCCAGTTGCACCAGGGAGGGAGAGGGTTTACTATCGCGAAAGATGGGTAAGTTTAGAGCAGCTGTTATCACAAACACTGGATTCAACAGGGTATTCTTAACAAAGTAAGCAACACTCATCAAGATAAGGCACACGATATGAAGAACATAAAATGCAAGAAAAAGAATAACCTGTTTTTAACCAAATTTATCGAGATCCAACTCCTCGAACAATTGCCGCTTTCGCTTCTTCTAACAATCCAATAGCAATTCTCTTTCCTGTCCCAAAACATCAATCCACATAATAATTTCACCAGGCCTTCTTTCAGACCAGATTTCTGTTCAAAACCAGCGAGATGGAGTTTGGGGGAGAGACAACCATGCTAGAAGTTGCAATTGGTAGACGTTGCAAATGCACTGGTGGGCATGAACGCAGAAGGAAGAAAGCAATGACAAGGCGTGTATTATGTCTGACCCATGCCTCCCCCCGAGATGTGATCTCCTAAAAATTGCTATATTTCCACCCCCCCAAAGACTCTCTCAAGAGAGTTTTATTGTTCCACACAACTCGAGCAGCTCATGCAACACAACAGATATCCCACACAAGTATGTCGACCACCATTATCGAGTGCATGGTGCGGACCCCAACATGGTGTAAACATCAATCAAAGAAAACGACTCCATTCTAAGGTGCCCTCCTCGAGGCAATTCGTAGTCCAAAAAAAAATACATCATTAGTCCTGGGTTAGTGCGTCTGAGCACCACTATGTGCCTGACCAATTTTCCAGCTGTGGAGCTATATGAAGAACTGCATTAATTTTTTTATCCCATTGACTTATAATAGTTATTTTTATAATCTTAAAATATGGATTGTATTTAATTTTATTCCATGATCTCAACTAAACATTGCAAATGTGTTTGACGTTAAAATAGATTATTGACTTGATCAAATTAAAAGTTTAATATTGATGTTTCAAGATAACTCTATCTTAATACTAATTTTACATTGGAACTTAGGCATCTTTTAAAGTTTGTAGGATATTATTATGGTATTATGATTTCATACTTAAGTTTCCAAATTATGGAAAGAATGTCTCCTATAAAAATACCCACTTCATTTTAACATTTGCTTAACATGATCAAGAGTGAAAAATCATATAATTATAATACCACTTATAAAAGATGACTACAAAGAAACTTTTCTTTAGGTAATAAAAATTAAGGTTACGGTCCTTTCTAGGGTATAGCGTTTTCGGACATAATAAGGGTTTAGAATGTTTGTTATTCTTATATGATAAACGCTAAAAACGAATATTTTTAAATATCTATGGATGGATCCAAGATGGATGAGCATTTGTATTTCAATTTTCTTATAAGTTACCCATTTCTTTTAAAACCCACTTGATGGTATCACTATAAACCGCATTTAACATTTGTCTTGCAATTCCATGAGAGTGAATAGAGTAGTTAAAATTTATTCGCTTATTAATTTATTTAATTAGTTATTTATCAGAGGTAAACCTTTTATTTATCAAAACATTTTATTCAATATGTTAATTAACCAAGAACAACAACATTAATCAAACAATTTTAAATCAGACAACCCAATCAGCAAACAAACTTACTTGGAATCCAAAGACGGCTAAACGATGGGACACTACATTAGCCTACTTCGATAAAGGCAGGAAAAATTGACCTTGGGAATATGCCAAATAGTGCTAAAGAGTTCATGATACCTTACAGTGACAAGCCATGATAAGGACGTGGATAAGTGATGAATGGTGATGCAAAGAATGATAGGCCAAAAGAGACAAAGAATAGATAGAGGCGCTTTATTTATGCAAGGTGCCTATTTGCTAGATTTTCACAAGGTACTTGCCCAAAGCACCATCAAAGTGGTTTTCACTAGAGGATGATTTTTATTTTTACTATTTTCTTATTTTTTGATTTTTTGAATATTTTTACCCTCATGTTGAACCACTTGGTGGAACTGATGTAGAGGACACTGTCATAACATGCCAACAATACCCTACTTGAAGAAGTTGTTTTGCTAAGATATGAGCACTTGAATGCAACCTTGAAGAACTCAGATCTGCCTTTTGGATACTAGAATTAACCTTGTCTATGTGCACACATCATGATAAAGTGCCTTCAGAATCCTTAAGATAAAGGATAGCTTCAAACACACAGTCAATGCGAGAATTGGATATTGTGAATGGAATGTATGGTGTCCTGTATGAAGGAATATGAGATGGATTGGTTGATAATTTGGAACCTTTGACTCTCCAAACTTGGGAAGATGAGCGATGATGGGTGGGAGTGGAGATTTTCATGGAATTAGGACCAACCCCTAGATATACTTTGTTCCTTGCTTGAGAAGCTTGCTTTTGTATTTGAGGACTCTTGTGATGGATACATTTCCCTTTTTGATTTTTCTCCATAGTTTCTTTGACTAATGGAGTTTCTGAGGGATGATTTTCTTTATTTTTCTTTGGTATCCATTTGTATTTGCTTTGTCCTTTTTTCTTGACTGCTTCATTTTTTTATGATCTTCACCTTGCTTTGATAGGAATTCTTCTTTTTACATTGGTCCCAATTTGCGTATGAGATGATGGGTGAATGCCAACTCATGATATGGCTAGTTGTAGTGTTGACAACATTTTCATCATAAGGATTCTTCATGCCCCATATGTTGATGTTTGTTGTAGACAAGATTGCCCCCAACGTTGTGAAGGTATGATCAATACCTAATCCTTTTCCCTGATAATGTATCCTTTGATCCATAGCAACTAAATAGGACTTGTCATGAACACATGATATTGCTATGGGTTCATGTTGTTCAGGAATATGAACTGTTTTCTCTGGTTCCATGAAATCATTCTCTATTGATACTACTTCAAAAGATGTTGATGTTGACTTAAAATATGTCGATGATGCACAATCACTATAAGAATCAATAATATTGACTATTGCTTGCTCTTAAACTATTTTCTTTGATTCTATGACATTATTATCTGTTGATACTATTTCAAAAGATGTTGGTACTGATTCAAAAGATGTCGATGATGCACAATCACTATAAGAATCAATAATCTCAACTACTACTTGCTCTTGTGTAGGAATATCAAGAGTGGGAGACCCATGTTTTGGATGAAGAACATCTATATTTCCATCCGAAAGAAACATCACAAGAGTGATATCGGGGACATCTTTGGAGTTTAAAATGGTTTGGAAGATGTCCCTTAGTTCTTTGTGAAGCTCTCAGATAGGGGTTCTTGATCTTGATTTAATTCAAAATAATTTTCATTATCATCAAGAGCCCCCTCTTGACATGATCCTTGGGTGGATGATACATCATTGGTAAAAGACTCTTCACAACATTTTGTGGGTATGGGTGCAATAAGGGATATTTCTGGCTTGTTTGGAACTTTTTCAACATTCACAATCATTGAGCCATATGTAGGAGAGATATCACAATCTGATATCCACTTGATGTCATTATGGTATAAAATAGTACCAAAAACTGTTGATGGGTTTGGACGTTGTTTTAAAATAGTATCTTGATACATGTCTAATTCCCCATAAACAGTGTAAACATGTCCCAACATGGTATCCTAGGTATTGTTTGAAGTTGATGCATTTTTTGAATCTTTTGTTTTTCCATGATCAGGCATAGGGTTCGTGTAAATTTTTAGATTTTCATTCCCAGATTTTTTATCAACCACAATGTCTCTTTGTTTAATAAGATCCTCTATTAGATGTTTGAGCCTAAAACAATTTTGTGTGCGATGACGTTTGTACCGGTGAAATTCACAAAAGTGATATTCTCTATAGCTACGAGGTTTGATTTGTGGCTCTTGATAGTTTGAGAAATTTGGGAGTGTGATAAGATTAGACTATATCAACCTCTTTAACACATATTCCATAGGTTCCGCTAAGGGAGTGAATTATCGTTTAGGAGCATTGTTTGTTCTCAATTGTCCATATTGAGTGTTTGAAGCATTGGCCATTGGTTGATTGTTTGACGGTGATGTGTATGGTTGTCGTGTATTCATGGTTTGGGTATTTTATTATCTAGGAGTAGTTAAGACCACCTTTGCACCAAGAACACCATCACTAGTAGCATTCTTGTTCTTGGCCCAATAGCGGGGCTTATCGTTAAAACCAGTGGATGGGCGGTTATCTTTATACACTTGTGTGTTTCCTTGTGAGATTAGGGCTCTCTCGATATTAAGGGCTCTATGGAAAAGCTCGTCATAAGATGTGATGCATTGCATTTTCAAGTGGAAGGATAGATTTGGATCTATATTTTCTATGATAATCCCCACTTGTTGTTCATTGGGAATCGGCCACTTGCTCTTACTAGCTCTTTGTCTCCACCTTTGCAAGAAATTGGCAAAATATTCTCCCTTATTCTATCTAAGAGTGTACAACTCTTCTAGGCTTACATCCATGTCAAGATTTAAGGAGAAGTGATCGATGAATTTATCAGTGATTTCTTGGAAATTTTTAATACTTGCAAACAATTGAGAAAAGCAGTCCATGGTTGGGCCTGTCAAACTTTGTGAAAATAGGTGAATTAATTAGGAATCATTGTAGGCAACCTCCATACACATGACATTGAATAATTTGATGTGGTCTATAGGATTTCCCCTCCCTTTGTATTTATCAAATTTGGGAATTTCAAAGCCTGGAGGGAATGGTACCATTATGATGTTTCGATCAAATAGATATGAACATAGATTCTATGTATGAGGCTTCTTTGTATTGTACATCTAAAAATCCTACATTTCTTGTGACAACGCCTTAAGTTGTGATGCTAGATCATCTTGCGAGTTTGGTGGAGGAACATATGTTGGGATGATGGATGGGTTGTATGGGGAATGTATGGTGGTGTGAGATTCTGTGAAGGTGATTGGGGTATTGATGTATATGTTCCTAGCGCATTTGTATTGACGATGTTCTATTGAGGGTTATAGTAGAAACCTTGTTGTTGTTGTTGTTGTTGGGTATACTATTGATATAGAAAGGCTTGTTTTTGTTGTTGTTGTTGTTGTTGTTGGGATTGTCGTTGTGTAGTTAAGGTAGCTTGTTGGGCTTCTTGTTGTTGTTGCACTACTAAGGCAGCTTGTTGATCTTGTTTTTGTCATTTCGCTACTAAGGCAGCTTGTTGGACTTGTTGTTGTTGTTGTACTACTCAGGCGTCTTGATGTTGTTGATGTGCTACTAAGGCTGCTTGATGTTGCTGTTGTTGGATGGCTTGTTGATAAGCCTGTTGTGCTTGTTGTAAAGCTAAGGCATGTGATTGGAATGTAGGATCAATTAGTGGTTGGGACATCTATGATAGGTTTTGGGTGTTGATGTTTTGTGTGGGTTATGGATTGTTGATGAGAGGTTGGGGGTTTGCTTGGTTCAATATTCCTTGCAAGATGGTGGATTGAGATGTAGGAATGTAAGTTTGAGGTACCATTTGATTTTGCATGGTGAGAGGGACTGTGGGAAAAGATGATGATGACATTGGATATTGCGATGGTAACGACATACTAGGACCTTGATTCCAATGATTAGAAAGGTTCCCTTGTTGTATTTGAGGTGTGACCAAGGTATTACCTTGGTTGATGGGGTTCGTAACCAAGGTGTTGTTTTGATTTGGATCGATGATAGATGGGTTTGATGTGGATGGTAGATTGACTTGAGTAGCTTGGGTAACCACTTGTTTCGATGTGTCAATGGGGCTGTTGGAACCACTTGTCAAGGGTTGACTTTGTGTGAGAGTGTTAATTAGCCCTTGTTGTCCCATTTGAGGTACTTGGTTCACATTACGTTGCATAACTTTAGGCATACTTGGGGTATTTGTGATGATGGATGAAGATGGTTGCACTCGAAATCTCGAGATTGTTGTGGTTTCATGGAATGTAAGTGGTTTTCCAAAGGTTGGTATCCAACTTGTGTCTTGGGGAAGGTTGGTGGTTAATGGAATGGTTGTTTTGTGAATACCCAAAGTTGTGTTTGTTCCTAGACATGAAGTGAGACCAAGGTTGGTTCCTAGCTAAGTTGCCAGACTAGATGTTAAGGGTTGACTTGGCATAAGGGATGGAGTTGGTTGAATCATAGATGAAGTCAAGCCTTGTGTCAATGATTGTGCAACAAAAGATGGGGAAATTGGAGCCACATTTTCTAAGGCTTAATGTTCCATGATTTCTTCTCTAGTAAGTCCAAATGGATTGTTCAAGACGTCTTCTATCTCATATGAACCTAATGGAGATGATGGTTGTTGTGATGGGGTAGAATAACTCCTTGGATCAAATTATTGAGGATTTGGATCACTGATGGTAGATAATATTTTGGTTTTCTCCATGATTCTCTTGTGTTGTGATCTTGTCTTTACCATAGATTGTAGGTCAATGATGGGAGAGGTGCGCTGAGATTTATAATTTTTGAACTCTCTAGTTGACTCAAATATAGGTAGAAGAGACACTCTAAGTCTGTTTGGAGCAATGATGATAATGGAGGATGAAAAGGTGGATGATGCAAGAAGTGATCTTTGCAAACATTTTGGGACAACACTTTTGACTTAAGAGTTTGATGTTTTGATGTTGGGATAAAGGATGCTAATGAACTGAGAAATATTTAGGTTAGACTTGTGACCTTCAAGATGAACTAGTTCAAGGATGATAACTATCTTAACTAAGTGCATGGAAAAGGATACATTTCACATACAAAGTAGCTAAGTTAGCAATTGGTTTGATTTGATTTGATGTTTATGTCCAAAAGTGTTGGTGTACTTAAAATTTTGCAAAATTGGATGAAGTCAAGGATGAAATTTGATGAAGGGTTGAGTGGAATGATTGACCCAATGTTGACCTAGAGTGAATCTTTGTTTTCCAAGACCAAGGTAGCGAGAAAAATGTTATATCTCTAAAGTGATGAAACCCTAAGAACTCAATGATTTTGGTAAAATAGGACTCAAATGATTTTGGAAATAGGACCCAATGATTTTGACAATAAAACTAAATGAATTTGGATAATGGAACTCGATGATTTTGCTAATGTTTTTCATGTCTCAGTTCGCTTGTTTTGGGTGAGTCAATGGTTTGAACATACATCAATGTGAGGTGTTCATTTGATTTAATCTTGGATTAATGAAGTTATTTTTACCACATACACTTGTCTTGGTTATGTTTTCAAACTAAATGTTTATGTCAAAAACATCATAACTTTCACAATGTCCATTTTGTGAGAATCACGAGGTTGAAGCCATAATTGCCTATGTTGTCTTTGGAAAGTATGGATTTGAGATATAAGTAAAGATATTTAGAAATCTATAAGGATAGAAATCCTTAGGATAAGTAGTAATATGAAGGCTAACTCAAGAAGTCCATATTTGAGCCAAAGCATTTGAAATTTTGAGAAAGATAGTGGGTGTTTGTTTTTGTATCATTTTTAAACCAAGCAAAGTGTTAAAATGACTCACAATCATTTACAATCCTAGGATAGAAATGGCCATATTTGTTGAGTCCCCACTCAGATTTCTCCAAATACTAGACAATGCAAATAGTTAGAGATTTGGCGACATTGGCTCCCCTCCATGACACATACTTCTTGGGACCACAAAATCTCAAAATCCTTAAAATATGGAGATTAAAAGAATTTTTTTTGTTCCTACAATTGAATAGTACAGATGTGGGGTGGCTTTAGAACAACTGTTCTTGCGCCAACAAGTATTTTAGGATTTTGGCTTGCTAAACAAATGGGTTGTAGTAAGGGTAATCGGGGAAATCGCACCTTGCGAGCATCTAGCAAGCCACTAAAGGCTTTAATCAATCCTACTAAGTGTTCTTATACTTTTTACAGTAGTACCTCATTCTAAAAGACATAAGGCCTACATGCCATGAGGACTTGACAGTTTAGTCTTATCCATTTATATAACGGCCTAAGTGAAAAACCAGTTGGAGTCACCTTCAAATTGGTCTTAGGTAGGCCCCTCTAAAGATAACAAAAGTGAGGGAGCACACACAATGTCTCTTTCTCACACTAGCATGGTTGTTCAATTTTAAATCCAATTGAAAGATGTGAGTGATTTTGAAAAGTGTTAGAGAATGTTTTTGTTTCTCAAGGTCACCAAATGGCGTGAGAGAATTGCATACACATTCACCAAGAACATTGAAAATCACAAAACATAGCAAATAGTTGTCAATTTTAACTTGTCAAAGCAACGATGAGTTTGTTTTAAGCACCAATTGAAAGATGAAATTTACCTTGTTCAATTTTAAGCCCAATTGAAAGATGTGATGTGAGGGTTCGATTTTAACCAACTTTGAAAGTGAATTTTAAGCCCAATTGAAAGCTAGTTTGTCCTAAGATTGTAAGTTTTAAAAAACAATGGAAATTTAATGGTCCTAAAACATAAACAAGAGCAGGATATGGTGGGTTATAATTTCCCCACAATTGTCAAAACACTGTTACAATAACTACAACTAAGAAAAACCAAAAAAAAAAAAATTCAATTTTTTTTGGTTTTTTCTATGTTGTAGTAAATCACATTTTCCGAGGCCTTCGAAGCAAAATTTGGGGTTGAAATTTGCATCAGCCCTAAAAATTGATTGCTAATGGCAATGTATTTTTAGGGATTAAATTAGTACTCTTGGAGAGCTTTCCGACAATGCAAATGAATTTGAATTTTGATCACCGAGTAGAAAGTTATGACCCCAACAAGTTGGGGTAAATTTTTTCCTAGTTTTTGTCCAAATCTGCAAAAATACTTAGTCTAAAAAGAAAAAACAAGAAGTCAGTGACATGTTAGCATTTAGATAAAGTCAAAAATTAAAGCACATGCTGAAAAAAAATCATTCAACTTCTTACCAGAGTTGGGCATCACTACACACAATAGTGTCATGATTTGAATTGTGGGAATCACTTTGGTGAAAATGAGTGTTGCTTTGCAACAAAACCAGTGAGCATGATAGTGTTGCTATTTTGATGGGCATCGCTTCTAATGATGGCATCACGATTTGGAATTTGAAATTGTCGAATTGGTGAGTTTGAGAGTTAGTGTTTGCATTTTTCAAAAATTAAAGCACATGCTGAAAAAAACAATCATTAAACTTCTTATCAGAGTTGGGTGTCATTACACACAATAGCGTTGCGATTTGAATCATGCGCATCACTCTGGTGAAAATGAGTTTTTCTCTACAACAAAACTAGTGAGCATGATAGTGTCGCTATTTTGATGGTCATCGCTTCTAACGATGGTGTCACAAGTTGGAATTTGAAAGTGTCAAACTGGTGAGTTTGAGCATCGATGTTTGCATTTTTCAACATCTCCAAATTAAATACGTGTCGCCATATTTAAATCAGCGTCGATAGATTAAATACACGATGTTGTTTCAAATTGACCAAGCGTCGCCATATGGCGAAATAGTGTCACTGTTTATGATTTGAGCATCGTTGCAACATGCAAAACAACATGAAAATGGAATTTGAGCTAAAAAATAGTTAGATTATCAGTTTTCCCTCCTTCTAGCGCCCTAATGTGATACAAAAATACCGATATTAGCCAAATTACACTTAATCCATGAAGAATCGAAGCATAACGGAGCCACCAATACTTGAATCTCAATAAGATCATTCAAATGAAATTGAAACTGAACATTTTATCAAAACCTATCATACTAAATCATGAAATCTTTCAAAAAATCTACTCTAATCCATTTGAAACTTATCCCATTGTGGAATTAGTGTTGTGTTGATGTGGAACGATGGCCCTTTCTGAATCCCGTGATCAGTGAGCATGTTTCATTCGATTCTATGGAAGAGAATCGATGAAACCATTGTGATTGATGTATGAAAACCTAGATTATGCTAAAAATGAATCTATGATGCAAGCTAAATTACCATGATTTTATGCTAAAAATGATGAAGATATACAAATGCTAAGCTATTGCTAAGCTAATTCTATGCTAAAAGATGAAAGACCCTAATTTATAAACAAGCTAAGATGGATGCATGGAAACCATTAATGGATGATCTAAGCTATTATGCATTGAAAATGAACTAAAACAGGCTAAAAAGTGATTAAAAGATGAGTGTGTATGTGAGTGAATTCAATAGCATAAGTTTGCAATTGAAAGATGGATCCATTTGTCTCCAAATGGTGATCTATTTATAGGAGAGAAAATGTGGAATGGATGGTTGAGATCAAAAAGCTTAATCAATGGTTCAAGATGAAGGGGATGAGAGGCATGGATTATGGATTCTCATCATTGGATGATAATGCATGATTAGAGTTAATCAAAGGCTCACACTTGCCTCAAACAAACACACTTTTGACCTGCTCACATAGGTCAAAGGTAACTTGCTCAAGAGGTTGAAGGTTTAGCTTGTTCAAGAAGCCAAGTTAGTTGATTGGAGGAGAGAGAATATTCCTTAGAATATTTCTTTTGCTTAGAGGAAAATTAGTTTAATTGCTAATTAAACAAGGTTTAATTTATGCAATTAGGGAATTAGAAGAATTTAAAAGATATTTATTGAATTAGATGTTCTAATAAATAGGGGAGGGGTGAAATGATATTTAATTAAATAACTTAAGGTTATTTAATTAAATAAGATGACTTAGGAGATTAAATTAAATATTTTTATTTATTTAATTTAATGAGATGAAGTGTTAGTGTGAAAATAGATGAATTAACTCGATTCAATTAATTAGGCCAATAGATGAAAATGATGCAATTAATTAATTAGCTAGGCTAATTAAATTAATTAAGCAAAAAGAGGATGGATTAAAGAGGAAATGAAGATAGCAAAGTTGATTTAAGTGTATGACATTGATTAGGACATTTTTCAGTGTCTACAACAATCCTTGCACAAGGTCCATACTTTTGACTTGACACTTCCTCTCTGGTATATCGTGTGGGTATAACAAGCCTGTACGATGATGATGCTCTGCTTTCACCCTTTAACACTCAAGAAACCTAGCCACAAAACTAGTGGCATCTCCTTTCATCCATTTTCAGAAGTATAATTTATTTACATCTATCATCATTTTCATCACTCCAGTATGTCTAGAGTATAGTGCTTCATGTATTTCCTTCCATACCATATTTCTCAACTCCTCTACATCAACTACATACATTCTACCCTTATATCTAAGTAATCCATTAGGTTCAAAAAGAAAACCTTTATACCTAGAATCTTGTGGATTATTAGCGAGTGCTTTCTTGACTTGCAAGTAATACTCATCCTCTTCACACTTTGCAAAGTCCCTTAAAGTCGGTTTGAATCATTACTATAGAAGCAATATTACGTCTTCGACTTAAGGTGTTGATAACCCAATTTTATTTCCCTTTAATATAAATGATATTAAAATCATAGTCAGCTATTAACTCTAACCATCTTCTCTTCCTAGCATTCATATTAGGTTGAGTGAAAAGGTACTTTAACCCATTATGGTTAGTTTTAATCTCAAAGGGTTTTCCTAACAAGTAGTGCCTCCACACTTGCAATGCCTGAACCATAACTACTAATTCTAAATAATGTTGTGCATAATTCATCTCAAAGGTTTCAAATTCCTAGATTTGTAAGCAATTAATTTCTCATCTTGCATTAATACACCTCCTAACCCTTCTCCACATGTATCCATGATAACTATAAAGTTACCATCGGGATCTGGTACTTTTAAGATCAGTGTGATGGTTAACTTATCTTTGAGTAGGTCAAAATATTCTTGAAACTTCTCAATCCATTCAAATTTCTTTCCTTTCTTTTGTAAAGAAGTAACTGAGAAAGCGATCTTAGAGAAGTTTGCAACAAACTTCCTGTAGTACCCTGCTAGACCCATGAAACTTCTTACCTCCAACACATTCTTAGGTATAGGCCACTCAAGCACTGCCTTGATCTTAGTTGGATCTACAGAAATTCCATCTCTTGAGATCACATGACCTAGATAATGTACCCTCTTTTGGAAGAATATACACTTAAAGAGTTTACCATACAACTTATGTTCTCTTAAACGTTGTAGGACCATTTCTAAATGCTTGTAATGTTCTTCCTCATTTCTAGAATAAATCAGGATATCATCTAGAAAAACTAATACAAATTTGTCAAGGCAATACCTAAATACACTATTCATCAGATTCATAAATGCTCCAAGTGCATTTGTTAAACCAAAGGGTAAAACGGTGAACTCATAGTGCCCATATTTGGTTCTAAATGCAGTTTTAAAGATATCTTCACCCTTAATCCTCAATTCGTGATATCCAAATCTCAGATCTATTTTAGAGAATATGGCAACTCCCCTCATTTGATCAAAAATAATGTCTATGCATGGCAACAGATACTTGTTCTTAATTGTAGCTTTGTTAAGCATACAATAGTTGATGCACAAATGCAAGGTACCATCCTTCTTCTTAACAAAGATGACTGGTGCTCCCCAAGGCGAAACACTTGGTCTTATCAATCCTTTACACAACAATTCATCCAATTGTGCCTTAAGTTCCATAAGTTTAGTGGTTTCCATCCTATAGGGTACCTTGGAAATAGGTTTTGACCCTGGAACTATATCTATAGAGAAGTCAAATATTCTTTTTGGAGGAAACCCTAGTAACTCATCTGGAAACCCATCCAAAAAATTTCTCAATATTGGATACTTCTCCATATCCAACTTTCTAGTTTCATCTATTTCACCATCTTCTAACTCTTCAAAAATTTGGAACTCGAAATCATCAAATATCCTTTCCAAGTTCTTGAATCTTTATGACAAAGAGTTTACACCATTTCTTTTTAGCTCTTATTAGTTGCATTTCCATGAATTGTCAAATCCTAACCTCTCTAGGTATCCCTTGAAATTTCACTTGATTTCCAAAATCATCTAGGCATTCTACAGTTTTAGCATGGAAATCTACCTTAGCCCTATGTCTCCACAACCAATTCATACCTATGATAATGTCATATGATCCTAGATGTGCGACATAAAGGTTTACTTTTGTGGAAAAAATGGGTATTTCTATCCTAGCCTCAAATATACATTGATCCACCTTTGCTCTTGTATGGTTTGCATACTCTACATCCCTAGACATTGCCATGTATCCCACCTTCCTAGATAATTGCTTAGCTACTCTAGGTGAAATGAAATTCTCAATTGCACTAGTATCAATAATAACTAAAATAGGTAAGCCAAACAAAATACCTGGCATTTCAACTAGAGTTACTTGGTACTCTGCTTGATGATCATCCACAGTTGCATGTATCTTTTGCTGAAACATCACTTGCTGGGTGGGTAATGGATTACCATATGGTCCTGATCCAGAATTTTTATTGGGAAACTCATTAGCATAGTGGTCCCTTCTACATATTAAACATCCTATAGTTGGCCCTCTTTTCCCTATGGTTTCTCCAGACTTGTTGACATTTTCATTAGCCTTGTTGGTATTACCCATGCTAGAATCATTCCTTTTACGTTCTCTTCTAGACTCCTTGCCATCATTGTAGAACATTTTTCTATTTTTCCTTGGAACATGTTGCACAAATCCCACCTTCTTCGAAACTATCTTATCAGGAACTTCTTCATCCTTCTTTTGCTCTCTTCTTTCTTGACAAGTGGACTTATCCTTGATATTTTTCTCCTATTTAATTGCTTTCTCATATACAAGATTCATTTTTGTTGGACCATTCCTAGCCACTTCTCCTCCAATCTGATTGTTAAGTATCATTATAATTTTTCTAATATGGAAGCACTCATCCTTGTGATATATGGGAACATAGCATAGAAGTCGGGTAAAATTTTACTAATACTCGTTGAACATCATATTACCTTGTTTCAAACCCTGGAAATCTAGGAGTTTTTGGTCATAGTAGAGTTGTGGAAACCATCTCTTGCAAAAAATCTCCACAAATCCCCCCCATGTTAGTTTCCATGAGTTAATATTAAGTTCCAACTTTTTTTTTCATCCACCAGTTAGAGGATTTTCCTACTAACTAGCTTTAGTAACCTCATCATAGTTTCGTATTTTGAGATACTTTTCCATTTGGACAAGCCACACCTTAGCCTCATCTCTGGTAGCACTACCATTAAACTTGGGTGGGATAATCTTCTTCATGTCCTTGGAAAGTTTGTAAGCCACGAGCTTCTTATTCCTTTCTCTAGATGGCATAGGTGATTTTTCCCTCTCATGATCATGGGTTTCATCATGTCCATGAGAAGATTTTTCTCCCTCATGGTCATTAATGGGAACATCATTCTCTAACCTATCCTTAACTCTTTCTTGCTCAAGGTTAGCCAACCTTGCCAATATTTGGTCAAGTCTAGCCTCAACTCCAATGGTTCCTTTCCCAACCTCTTGGCTTCCACCAGGATTAGTTCATGTCCTCACCATCCTTACGAGATCGATCTTTACCTAAACGTTTATCCATGTTAAACTAAATTATGTTATCAACTATCTTATGGACAATATTAAAAATGACATTCATACACACATAAAGAATTCCGCATAAGATTAAGAACACACTTTTTTTGATAAACACATAATTTCATTCATTTCATGAGAATTTCAATATCCCTTTGATTACATGGAGTGACTATTCAGATAGTTGAGTGGAGAGTATCCCTTAGATTCACTCTCTAACACATAACCTAATGGAGTATAACCTACAAACTGAGACTGTTTTTGTTACCTATCTTTCTATTCATCCCTCATTTGTTCGTACCTATCCCAAAAAGGCTAATAGCCTTCAGATTTATCATTTGATACATAATTATGAGATGCAATGTCAATATGGTGTTCATCAACAATGTAGTCTACCCTTTTCACAAACATTTGTTCATGAGACCATTTCTCGTTTGGTGGTGTCTGTGGTACATATCCCTTAGACTCATTACTTGAATAAATTACAATTAATTCTACCAATGGAAGAACTCTAGGGTCCCTAAAGATGAACGTTGGACTAACACTTCCTTCTGAGGGCATATCCCTAGAAAGCGGTAATGACTCAAATTTTTTTGGTGAAATGGTCAGTAGGTAGGTAGCGGTATAGTGGGAGAATAAAATGAATGAACAATATAATTAAATCGATTAAATTTAATTACATGTAGAATACTTTAAAGAAATTAATTAAATAATAAACATTTAATTAAATGTCAGGATTAGTTAGACATGACCAATTTTATGCACATACATTTTTCCCCTCTTTGAAGTGATGTGTGAAACGCATTACTTGAAATAATTTTTTTTCCCCTGATATGTTTTTGATGCTGATGCTGATGATGCCCCCTCGGGAGGTAAATCACGGATGATGATATGAATTTTGAAAATGTGATCAATAACAAAACTTGATTGGATGATGACATTCTGTTGGTGATTCAGTGATTTAGCTCTCGATAATTGGTGTAAAAGATGCCCCTGGTGAAAAATAAAGTGATAGAAAATAAAATGCCACCAAAAACTCACCTTAATTGACCCATATAAGGTAAAAGGGGTAAAAGTGGAAGTCATTTTCACCCTTTTACTATAGTGATTTTTATGCTCTGATAGTGACGTGGCGAGATGCAGATTCCATTTCACAGGCATAGATTCGAGCGGGCCTGCCGATTCCAGAGACTAGCTGCGTATGGACCATCAGTGAGTCGATTGAACCCTTTATGATTCAAAATTTGTTGATTTTGATCA
Source organism: Sequoia sempervirens (assembly GCA_007258455.2). NCBI lineage: Eukaryota > Viridiplantae > Streptophyta > Pinopsida > Cupressales > Cupressaceae > Sequoia > Sequoia sempervirens. The sequence continues at coordinate 150,959,947 of VDFB02075321.1, forward strand.
ATTTTTGAAGCTTTTTTGTGCGGATTTAGGGAAAAAAATAATGTTTTAGCACATCCTCCCATGTGTTTTAGTGCATTTGAAACTTTCCATAGCACATTTAGGGTGTGATTTAGCGCATATAGGTGTAGGGTAACATTAGGTGTTCTAGCGCATACAAAGTATAGATTAGCGCTTATAGGAATGAAGTCTGGCTAGAAAATTTTAGCTCATCCAGGGCATAGAGTCGCGCATTTAGGGATTGGCCGCAACAGAGGTGTATTAGCGCATCTAGGGTATGAAGTAGCGCATCCGTGGGGTATCTTAGCACATATAGGGTTTTAGCACTTATAGGAAAAACTTTAGAGCTTTTTGGGTGCAAAAGCGCGCATATGGAGTTTTAGCGCTTTCGAGGTAAACTGTAGCGCTTTTGAGTTTCAACACATCAGAGGCACAGATTAGCGCATCTAGGAAAATTTTAGTAGAATGCGATTGTGATGAAAAATGATGGTGTATACATTGTGTCCTTAGTCAATAGATAGGTAAATTATTTTTCCATCATGCTGATATGGATAGAAATGATAGAAAATATGATGATTAACTGATAACTTTGCTTCCCTGAATAGAAAACAAAGAGTAGATAGCTGATAAATTTGTTTCCCAAAAATGAAAAACAAAGAGTAGATTGATTGATTGATTGACTGATTGCTTGATAACTTTGCTTCTCATGAATGACAAAGAGTAAATGTTTGATAAATTTTCTTTCTATGATAGAAACCAAATAGTAAATGATGGTTTTCAAACGTATTTGTATTCATGACTGAAGTACAAAATGATTGGATTGTTGATAAATTTTCTTTCCTGAAAACGAAAACAAATAGTATAATGATGATAAAGTAGATATATTTGATATTCAAATAGATAGATACAGCCATGATTGCATGATATGATTGATTGCATGATATGGGTCACTGATATGAGTCACTAATATGATACATTGATATGATTCGCTGATTAATTTGATATGGGTCACTGATATAGTTCACTTGATAGATAGAGCACATGATATGAGTCATTGGTATGAGTCTAATTAATTATCCTTGTGATGACCAAAAAAATAGGAGGTTTTCGACAACCTCCAGATTAGAGAGCGTTTCTCGATATGTTGGGATCGGGTAGGAGAGCTGACTCTAGCAGAGATACAGTGGATAGGGGACTGTGGGCTGGGATCTTTGTTGACTATCCCACGAGGGATTTGAGTCAACAGGGGACTGTTGACTACATTGGCAAAGAGGTGGCATTCTGATCACAACACCTTTCATTTTCTGACTGGTGAGATGACCGTGACACCCGAGGATGTGTACAGGATTCTAGGGATTCCTGTGGTAGGTGCCCTTGTGGTTTATGACCACAAGGAGATAGGAGGGATTGAGGCACTAAGGAGGATCTGCGGTGATATGTCGATAGCAGGATATTGGGTGTCGTGGGTGGATTTCAGTAGATATCTAGCCTTAGTTGCTGTGTTGGGTGCATTCATTGGAGGCTTCCTTGGACCGGACCATCGGTCAAAGGGATTTTCAGTTGGTTGGGGTAGGATGCTAGAGTGGATGGTGACTCAGCCGCAGAGGTATGCCTGGGGGAGCTGCATTTTGGCTCATTTGGATCATAATCTACATTAGGTGGTATACCGAGGATCGACTAGTTTGGCTAGTGGTGTGACTCTTCTCCAGATCTGGGCATGGGAGCATATTGCGATTATGAGGCCAGAGTGTGCCAGGGCTAGGCCACTAGGAAGTCTGTATGTATATGCATATTCAGGTGCACTTGTCCAGCCCAAGCTGGGCAAGCTGGAGTGTTGGTGGCGTGTGTTAGATGATGTGGATGTAGTGATATGGAGGCCGTATACAGATTGTGAGCCCTGGGACATGGATCATTTGGAGATGCCATTTGTTTGTATGCCCCAATATTTGATAGGACAGACCCCATACATTATTGAGAAATTTTTGGCCTTGTGAGTTTAGAGACAGTATGGATACACGCAGGGGATGCCACAGGGTGTTGCTCACTATGGGCGGCACAAGGATGATCCTGGATGGGGATGTTGTATTAGATACCATGTGGCATATACAAAGTATTCTAGCTTACAACTTGAGGAATGGGCGTACAAGCCAAAGGTGACAAATGTAGGGATGTCAGATGAGTACTTAGTGTATTTCCACACACATCGCTTCCCATGATTTACATGCCATGATGAGCCAGGGCCCATTGTAGTAGTACAACAGCCAGGGGTGGGGAGACAGGAGGGTGTGGCCGGCGGAGAGCAGGCGGTGGGTGGAGGAGAGGAGGAGGAGGGTGGAGATGAGGAGGGTGGCAGAGATGAGGAGGAGGGTGGTAGGGACGATGATAGCTCAGATGATGGGGATGATGGGGGAGATGATGGAGGGGAGGAGGGGAGGGCAGTGAGGCAGAGGTTAGACAGCCTAGGAAGTGCTCAGATTGCACGAAGGCCTAGATCTGGTGGCAGACCACAGACCGTTATCAGGGTTTCCTCCTCATCACAGTAGGCACAGATAGACATGCTGCAGGCCCAGGTACAGACTGTTCAGGGTTAGCTAGGTTAGGCGTAGAGTTTGATAGCGTAGTTACAGTCACAGCTGGCACATGCACAGGCTCCAACACTGACACATGTATCTCAGCCTACCCCAGACCCACAAATAGCCCAACTGATCACAAAGAGGGATGCATTGAGACAGAGGGCAGTGGAGGTCGAGGGTGTCGCTCAGCGGCTTATGGGCACTGTAGAGAGTGCATCCTTGCGAGAGGCTATTGCCGAGGGAATGGAGATGGCGAGGGAGGTAGAGTACTACCATGTCAAATATGAGGAGTTGTGTCCTCCTGAGTGCAGGGAGCCATTCCCACGGTCTCGCAGTAGGACCAGGAGCAGGTCGCAGACAGCCACATAGATCATGGGGGTTACTAGGCCTCAACAAGATCCAGATGCAGGTACTAGTGGCAGGCCACCTCCTTTTGGACTAGCTCCACCAGGGGCATCGACCAGTTAGTTTATGATGTCGTGATGCAGATATATTTCACACATGTATATCATTTTTGGAGCATGTATATTTGATTTTTGATCATATCTCATGTATCTCTCTTTGGACTTTTTAGTTTCCTTGTACATTGGACATTTGTATTATTTATGATGAGCGATGATATGCAGCAGTGGTGATTTTTGATGATGATGTGCATGTATGAGATGATGATGTGATATGCATTTATTTCTATATGTTATGGATTTTGATATGCATTTGAATGATTTGATGACTAACATGATATGCAGAATGATTTGATATGATATTTTTTATGATGATGATGAAAAATAATTGATGATGCGTACTAATGATGTCATGCAGGTGGATGACCTATGATGTGATTATGAGAATATGTCATGGGATATTTGATATGTTCTATGAAAAATGTTGTTTGGGAAACGATATGAAAATGTATGTATGGAATGTTTGTTTTTTTTTGGATTTTCAAATGAAAGTAAATAATGATAATATGATGGAAAATGAATGTTGTGTTTATGATATGTATCATGAATTTTTAATATGAAAAAAATGATAGGATGATTAAAGTTATGATATGAATGTAATGTGACAAATGATAAATGATAATGAATAACGATATGAAGTAAAATGATTAATAATAATGAGATGTATGATAAGATGATAATGATATGTGATGAAATGTAATGTTTTATAATGATGATGAAATGAAATGAAATGAAATGATAATGAAATGAACGATAATAAAATGATAAATGAAATGAAATGATAATAAAATGAAATAAAATGAGCGATAATGAAATGAAATAAAATGAGAGATAATGAAATGATAAGTGATAATGAAATGAAATAAAATGAGCGATAATGAAATGATAAATGAGATGATAATGAAATGAAATAAAATGAGCGATAATGAAATGATAAATGAGATGAGAATGAATGAAATAAAATGAGCGATAATGAAATGATAAGTGATAATGAAATGAAATAAAATGAGTGATAATGAAATGATAAGTGATAATGAAATGAAATAAAATGAGCGATAATGAAATGATAAATGAGATGATAATGAAATGATAAGGAATTGGAATGATATGAAATGATAATGATAATGATAATATGAAAATGAAAGTGATATGATAATGACATGAACGATAATGAAATGGTAAATGATATGATAATGGAATGATGAAGAATTTGTCCAAATATCCTTCACAAATAGCCCAAAGAGATATGACAGTCGTTGATATTTTGTTAGCCCTTCAAAACTTTGATGTGAATCCATTATGCAGTCATATACACTGATCTAGAATGAAATGCAACTAAATGAAACGAACCATTTGTTGAGCCTTTTGTTAGCTTTCTTGAATCATCATAGAGCCTTTTAAAATGTTGGAAGTATGTACAAGGATCAGAGGGGAAATTAGCACCAATGATGACCTAAGTACAACTTTCATGAATTTTGATATAGCAAGTAAACACAAGCATTGAAGTATAATTTAACTGAGATGACCTGAGCATTTCTTGTGTAAACAGAAAAAGGTTAACCACTTTCTGGTGCAAATGTGGAACTGTCATCAATGATAAACTTTGGAAATCATGTCTCGCGACATATTTGCTACAGATGGATAGTTAACCTCAAGACAGTAGACAAAGAAAAATCATTCTCTTTCCTCGTCACTCTAGTTTAGTACATCATTGAGTGTGCTCCAGAGAGATGATATCAAAAAACAAACAACCATTGTTCAAAATGAAATACTGTTATTCCAAACATTATTCAGATTATAGATCATCCCGACATGAGTCATGATATGGTACCTACTGAAAACTGTTGTGATACAGATCGATGATTGGATAGTTGTTCATGTGATTTTATTTTTTGTTCGCATGATTGGATCTTATGTCATTGTCTAGCTGTTTCGGTAAAACCTGAGAGTTGGCTGCCCCAGGTATGTCAGCATTTTCTCCCAGTATTAACATAACTCGCTAAAATGAATATGTACAATAATCAATCCATGGTGAGACGTTATTGTTCTAGGAAAATGATGACAAAATGATGCTGGTATGGCCCTAAGATGATGGAAAGATGCACGAAAATGAAGACTGAGAAGCCAAGTGCAAAACATGAACTAATAGATGGAGAGCTACAAATAGCGTTTGTTTGCCAGATTTTCCCTATTTGTTTTTATCGCATTTTTCTTGTCAATAGACTTCCTGTTGCCAGGTTTTCACCCTATGACGATTTTTTATTTTATTTTTATTTCTTTTTCCCACTACTGAGATGCCTGTTTGTCAGGTTTTCACCAAGGTAACCATTTTTTCAGGATTTTTTCTGATGTTTTTTTGTATTTCTTTAGGACATTTTCTAATTTTTTTGTATTTCTTCAGGATATTTTCTGATTTTTTTGTATTTCTTCAGGACATTTTCTGATTTTTTTGTGTATTTCTTTAGGACATTTTCTGATTTTTTTGTATTTCTTTAGGACACTTTCTGATTTTTTTGTATTTCTTCAGGACATTTTCTGATTTTTTTTTTGTATTTCCTTAGGACACTTATGGATGATGATAGCTAACCTAAACATAATATTTCTTCAGGTGCATGTTGTTGATGGGCTCGTCAAACAGTTCCCCTTCTGGCGTCGATAGCTTGTAGGCTCCCGAACCGTAAACTGTGATAACCACATAAGGACCTAGCCAATTTGGTTCAAACTTTCCTTTCTTTTCTCTATCTTGCTGATTTCGTGGATTTTCTTTCAAAACCAGATCACCCACCTGAAAGGTATGTGGCTTAACTTTGTGATTATAGCTGCGAGACATCATCTGTTGGTATGCTTTCAAATGGTTAGCTGCTCTTTGTCTCTTTTCATCTAGGAGTTCTAGCTCTTGGAATTGGGAAACTCTGTATTCATCATCTGTTGTGAGACCTTTTAGTGAAACTCTGAGTGAGGGTATTTCAACTTCTAAAGGTAATATGGCTTCTGCTCCATAGACAAGAGCATACGGCATTGCTCCTATTGGCGTACGGACAATACTTTTGTAGGCCCATAAGGCGGGACTGAGTTGAACATGCCAATCTTTCCTTGAATCATTCACAGTCTTCTTTAAAAAATTTAGTATAGTCTTATTTGAGGCCTCTGCTTGGCCATTCCCTTGTGGATAGTAAGGTGTTGAATATTTGTGTTGAATATGAAATTTCTCACAAAGTTCATCAACATCTTGATTCTTGAAAGGTCGTCCATTATCTGTAATAATGGAGTTGGGAATGCCATACCGACAAATAATATAGTTGAGTATGAACGATGATATTTGTTTGTCGGTAACTTTAGTAAGAGGTACTGCCTCAATCCACTTGGTAAAATACTATGTGGTTGTGATGATGAATTTATGCCCGTTCGATGATGAAGGATGAATCTTGCCTACAAGATCTAATCCCCATTGGGAGAATGGCCAGGTTGGTGTAAATGGTTGAAGTTCCTGTGCAGGAGCGTGAATGAGATTCCCATGAATCTGGAATTTTGAGCACGTTTTCACAAAAGTGAATGATTCCCTCTCCATTGTAGGCCAGTAGTAACCCATTCTAATCAATTTCTTGGATAAGGTCAGTCCACTCAAATGAGTACCAAAAATTCCACCGTGAACTTCTTGCAAAGCTTTGTCAGATTTATCACGTTCAAGACATCGAAGTAAAGTACCATCAAGACCATGGCGATAAAGGGTGTCGGTGATAAGAGTGTATTAAGAGGATTGGAGAATGAAATTTCGCTTTTGGTTACGGGATAAATTTGGTGTTAAGATATCATCTTTTAGGTAGGCATAAATCTTGCCATACCAAGGTGAATTGGATCCCACCAAGTGGCAAATGATTTGGCTTTCAGGGGTGTCATAAGCAGGTGTAAATGATTGTTCCACCAGAAATTCATAGCGAGCCTGATTTTCTAGGAGTTGTAACAATGATGCGATCGTAGCCATGGCATCAGCTGCTTTGTTATCAAGTATTGGAATTTGTGTGAATTTGATGTCCACAAAGTACTTCTTGAAGTCGTCAACCATCTTTTTATATGGAAACAGTTTTTCATCTTTGGTCTGATAATCATCATTGATCTGATTAATGACTAACTATGAGTCGCCATACACTTGTAATTCTGTAACCCTCCATTCCAATGCTATTTTAAGTCCAGTGATTAATACTTCATATTCGACTATGTTGTTGGTGCATGGAAACATCAGCCTATATGATCGAGGAATGGTGTGTCCTTGGGTGGTGATAAAAAGTATGCCTGCCCCCGATCCATGTTGAGTGAAAGAACCATCAAAATATAGGGACCATGGTTGTTTGGATTTCGTAGTAAAGACATCAGCATCTAGAAATTCAATGTGCAGGGGATGGTTTGCTTACAGTGGTGCTTCAGCTAGTTGATCAGCGATAACTTGTCCTTTGATTGTCTTGTGATCAAGATAATGGATGTAAAACTCACTCAGAATCATTACCCATTTTGCTACCCTTCCTGCCAATGATGCTTTGCTTAATAGATACTTGAGTGGATCAATCTTTGAAACAAGATTGATTGTATGAGTTAACATGTAATGCCGAAATTTTTGTGAAGAAAAGATTGCTGCTAGACAAGCCTTCTCGATGGAAGTGTAGTTGAGTTCATGACTTGTTAGTGTTCTACTGATGTAATAAATTGCACGTTCTTTCCCTGTATGGTCTTCTTGTGCTAGCAATGCACCCAAGGATGTCTCCATTGCGACAATATACAAGATCAATGGTTTTTCTGGATTTGGTGGTACTAGAACTGGTGGAGTCACTAAGTACTATTTGATTTTTTGAAAAGCTACTTCACACTTGTCATCCCACTTGAAAGGAACATTCTTATGTAGTAGATGTGTGAAAGGTAGACTTTTTCGGCCAGTTGTGCAATGAACCTTCGTATAGATTGAAGTCGTTGCTATAATGATCTCAATTGACTAATGTTCCTTGGGGGAGGCATTTCCATGATTTCCTGTACTTTGGCAGGATCTACTTCAATTCCTTTTCCGGATACTATGTATCCTAGGAGTTTTCCAGATGTGACCCCAAAGACACATTTCTTGGGATTGAGGCGAACTTTGAATTTCTCCAATCTTGCAAATATTTTGGACAATATTTCCAGATGTCCTTCTCTGGTGTATGACTTTGCCAATATGTCATCTACATAATCTTCCATGAATGTGTGCATCATGTCATGAAAGATTGTAGTCATGGCTCTTTGGTAAGTAGCCCCAACATTCTTTAGACCGAAAGGCATGACGTTCCAACAGTACATTCCCCATGGACATGTGAAAGTTGTTTTCTCCTGGTCGTCGAGTGCAATCTTGATTTGGTTATAACCAGAAAAACCATCCATTAATGAATACATGGCATGGCCAACTGATAGATCAACTATAGTGTCGATGTTTGGAAGTGGGAAATCATCCTTAGGACATGCTTTATTAAGATCTGTAAAATCTGTGCACACTCTGACACTTTTATCTGGCTTGGATATAGGAAAAATGTTGGAGATCCATTCTGCATAGTCGATTGATCTTATGAAGCCCAGATCAAGGAGTTTTCTCAGTTCTTCCTTAACCAATAATGCAACATGAGGGTGCATCTTTCTGAGTTTTTGTTTCACAGGCTTAACCCCTGGTTTGATTGACAAGTGATGCATGATAAGATTAGGATCAAGACCTGGCATGTTCGTATAAGACCAAGCAAAGTTGACTTGATTTGCTCTTAGAAATCCTTGAATTCTGGTACTTCTTTCTCTGTCATTGATGCAGCTAACTGTAAAATCCTTGGTTTTTATGAAGTTTCAAGATTGACGACTTGTGTAGGCTCAATCAAAATAGGCGATCGCTCACGATAGTGCTCCGGGAGAGTGTCAAGATTCCCATCGTTTGGTGCCTTAAAAGGTTTTCACCATCCGATACGCTCTTTATTTTATCGTTTGTTTGATCTAACACTGCCAGATTCTGGTTTTCACCATTAGATCTTTCTTTTTGATTTTTATTTTTGCAGCTAGGAGAATCGACACTCTCCTGATTAAAGACTCTATGCCAAAAATCGCTAGTGGAACAATCATTTGCGTCATCTGCGGAAATGAAGTTTACGATAGATTCATCACTTGGAAACATAGGTATATCGATAGGTTCGGATGAATCCCAATCAATGAGACCAGGATGGATCAAAGATAGCGGGTCGTCGGGTTGCATGAAATTGGCTATGGTTATGGTCATAACGGAGTTGACTGTAGGATTTGAGGTATGAGGCAGATCAATGATGATACTATTCTCATGATAATCTTGTTCATTTAAATCTAACTCAATATCACTAGAATCATAGTGACTTTGTAGTTCAGATTCTTGTGTTTGGGACCCTGACCCTTCACCTTCGATTAGAGTTGGGGTATACTTGTGTATTACATCAACCCTTTTGTCCCTCCAGAACTCATCATTGTGAATGGTGTCCCATTCATATTCAACAGAGTCTGTGTTAGAGTTATCATCCACGAAATTCTAAATTGTTTCCAAACATGCTTCTCTTGAATCTAAACCTTCTTGCAATGTGAAGACAGTGTCATGCAGTTGTTTGGATGTTCTTTCTTTTGAGTTAGTATCATAGCCTAATCCGGTTTTCTCTTTCACAACAAGTCCTCGAAGGTGAATAGGCTCAACTACTCCTTTTCTTTTTTCGATAGGACCCTTATCATAGCCCATCTTCTGCATGATTGAATACCCTTTTCCATATCTATCTATTGGTAATTTGACATTAAAAACTGCTTCATCTTCATCTTTATAGAGCCAGTTTAGAATTTCTCTATCTTCAGGATCTTCCATGGGGAATTTTTATTTGATGAATCGTCCATTAAACTTTGTGCTTGGCTCTGTTGGTGGTTGTGTTGATGTTGATGCTATTGATATTTGATGTTGTGTGATAGAAGGTTGCCCATGTGACCGAGGTGATGTAGGTAAATTAGCAAGACATAGAGAGTACTCCCCGACTCCATGGTCCTTGAATTTCAATTTCTTGTCAAAACTATTGGTTAACTGGCTGATTTGTGTATCAATCTTGAGAGAAGTACTAGCATGAGCTTCTCGATTGTTAGGAACCAAAGTATCTTGACTGACTTTGATATTGGCACAAGTTTGAATATTTGAATTATCAGCTAGTATCGTGATTTCCTGTCTGTCATAAGGAAACTTAAGACATTGATGATATGTGGATGGGACAGCTTGCATTTCATGGATCCAAGGATGACCCAACAAGATGTTGTACGCAAGATCACGGTCTAATACTTGACAGAAAGTATTTTTGATAATAGGTCCCACTCTGATTGGTAGCATTATTAGACCCTTGGATGCTCTTTCCTCATCATCATAGGCTTTAATGGTAATCTTTCTTCTGAGATCAATGGAGTCCTCAAAAAATCCTAAATCCTTAACCAAATTCATGGTACATATGTTCAAACCAGTGCCTCCATCTATTAGAACTCATCTGACACGAAACTTGTGAACCATGACTTCTAAGTATAATGATGAATTATGGGGATGAGTTATGGAAACGTCATCTTTTTCAGAGAATGAGAGGCATGTGGGTGAGGACAAGTGTCCTACCATAGCTTGAAATTGGTCCACATCCAAATCAGTGGATACAGTTGTTTCAACGAGGGCCTTTTTGAGAATTTCCTTATGTGTTGGGGAAATCTTCAAGAGTTCTAAGATAGAAATCTGAGCAGGAGTTTTTCGAAGTTGGTTGACTAAGTCATATTGATGTTGAGGTGGAGGCCCAGTGGATTTTGAAGAGCCACCCTTTAAGACAACTTTAGCTTGCACCCTTATTGTTGCATTGACTTCTCTATATTCCACCTTCTCGTTGACTTTAATAACATTGACCCGTTCATCGTCAGTATAGATATGATTGATTATCAGATCATCAATATGATTCACACTTTTTCCAAAAGACTCACCTTTTTGATAGTTGGGAAAAGGGTTGCAAAATGCTTGGTTGTCTTCATTTGATTGTTGATGTCCTTCTATTGTGATAATGCCATTTTCGATTAAGTCTTGAATGGAATTCTTCAAGGCTTGACAATTATTTGTGCGATGACCTTTGCACCGATGATAGTCACAATAATATGCCTCATTCCATGATGGAGGCTTCACACTAGGTTCATAGTTTCGTTGAGGTGGCAAGGTAATGACATTTTTAGCCATCAACTCTTTGAATGCAGATTCCAAAGATTGACCCAGTGGAGTGTAAGTTCTTCTACTAGAGAAGAATGAAAATCATTGTGGATTTGTGTTCGAGGTATTCCCTAAGGAGTTGCTATTGTTGGTTCCCCGGTAACCTTGATTGTTGGAAGTCCCTTGATTGGGAGTAGAATGTTGATTCACATTGTTCCTCGAAGGAGGAGGATGGTTTCCTTGATTTGTGACCGAGTTGACATTGTTATAATTGTTGTTGCGAGGAGCACTTGGAGTACTAAGGACAAATGTCTTAGTCGAGACATGATTTGCATCAACACCATCATTCACCATGTTCTTGTTGCGAGTCCAAAATTTAGACTTGTCCTAATTGTTATGATGATTGGATGAGCTAGGATTATCCTTGTCAAGTTTTATTATTCCTCTTTTGACCAAAGCACTTTCAATGGTTATAGCATCTTCAATCAATTTCTCAAAAGAGGGAGGACAATGTAAATTCAAACGATAGATAATTTCTGAATTTAAGTTGTTAATGAAGGTGACCATCTTTTCCTTTTCAGGAACAGGACGTGAATATCTAGCGAACATTCTTCTCTATCTCTGAAGAAAAGAAATAAAAGGTTCGCCAGGTTTTTGCGCAACTTTGCAGAGATCTATCATAGTGATTTGGTGTTGGATGTTGTAGGAATATTGTAATATAAATAGATTGATTAATTCCTCAAATGTCTTGACAGGAGGTGATTTTTTATAGCCATTCCATAGAGTGAGCTCCAAGAATCCTAGGAAACAGACACATCAAGTAAGTGTCCTCATGAGCAAACTCTAAAGTCATGTTTCAGAAGTCTCTAACATGATCGATTGGATCTGATTTCCCATTATAACGATCAAATTTCAGAATTTCACAATGTTTAGGAAATGGAATCATGTTGAGACTTCGATCGAAAGGATAAGGAAAAATGTCCTCAACAGTATATTTATTTGTTGTGGTTCCCCCTTGTAACTCTTTAATTTTTCCTTGAAGTGCCTTAATTTGTTGAGTCAAAGCATTAAAATCAGATAGGGGTGTTTCTTCAGGTTTTCTCTTCAAATTCTCGGTATCAAAGTCATGAGGCAATTTAGCTCCTTGGCCAGCTAGATAGAGGAAATATTTTTATTTATCACATTGCAAGATCTTTTCTATGGCTTTGTGAAATTTGGGATCTTGCTAGCCTCTCTACGACGTTCTTCATCTCATTCATCATCACTATCTATGTGGGTTTTGCTCATGCCTCTGTAGTTGTGGAATGGATTTTCTTCTCTGTTATCCATGTCGTTGTTGAAAAGTGGATTACAACTTATATTGTAAAGAGGATTATTGCTTTCACCTTCTTCTTGAGTGTTGTGGGTCTGAACTTCTTGTTGGATTTTGTCCTTCAATTTATTGTACTGAGATCTTGTAGAGATAGGCATATGATTTTGAAGAGTTCTTCTAAACTTAGATCACAGTTTCTGATAAGTGCGACAATGATGATATCTTGATCTGATAAGATGGGAATCTTATGATATGATCAAAGATGTTCTTAATTTTTGATTGTGGCTTCCAATGATGAAGGATGTCAGAATCCTGTTGGGGAAGTTTAATCAATAATCAAAAAATTGTTTAAAAGGTGCACTCTTAAAGATTTGATCTTTATTTTTGAAGAAAGGTTTTAAGATCACTGAAGGATTTGACTGGGATGTGATGGATATTCAATAGAAGGTTGTGGTATATTATCAAACTAAAGAGGTTGGTTAAGATTATATCGTTGAGATAGAGCTAATCTCTGATAATAAGCTCAAGAATCCAAAGGATCTACAACGTACTCGTCAGTGAATCCCCTAACAAAGTCTTGGTATCTATGAAGAAATCTGTGGTAATGAAGCAAGACGTGTCAACTTTTGTACAATTTTTTTCTTCTTTGCAATGTTTTCTTGTACCCTAAATGTTTCTTGGGTTTCTTGATCTTATTGGAAACTGATTCCTTCACAAATTTTGTTGATTTCCACTCTAATCATGGGAGAAATATTAGAATGTTACTGGACCAAAGATGTCAGAAAGTTAGATGTGTGAATGATTTCAGTTGCTACTTTTCATGTTCATTCCGGATGATCTTTATTTGAATTAATGTGAATGAAAACACAACAAACACTCTGAATTAAATGGAATGTAACCAAACACAGATAAAGTAAGCACATCCTATGGTAAAGCCAGGACAATATCCGCTAGATTCCACATAGGTTTCCCCAACCGCATATCGGTAGCATGTGAATTCAGAAGCTTGGCTACACGGGCTCCCCCTTATAGTGCACTCTCTTCTCAAGCCAACCAAGCTTCCAACCCCCATGAAACTCCCATGGTAGATTGATCACCTCTACTATAGATTGTGAAAGTGTGGATGCCTTCACACCGACCGGTGTTGCGCTAGCAAATAGAAGGTTTTTGGTTTACTAAACAATGGTGTTTAATTCGGGACCCCCATTCGAGTGGCCATACATGGGGCAAGAGATTAATAACCAATTAGGTGGCACTCCAGCCTAAAGAGGTTAAGATCAACAAGGTTTATGGGAGTACTACTCTATCCGTATGACACATCCGCACTTGTAATCTTAGGTTTTCCCTTAAGATTCACATTTGTATACCGGTCGGGGGTAGCTTGGATTTAGCTCCATTGCCAGTTTGAGTCGCGTTGGGGTGATGAAATCCCTAGGCAGGCCCAATTTCTAGAGGCAATAATCATTTCTCTTACACCCAGGATCACATCATTGCGCAAGGGGAGAGGATACTTCGGTTATTGCATCAGGGTTACACAGGGATAAAGTGGGTCTGACTTTTTGATCACCTAGTTTGCACAGGGTGAGAGCATAGTCACCTACCACTTTCAAGCACAATCAAACAGAGTAAACAGATTCATTTTAATGCACCAAATCACAATGATTTAAGCTAAGTGAAGATATTGCTTCACAACTGACGTGGGGTTCATTTTAACTGCATGATCAAAGTGTGGTGACTATCCTAGATTGATTCATTTTAAACCAGAAAAGATCCTATCTACGGAATGCGTCAGACTTAGAATCCTATTTTTATGTTACAACCTAGATGCGCAGAAATAGACAGTATATGCACATAAATAGATTTCAGATGCGCAAAAATAGATTTCAGATGCACAGAAACAGACCCTAAATGCGCTACAGAAAATCCTAAATGTGCTAAAACAATTCTTAAATGCGCTACTTTAATTAAATGCAGATTTAAATCTCTAAATGACAGTAGTTAATGCTCTAAAATCTACCTTAAATGCGCTAATTTAACTCTTAAATGTGCTAACTTAACTCTTAAATGCGCTACTTTAATTAAATGTAGATTTAACTCGACATATTGAGACTATATGCGCTATTCTATCTCTCGGATGCGCTAAATTAACTCTCAAAAGTGCTGAAATAGTCCCCAGATGCGCTGAAATACCTGCAAAACCGAAGCATTAAATTCCCAGATGCGCTGCAGAAAGTATCATATGCGCTAAAATGCCAAATTTTTCTGAAAGTCAAACTCCAAAACGCGGAAACCTATCATAATGCTCTACAAGAAAAAGTCAAAATCGGGGCATAGGCCCCACGGTGTGTGCCATTTTATGTGTGTATGAAAATATGCCTATCATAATGAATTCAAAACACATTCAATAAAACCTTATATCAAAGAAGCTTTAAGAAAACTAGACAAGCTCTTAGTGCATCTTCTTCAAAGTCATTTTATTGCTCTCTATCTCCAGCGTTTCGTTGATTCAAGTTGCTCTCAGATTTAGTATGCCAAGCTCAACGAAATGGACTACTAGAGAATGAGATTTAAACTAAAATGCATAATATACTAAGGTGCAAGATTATGCTATGCTATGATCAGATTATTACTAAGATATGATTATTGATAGAATGCTAAAGATGCAAATACATAAGCGTAATTGCGTGTGTGTCTGTGTCTACACATGTGTACGTAACCAATGCTTGGATTCACACATGTACTTATAGAGTTTTTCGAGGATTTTGATTGGCTGAGTTGATCAATGGCTGTGATAATTCCTGACAGATCAAACGGTTGAAGATGGATGAGACTGGAAAGAAAAATAGAAGAAAACGAATAAAGCAAGATTTTTCCATTTTCATGGAAGAGATAAGATGAGATGATTAAGAAATATCATCTTTTTTAGAAGATAATGGAAAGATATTGAGAAGATAAATAATGAATTATCAAATTCAATTATTTATTTATGGGTGCATGTATATTTTTCTTAATTAAATAAATATTTAATTAAGATTTTGGGGAAATCAAAAGATTTTATAATTAAATGAAATATTTAATTATGATTTGAAGAAAGCAGAAGATCTTTAATTAAATAAAATATTTAATTAAATTTGAAGAAATGACATGTGTATGAAATTAATTAAATAAAATATTTAATTAATTAGAAGAAAGTTTTTTTAGTAGAAGAAAATAAATATTTAAATTTAATTAAAAAGATTTAATTAAATTCAAAAGATGATAATTAATTTAAATAAATAAAATGTATTTATTTAATTAATCAAGTAGACATGTGAAATAATCAAATAAAATAAATTTATTCAATTATAGTGGGAGAATAAAATGAATGAACAATATAATTAAATCGATTAAATTTAATTACATGTAGAAGACTTTAGAGAAATTAATTAAATAATAAATATTTAATTAAATGTCAGGATTAGTTAGACATGACCAATTTTATGCACATGCACCATGCAATTAAAAATAGTCAGTAACCAATTTACAACACCATGCATTCATTGACTTAATCTAGGGATGAGTCAGTTTAGATATTTATTCTCTTTGACAAAGTCGTCGACTATTTCTCATGTTTCAACAGATGTTGGTTCACGTATAAAAACATGGAATTTTAAGTTTACCAAGTTAAATATAATCTTCACCATAGGCATTGACTAAGTCTATATCATGCATCGACATAAGGCAACAAGCTTAAATGCAAAAAATGTATTCCATAAAGCATAACAACAAGAGTAAAACTTGGCTTCTCTAAACACAACCATAAGAAACTTAAAATCGGCCTCTAATAATCAGCCTCTATCATGATAAATGATAGTCGATCTCAAATAATAACAAATATGTTAAATATATATTAATATATATATATATAATATAACATATACATATATATATATATATATATATATATTCAAATATCATACATTTATATATATGTATATGTATATATATATATGTGTGTTAATATATATTTACACACATATATATATATATATATATATATATATATATCATAAACCATTAATGTAAGTATACATTCGATATATATAAGTATAGGCAAGATAGTATTTACACATAATAAACACAATATATTGAATGTATGCACATATATATATGTATAGAAGTATATGCCTCTATGTACACATATATGTATGTATATTTATATCAATACATACAAATGGGTGTGTCCATTCACCAACGTACACATGTATCGATGCATATAGACATATGGATATGTGTATATACTATACATATTGAACTAAAAAGAAAATGGGGTGAGGGAGTGCCCACCTTATTCTCCTTTGGTCATTTAATAATGTCCTATGAATCCAAATTGGATTGACTATCAACCTCAAAGGTTAGTCAATTCTCAACAAGGAAGACCTAGGAGGGGGTTCTTTAAGCTTTGAAGGGTTCACCACCAAGTAAAAGCTTGGAAAAGACAACTTAAAATTCAACTCACAAAACCTAGTAATGCAAGCTAAATGAAGGATGCAAATGACTAAATTAAGCAACAAGAAGTTATGATGTATGCACCTAGGAAGTTTGGAAATATGATGAGGATTTTGGAAATGTAAAAAAGTTGTCAAAATGTGCTATGGAGGACTAAGACGCCCTTACTATTGTCTTAGTCCCATTGCCATTTTTTGAGGAAAATGCAAAATCTTCAGATGCTAGAACTAGATCTGAAAGAATCTCTAAAAAATATCTTTAGGAGGACTAAGATTCCCTAGGTGGCAACTTAGTCCCGTCTAGAATTTTTGGAATCTCCAAATGTGATCCTGAGGTCCAATGTTTGCACTTCTTTCTTCTCAAATCTCTGGTCCTTAAACTTCTAGATCTGGCTTGTAGGTGAGTTTCTGTGAAGATGACAACTTTGCAATATGACTTTGCAACTTTGCACTTAAAATGATCTTCAAGTCTTCAATCTAAATTTGCAATCACAAGCACACAAGAGAGGGAAAACTTATTGATTGTTAGTAAATGGGGGTTTTCCTTGGTCAAACACCTTGTTGTTAATTAAACCTTGAAATGAAATAGAATAATGAAGGGAAATGATGGATGAAAATGCTATGTTGCAACTCACCAAACCCTTGTAATAAGGTGCTGCAATATTCTTGAAATGGCTGCAATGGATGTGGTTCTTGACTCTTGCTAGTATGATGTTGATCTTGGATGAAACACTTGCTTGAATCATAAACCCTACATCACAATTGTTAGCAAAATGACAAACATGATGCCACAATATCCTTTATGTGATGCTTGAATCTTGATGATGGCTCCAAATTCTTGATGAATTGCTCTTGATCTCATAAGCTTTCCCTAGGAATGAATACTTGAATGCTTGTTAGGATAAAATGATTAAAAGAACATTGTATTTATACTTATCTATGCTTAATATATCAAAATTACACCACAACAAGCCGACATATGAAATCATTAATAAAAGGAGGCTAAATCCAACCAAGATTTGAAATTAAATCCCAGAAGTACCCTAAGGGGGATTAAGATGCCCTAGGTGGCATCTTAGTCCCAAGGCATGAAGCTCGGGGCATAGACTCCAAAAAGGGGCCCATTTAAGGCACAATTCAAATCAAGGTCCCAAGACCTTTGGGGGACAAAGACGCCCTAGGTGGCATCTTAGTCCTAACCAAAATATCAGAGAAACATAGCAAAAATCATTAAATTATCATTTATGCTTTGATGTTTGTCGGGATTAGCCATAAAAGGATATAGTTTATTAGGCTTGTGGATGCAAAATAGGACTAATTAAGACATAAATAGGGATAAATAAAGAAAGGCGAGCCCAAACAAGTGTGAAAATGCAAGGGTATGCATTTTCCTACACTACATTTAGCCCCCACTTTAGTGAGAGGAAGAACTTGCTTCAAACTCACACTAAAGTAGCCAACCATGCAATCGAGATGGTTCAAATGTACAAATGTTAGTAAGATAAGATGACAATAACAAAGAGGGTGGCCAAGCTCCCAGGATCAAGATATTATGAAAAACTAACATAGGAACAAAGGAACACACTTGTGAATGATATATGAAGCCATAACCAGATCACAAACATAGACCATCAAAGATAGAAAAAGGAAAAAGGAAAAAGGAAAATGTTGTGAATCAAGCTTCAACTAGCTGTCCAATTTGCTATGGACTGAGTCTAGGATCTTTGTTCAAGAGAGGTTTACAAGTGGAATGCATTTTCCACTATGCAAACAAAACACACGCTCACAAGGTCTAGTGGAGCTAGTTGTTCAATAGGTGAGCCCCAAGAGGTCCATATCAAAGTCATACCCCGATGAATATGATAAAGAAAAAAGAAAAAATGCACACTCACAAGGGCTAGTGAAGCTAGTTGTTCACTAGGTGAGTCCTAGGGGACCATATCAAAGCCATACCTCCATGACTTTAATAAGGTATAAAAATGCATGCTCACAAATGCTAGTGAAGCTAATTGTTCACTAGGTGAGCCCCAAGGGACCATATCAAAGCCATACCTCCATGACTTTAATAAGGTACAAAAGGAAAAATGCAACAAGAGAGAGGGATGTTCGAAGGGATTTTACTTAGTTCATGTGAGGTCTTAATCTCAGGGAACACCATTCCTAATGTCTCCAAGAGAGGACCAATCAAAGGATAAAAGATTCACAACTTAGGGAATATAGTGTGTCACATCACCACTAAGAGAAATATAATATGATAAGATAGATCAAGCTCTTGAAGGAAATTATTCCCAATGTCACCACAAAGAGAAAAACACATCAAATGAAGTAAGAAAATCACATCAGGGAACATGAAATAAATAAATGCAAATGAAATCATGCCAAAATAATGCCAATGTATATCCCCAATTTAAACAAATTGCTAAACACCATGTTGTGAACAATTACTTTAAAGTAGCCAAAACATGAAAAAGAAAAAGGAAAAGAGGGTTTCCCCCTAGAAACATATAAGGGATCTATGGATTCGGGGTTAGTATCTGTCTTTGCTGCAATGATATTAGAGAGCTCGAAACTATCAGTATTCCCTAAATATGCATAGAGCTGGAAGAATGACACAAAGAGGGCGGAAACAAAATGAAAACCTTTCGGGTCAACATGGAAGAGACATAGGGTGTCTCGATGCCTTGCGTCATCCCCAAAAGGAAAACACAAGAAAAAAATGCAAATGAAAAGAAAAGATAATAACAAATATTTTGGCTCAACATAGAAGAGACATAGGGTGTCTCGATGCCTTGCGTCATCCCCAAAAGGAAAACACAAGAAAAAAATGAAAATTAAAAGAAAATATAATAAATTTTTTTTTGGGTCAACATGGAAGAGACATAGGGTGTCTCGATGCCTTGTGTCATCCCCAAAAGAAAAACACAAGACAAAAATGAAAGGAAAGAAAAGATAAAGACCAATCAAAAGGAAAAAAAGCTTACAACATATTAAAGAATGAAGGTACAAATAGAGGAATGCACATAGAGAGGAAACATCAAAAAATACATCATGGGGGATCACATGACACACATGCAATCACACAAAGTAAAAAGGAAAGCAAAAAGACTAGTAAAACACATGTGAGTTAACCATCTAGTAGGTCATCTACATCCCAGTCTTGTTCAACATATGCAGAATGCAGATCACTAGCGAGAGGGGCAACATCAAGTGTTGTACTAGGAGAATCACAAGTTCAACACATGGTGCATCATTTGGTTTAGGATGATCATCAAAATTGTTATCGTCTAAGATCATAGAAGAGGAAAATAACAAACTCAACTCATTATGCACTTGCTCATCAATTTTAGCAGTTTCTTCACCAACATCCAAGTTAACCACAACAGGAGGATGAATGATAATATTCGTAGAAGGTGTTGGTCCTTGTTGCATTGGATCTGTTGGTTCTAGTAAGGGAGGAGACTCATCGTTTATTGCTTCTGTCAAGTTTGTATTTTGGTTTTCTATGTTGTTCTCTTCATTCATCTTTCGAGCAATAGCACATCTATGCCTATGCTCTCTAGCATTTTGGTTCCTTTTATTATGATTTTCAAGTTGCATTTGTGTAGGAGCAGGTTTGTCAACCATAGGTTCATTTTCTCCTTGTGAGGGAAGAACAAAAGAAACCATAGAAGTTTGTTCAACCACTTTCTCTTTCGCTTTATAAATTTTCTTAGGAGGTGGATTAGGAATTGTTTGGTTTTCTCTTGGAATTTTGTAGGAAGTAGGAAATGAATTTTTGATGGATGGGTCTTGGTTAGTCAGAAGGGCTTTAAGATCAATATTGTTTTCTTCAAGAGGCAGAGGTTCAATCATAGGTGGAGGAAAAATTCTCAAGGGATAACTTGGATATTCATTTTTCTTTGAAATTTTGGTAGGATAGGAAAATGGAGTCCTTATGGGGTCTTATAGGTTCCATGGGATTAGGCCAAAAATAATCTAAGGAAAATTTTCCATGGGAAGAAAAAGGTCTAAAGCCACTATGGTGCATAATGAATATTTCATTGCTGACTGGAAACTTTAAGCACTTATGGAAAATGGATGGGATTGCATTCATGGAGAGAATCCATTTGTAGCCTAACTTCAAACGAAATTGGTTTGAATTAGAGATGATAGAGAATGGTACATTTGAGTTCTTTGGTCCTACTTGTAAAGGGAGTGTGATTGAGCCCATCGTAGCACAAGAAAAACCATCATACATTTTAATCCATGTCTTTGGTTTATAATATCTATCTTGAGTGAGTTTATGCACATATAAGATTTATTTTGTGATCAGATTCTCTCCACAAAAGGATCAATTAAAATCCAAGGAGTGGGCTTGTTATTGATTCTGCCAGCTATGTAAAGAGGACCATCAGATGCATTTTTTATTGTTTCTTTTGAAGAGAAAGTAATGTTAATGGGCGTTATGGTTTTTTGTTTATGTGGCTCGATGTTGATCACTCATATCATTGTACTAATAGGAATTTGGTCATTAGTATCCATAGAATTTTGTTCATCATCATCCATAGGATTTTGTTTTTTATTGCTCATGTTTCCATTATCTATGTCAACATTCATCACATCAGGCTTAGTTTCACTAGCCTTAACAAATGAAATATTATGGTTGGGCATGGGATTTGTAAAGATTAGCAAGTTTTGGTTAGGAGGAGCTACAAATTTATTACCTTTGTCATTCACATTGCCAATTTGGATATGATTAGAATCAATGAGGTCTTGCACAAGATGTTTAAGACGCTTGCAATGTTCTATATCATGTCCTTTTTGTTGGTGATAAGCACAATAGGAATTGTGTCAAAAGCTCATAGGTAACGGCTTGCTAGGGTCAAGAGGTTGAATAGGAGGTAAGGTAACCATGTTTTTGTTTAATAGCTGAGTCATGATGTTGTGAAGTGTGAAGTGAATCTCAACATATCAAGAAAGTTATCAAGATTCAAGGATCAAAGGTACCAAGGAATTCATCCCTTAAGTTATGTAAATTGGGGTAAATTGGAACCCATAACTGTGAAAGTATAGTGTAGTGGGAACTGTAGAGAATTGGGTTTTGTGAACACCACATACCATATACCACATTCAAAGTATTCCAACATTGTTGAATTTAAAAAATATATAGAATAAAGTGTTGGAAGTTAGGGATCGAAGATACCAAAGAAGATGTGAACTCAAGTTACAAAGGGGTGGTTGAAACTAAAAATTCCAAAGGTAACTTAGTGCAAAGCCTTAGGGATTTAGGAATTGAAGGGAAAGAATAAAGGTAGGAAAAATGTGAATACTTCGACAAAGGAAAGGGAAAATAAAAGGGTTCAAGAAAAAAGGATATTAGGAAGGAGAATTCAAAAATTCTAAGAAAGGAAAATGGATGAAGGTGAGACATGGATGAAATTTATGCCTACATGGTAAATTCCCACACTTTATAGGAATAAAGGAAATGAAAAATTTTGGAGGAAAGGCATACTAGGAAGGGAAACTCAAAAACTTTGAAATAAACATAGTACCTTATAAATTTGAACATTAAACACTCCACACTTAGGAATATTGAGAAATTTGCAACTTTCAACACATGATAGGAACATCAAGAACAAGGGACAACACTTAAGAAAAAATGATAAATATATAAACCCATATAAATATTTCTTAAATCAATTATAGTAATGGGTCAAAATTGGCGTAAGTGCACAAAAGAGCCGGGACTCAAGAAAAAATAGCACTACATGTTTGAGTCACAATAAATGAATTGATTGATTCATGACTTGTGCGGCTTAGATTATTTTTCTTCTATTCTTATTCATGTTATTCCATATTTTATTTCTATGTCTAGGTGACTTCATCAAGCAGATATTATTTCTCCTTATATATTCATCTTGATGGACAAAGGTTTAGGTAGGTTACTAAAGCACCAAATAATCACTAGTTGTATCTAAGCTTGGTCTTGGACTCAAAATCTAAATTCAAAATTGCACACCTTTAGCTTGTGGATGATATTTATTTAATGGAGGTTGCTATAATATGTGAGGCAATTACTTTTATGAAAGCTTTATACATTTATATGGTAGTTTCAAGATAATATATTAATGAAGATAAATCCAACATGTTTTTTTATTAATACTTATTCTCATTCAAAAAATAATTATTGAATAAGAAATACAACCAAATAAATGATGACCTCCCACTCCTCTTGCATTTCTCTAATTTCAAATCTATTTTTGTCACTTTCTTACAATTTGATCTCTAAGGTAGTTAATCTAGTGGTTGATCTAAGTCTTTTGCCCACATTTTTGAGTGATGGGGTTCCTTCTTGCGATGTTGGGAATTCTCTAGAGTGTGCATCATTATTTGGACACTTGGTGTCTATGGGTGCGTGTTTTGCAAGTAAGATTATTCTCGGTGATGTTGTCCCTCCTAAGGGGGTTCTAAATCTTTTACCCTTCTAGAGCCATGTGTCCCTTATGTGTGGAAAGGTTTTGTTGGGATTTTTTATGCAAGTGGAAAATATTTTTCCTAGATTTTCTATGGGGTTCTCCTTTGCTGCATGGTTTTGAGGCTTCGCGTGGTCCTCATAATTTTGGGAAATCTATGACATTGCTTGCTCCAAAACCCTATTTTGGTTATGGGGAAGGAAGTTCAAAGTAATGAGGTGTTTTTCCTCAAAAGGGTTGATTTATAGGATTGATATATTGTGGCTCCATCTTTAAGATTTAAATAGTTCAATCTCTAAGAATTTGCGACCCAATATGAATGGGAAGATGGATATTTACCTTTGTGTAAAGGGTTTATTCATGGTTTCTTTCGATTCTATTTTTGATTGAGATGCAATTCTTAGCTCTCGTTCCTAGTTTTGGGGACAAAAAACCTTACTTCTCACAATTGGGTGACCTCTTTTAATGTTTTCACTGAGTCTTTCAAATAGCTTCTAGTTTGGATTTGTCTCCTGAATCTCTCACTTTATTTTTGGTATAATTCTTGTTACATGGGCATTGTTAATTCTTTGAGGTATTTAATTATGATGGATAATTCTACTACCATGTTTTCTCATACCACCTATACTCGAATTTTGGTGGAATTGGACTTATCTTCTCCTCTCCCAGTGGAGGTGGTTTTCTAGGTTGGTGATTGTTCATGGTGCTAATATTAGGATTATGAGCGTATCACATAAATCGATGTTAGTTATGGTTTTCAACTAGTTAATTGTCCTCGATCTGCTCGTACTTTAAGTTTTCTCATTGCTCCACCTAGTGGAAGAATGCTAATCTTGATCTTCTCACATTTTTGAATTTTGTGGTTGTCATTGATTTTGAGGCTCCTATTCCTCTTATGGTTAGGAAGGAGTTGAGTCCTATTCCTCCCATTCCACCAACTATTAATAATCCCCCATTTCTTCTTAGATTTGTTGTGGGGGAGCCTCTTGTGGGTTACCCAATTTCTCCTTGATGACTTGTTACTCCAATTCAACGCTCCTCATGTGGTTTGTCTCTCTATCTCCTTTAAAATGGGTTCTTCCCCCTCTCCCTTATCTAGTGATGAGGGTGATGGGTTTTCTTGAAATTGTTGTTCAAAATAAGAAAAAGGGCCTTTCTAAGCATGTTTCGTATTCTCATGCCTAGATCAAGGGTATGCATTTATCTCAGTCTTCTCATGCAATTATCTAGTTGTGATTCTTGTTGGTTGTTGGTTTCCAATAACATTGTCAAAGGGTTTCATCCCTTGTTTCTCTTTTGTATTTTTTTCTCTATTTAGTTGCTTCTGTATTGTTGATATTATTTTTCTAGCCATTATTTTTCTTCTTTTGGTTTTCCTTTGGGAAAATTTTGTAAAGGGCCAGGACCCTTGTTTCCCACCTTTTTAACAAAAAGTAATAATTGTACAAATTTTCACTTCAATATAGGATCTCTTCCTTTCAATTATTTGAGGATTCCCTTATATATTGAAAAACCTAGTAGAGAGTAATGAAAGATAATTTTGGATACATTTTGTATGCAAGTTAGTCATTATACATTTTTGTGATTATCTTTTGATATACATTTGATGCTAAAGCTTGTTGAATGATCTTCTTATATATATATATATATATTATCAGTAATGGGCACTTTTTAAGGTGCCTAACACTATTGTTGTTCAAATCCATGAGCCCACCAGCCCAGTGAAATCACAAAGCCTATGAGTGTAGTAGCCCAACAGGGATTTAAACCTTGGTGGCAGCGTCGCCAAGCAAGTGTTTCAATTGCTACGTTATACAAGTCACCCCCTTCCTATATATAGATTCTTGGTGCTCTTAGTTCTAAAAAATTTCTCAAGGAATTTGACTCTCTTTCTAAGAAATTTATTTGGATAGGGAATTTGGATTCTCATAAATGGAGTTTGGTCAGTTTGAATCAAATTTATAGAATTGAACAATATGGTGGTTTTGGCCTTTGATAAACTAAGCTTAATAGTTAAGCTCTAGCATCCAAATTATAGTGGTTGAATTTATTAAGAGAGTAGAAAAATTTGTTAAGGATGGACTCTTTTGGATTACAAAAAAATGGTTGTAAAACTCTTTCCTAGAAGAAATCTTCGTATCTCCATCTGCCAATTATTTTGTCCTTTCCTCTTCTTTAGCACTTAGAATGAAATTTTTAAGAATTGAAATGCTTAAAAATGGTTGAATTTAAGACTTCTCTTTATACAGCTGGCATAAGGTTGGTTCACTTGAATCATTCTATTCTTTTAGCTATTCTTAAGGACCATCCTTGTTATTCTTTAAAGAAAGTTTATTCTCTTACTCGGGATTATGATTCTTAAAGAGTTTATTGAATGACTCTTGGCTATCCGTTTTTGGAGTATAAGGGAGATGGGATTAGAGTTTTTCTTAGTGGAACAATATATGAAATAATTTATTCTAGCCTAAGTGTAATCTTTTCATCTTGTTACTATGCCATAGTGTCTTACCTAAGATGATATAAAAAAGAGAGAATTTATAGGTCCTTCAAAATGTGTTATGTGTGACAATGATGTAGAAAATGTTGCTCTTTTCTTTTAGTGTTCCTTATCTTTGAGTATTTAGAGGTATTGGTGACAATGATGGAATTGAGTATTACTCATATTTCAACCAATTTTTTTTAGTCTTCATTTTAAAAACATTTGTAGCTTAGGAAAATTGGAAAGTTAGCAAACATTAATCAATAGAATCAATCCCAAAAGTTCCTAAGCATCAATGAAGCACAATCCTATTATAAAAAACTCAAAATAACACAAAGAAGTTACCTAAGTCCTCACACCATGGTTGAATCACCTTCATTGTTCTCCTCCATTTTTCTTCCAAGATATGCAATTCCCTTAGAATTATAATTCTTTATGCACCTATCTAGCCTATGAAAAAGAAAACAAAATATTGAAGAATTTAATTATCTCAACAACACGATAGCCTATTCAAATTATAGATGATAAAAATGATGAATGATAGAGGCATTTATAGAGAGGTAGATGACAAATGGATGGTTTAGATCAAAATATTTTTATTTTGATCAATGGATGAAATTGAAGGAGACAAGACGGGACAAGATTGAACTAAAAGAGCGAGAGGAAGTTAACTACTCGAATAGTTGAGTTGTTTTGGATATTACCTCAAACAAAAAGTGAGATGAAGTGGTGGATCCATTTAGTTAATAAAGGAGAAGTGGTAGTTAGAATAAGAAATTTTGAAGAAGATAAGCATTTGATTTAATTAATTAATTAAATTTAGAAAGTGGATGGATTAAATAATTAATTCAAATTAATTATTTAATATAGTGGAAGATGATTTTTGGTGAAATAATTTGGAATGATTATTTAATTATAATCTAAAGCGATATGAATAATTAAACAAATATGAATTTATTTAATTATAAAGATGGAAGAATCAATTAATGTCGTAATGTAATTTAATTAATCAAAAGAGGAATTAGGGAAATGAAGGTGAATTAATTTAAAAATAATTAGAATTATTTAATTAATAGAGGAAACATGATGTTCATAGGTGTAAGACATTTTTCAATGTCTACATTTGCCCCTCTTTGATACAATGCAGTTTATCACGTTGTGTCAAAGAAAAATATATGCTCCAATGAGAGGAAGAATGAGGAAGGATGGCGACGAGGTAGTGGTATGCCCCCTCGAGCAGACAGGCGGGTTCAAAGAACACAAGCATGCTCTCAAAATGGATGAGAGGACTAGAGGATAGAGAAAAATAATGAAGGATAATGAAGATGCAGAATAGAAGAAATGTTAGAGCAGAAAAGATGAATGTTAGCATGGAAAAGATGGATGTTAGCAATGAAGGCGTGGATGGTGAGATAGTGCTAGTTGAAATAATTTGTAGATATATATTTTTCTATGCAAGTATTTTGCATTTAATCGTCATTGGGTGATAAAGTATGACAAATGGACAACAAACACCCTGGTATGACATAGACCAAGGTGTGAAAGGTCATCCATCTGTAAAATAGATAGTCACAAACAAGGAATGTCCTAACTCATACTAAGAGTCATGTTGCCCCAGTCTTTTTGTCAAGACAAACTACATACAACAATCAAATAAAAGACAAGTCATGAGACATCATTGCTCCTTTAAATCCTTCATGGGACATCCTTGAGGTGGCTAGTAACATGACCGAAGTAAATCCAAAAGAATAAGAAAAAATAGACCAACAAAATTAGCAACCAATCAGATTATTTGCCAATAAGTGTTTGCCAGTGTGTTAAGGGACAAAGTGAGTGATGGGTTGATTGTTTTGACATGGCATGGCCTAGTTTCAGGAAATAAAACATATCGTATAAGACATCAAGTTTGGTTTCGATCATGTAATTAATTGTATAAGGAAAATGACAAAGTGTGATAGTGACGAGGTCTAGTTTCAGGAAGGACACATCCTGTATAAGACCATTATTTTTGATCAATTTAATTGATTTGATTGATTTGACAAATGACTGATATGACTTAGAGACTTGTTGGCTTGCTTTTCTTGTTGATTCAAGATTTGTGTTGAAGTTTAGATGATGATGTCATGTCCAATTGGATAGTGTCTGATTTATTTTGGCTGACCCGACAAACCCTAAAATATTGACATAGGGGGCCTAAAGGGCTCATCGACAGATGGCCTTTCCTATGTAGCAATGCGTAGAGACCTCATAGTTTGACATGACCATGGACTTTATTTTATTGACAAATGACTAAGTCATGATTTTATTTGGACAACCTAAAAGGACTGGCCTAATGCCTCGGGGGCATTTTGAAAAATGGCCTTGCCTACGTAGCAATGCGTAGAGACCTTGTAGTTTGACATGACCATGGACTTTGTTTTATTGACAATGGACTAAGTCATGATTTTATTTGGACAGCCTAAAAGGACTAAGTCATGGTTTTATTTGGACAACCTAAAAGGACTAAGGTAATGCCTCAGGAGCACATTGATAGATGGCCTTGCCTAGGTAGCAATTCACAAAGACCTCATAGTTTGGCATGACCATGGACTTTGTTTTATTGATAAAGGACTAAGTCATGATTTTATTTGGACAACCTAAAAGGATTGACCTAATGCCTCAAGGGCACATTGACAGATGGCCTTGCCTACATCCAGTCATAGAGGCAACGCAGTTTGAAAATGACAAAGATTGACATGACTAACTTTGACTCTATTTTTTGGGATTTTTGAAAGTTATCTGAATGTTTTTGGGTTTTGACATGTTTTGGTTTTTTTTCTTTTTGAGGTTTTATAATTTTTGTGGATATTCGATTTTTTTTTGTGTGTTTTGGGAATATTTGATTTTTTTGTGTTTTCAAATGTTTTGACCTCCAATGACAAGTATAGAATCCAATGAAGCCAGGTGTTAGGAAATTTCCCCATTCGGGTATAAGACTAACCAATAGGAATGGGATGGGATGGGGGTTTATTAGGGTCAGAAGGTGGAGGATAAAGGACACAAGATGTCAACCGCTTGGGAGTCATAATAAAGATGATAAGGCTAGGTGATGGATGTCAAATGGGGGATGATGGAAGGTAAAGGAATCATTATGGATTAAGGTGGAAGACTAGATAGAATAATAGTAGATGGCAGAGCAAAGACTGTCTACACATGGTTCCTATTTGCCAAGTTTTCACCATGGTACCTATCCAAAGCACCACTGACGTGGTTTTCACTATTGGACGATTTTTTTCTCTTTACTATTTTCTTGATTTTTTTTTATTTTTTTTGGTGTCACTAGGACACCTGTTTGCTAGGTTTTCATCAAGGTAACAATTTTTTTAGGACTTTTTTCTCATTATTTTGTATTTTTTCAGGACTTTTTATTTTCATTTTTTTGTATTTTTTTAGGACTTTTTTGACAAGAGCTCTCTAAAGCTAGGTATAAAATTGATAGATGCCAGATTCATAGACTTCCTTGATGATGCCCAGATCCTATGTGGATGACCATGTTGGATGAAAGGGCCCAATTGGGATGAGGAGTACAAGTGGAAAATATGAAGGATGGTAGATGTGGTAGACAAAAGATGCTATGGTATGATCCATAATGTGCACACTATGTGGGCCATCAGGCTTCAATCGAAAAGGAGCTTGGGTGACCAACGAGCTAGAGTACGCGAAGGGTTCATTGTGAAAGACACATTGAAAGACACCACCAATGGAGGTGGAACGATATGAAGGATATGCGAATATAGATGGGTGAAATGGAATATATGGTATGTGTGAGAGTGATTTGGATAGAGACCCTGGATCAACAAGCTCTTTTCTTGAATTTCTTCCTTGATAGATGACCCTAGTAATTTTTGATGGAGATGCATACTTAGAGACTGACTTTTGCTTGCTTGCACTTTTGAATTTTATTTTTGATTTGTCTGATAGCTTTTTATTTTGGCTAGGGGACTTTTCTTTATCTTATTTTATTTTTAATTTGTCCAATAGATTTTTATTTTGACTAGAAGATTTATCTTGATCTTCTTTTCTTTGCATTATATCTCTTGATTTTTTATCTCCTTTTAAAGATATCTCATTCATTGGAGCTTTTCCTTTATTCTTTTCTTGAGCTATGACTTGTTGGTCCATCTATATGATGTGAATGGACATGAGTGAGATGGATGAAGTTGGAAAAGTGATACAAATGTTTATTTGATGAATGGGAGTAGTGATACCATCAATGGAACCCTTGGGACTATCCTTTTCTGCACAACTGGCGTTAAAGGAAACTTTCACATCGTTAATGACTTGGCAAGGTGACTTGGTAGAGGCGACAATAGGATAGACAGTTCCTAGCTTGGGGTAGGTGGGATGGAAGGATGATGATTGGATATCTTCAATGGGGTTGTGATCAAAAAGTGGGTTATCATAAATATCCTAGTCGAACATTGGATTATCATGGATATGAAAAGTTTGAGCAGAAGCAAATAGGGAAACGGTTGATGTATCATCAGGGTCTCGAAAGGTGTCAATCCAAGAATGACCATCTTTTTGTGTTCCTTTTTCAGTTTTCTTGACATCATTATTGGAATATTGATCTTTCTTAGCAACATTAGCATTGTCTTTCGCTAGTAAATTATCCATATGGTATTCTCCACACTCATGTCATGGACTTGAATCTTGGGAACGATAGATGGAATGGAGGAAATGGAAGATTTATTCAAAGTGGACGGATCAACATAGTTGGATGGAGTGGACATCGTAGCTTCATGGTTTATAGGCACTTGGAATAGAGTAGTTCCTTTTAGATTGCTACAATATTGAAAGGGGTCAGGATTTCTTGCAACTGCAATTTCAATTCCTTCATGAGGAAACTTGAGGCATTGATGGTATATGGATGGTACAACTCTCATGGCATGGATCCATGGTTGATCGAGAAGGTTGTATGGTAGTTCAAGATTCAAGACTTGGAATGTGGTATCTAGTACTGTAGGTCCAACCTTGATAGGTAGTGTGATAACACCCTCAGAAGAATGTTCTTCATCATCATAGGCTTTGATGAAAATTCTTTAAGTTGTGTCCACACACATTTCAGAGAGGCCCAATGCCTTCACCAATTTTAAAGTGCAAATATTCAATCCAGCTCCGCCATTTACTAGGACTCGTCTGACCTTTTTTTTGCAGATGAAGACCTCAAGGTGTAATGGGTTGTTATGACTTAACTTGGATGTAGAGTAATCTTTGTCAGAAATGGAAACATGGTGGGATTTGCCCAAATATCCAACCATGGCTTCAAATCGGTTGACGTCTAGGTCAGTAGGGATAGAGGTTTCTTTTAGAGCCTTGTCGAGGATAACTTTGTGTTTAGTTGATATGCACAAAATATCAAAGATCAAAATATGTGCAGGTATCTTGCCCAATTGGTCAACAAGATTGTATTGGGCGTTGGATTGTGGCTACTTTGGAGGAGGTCCGGATATGGTAATATTTTCCCTGCGAGTAGTAACAACACATTTAGGCTTCTTCTTAATGGCGATCATTTTAATATGATCGTTAGTAGCTCAGAGATGGTTAATAATTTTGTAGTCAAAAGAGGCATTGGTATAATTGGCACGGTTGTTTGTCCTTTGACCCAAACTGGAGGGTTTTCTGGAACCATGGTCTAGCAATGGATTCTTGAAAATTGTATGGTCTTTATTAGAAGTATGTTGTTGTCCCTCAACCACTATGGTATCATTTTTTTATTAAGTCTTGAATCATGTTCTTCAACTGATGGCATGATAAGGTCTTATGCCCTTTGATGCAGTGGTAATCATAGAAGGCATTGCCATCCCACCAAGAGGGTTTGAATTGTCCTAGGTCATATGGTTTGGGCTCTTGGAGCTGTATGATAGTTGATTGTACCAGTTTCTTTGAGACCATTTCAATTGGTTTGGGTAAAGGAGTGTATTGTCTCCATCGGTATTGTCGTGGTTGTCTTGGGTGTCCTCATTCTTGATTATTTTGAACCATGTTAACTACTTGGTTGGGGACATATGATGTGTTATTGTTCATGTTGGATGTTGTGAGAGTTAATGTGGGACCTATCCTATTCACAGCTTTGGCGTCTATGACTCCATCATTTGTCATATTATTGTTTCAAGACCAAAACTTGTTTCTATCGTTTGACGTTCCTTGGGCATTTTGTGTTTTGGTGTAAGTTTTAATTTCCCCTTTAGCAATAAGGGTTTTTTCAAGGATTTCCCCTTTTTCAACAAGGTCGGCGAATGTGGAACAACAATGGGCTTCCAAGGCATACTTTAAGTTTGTGTTCAGGTTTTGCACAAACATGATAATTTTCTATTTCTTAGGAATTTCAACAAGATAGTAGCTAGCTAAACTTCTCCATCTTTGGAAGAATGTTATGAAAGCTTCACCTTCTTCTTGCTTAGTTTGACATAAAGTTGTAATAGTGATGTCATTTTCGATATTGAAGGAAAAATGGGTGATAAACTTGTCAACTAGCTCAACAAAGGTTCAAATATCTATATGTAGGTGGGAAAACCAATCTAAATCAGGTCCTGTAAGACTTCTAGGAAATAGTTTCATTAAGTATGTTTGTTCCGAAGCAATGTCAATCAAGGCCATATGAAATTCCCTTGCATGCTCAATGGGTTTTCCTCTTCCTTTGTATTTAGGTAAAGTTGGCATGACATAATTTGGAGGAAGAGGAGGCATGTATAATGTCCTACCAAATGGGTAAGGACATAACTCTTCGATAGAGTAAGTCTTCTTGTTTGTCAATGTCATGGTTTCTACTTGCTTTTGCAAGGCCAACATTTGATTGGCTAGGACATTGTATGGTGTGAGGGTTGTGCCTATGAAATTTACAACTAAATTTTGGTAAGGTCCTAAACTCGTGTTTTGTGATCCAATGTTTGTGAGGGATGGTATGTTGGTGTTGATATGGGGTATGGATGTTTGAGTTGTATTTGAAATTTGGATTTATGGTGTGAATGTTTAAGTTGGAATTGGAACTTGTATTTGAGGGATGTGTGTGGTATGAGTTGGAATGTATGAAGTGTTAGCATTGGATTGCATTCAAAGAGGATTGGAAATGTTTAGGCCTTGTATGTATGGGCTATTGACTTGGAAGGACCCTTGTGTATTTACTTGTTGGGGAATATTTATGCTAGGAATTGGTGGCACATCAGTATTTATGTTGGTTACTTGAATATAAGATCTAGTCTGTTTATTGGTACCAAAAAAAATTGATAACGTGGTGTTTAAAGCCCTAGATGTTCCAAATGGATTTGACGATGTAGTGTTTGTGGCATTTGAAGTTCAAAATGAATTTGAAGATATGTTGATTGTGTTAAATGGATTAGGTGCAAAACCAAGAGGTTGTGACATGGATTGTGTTAGGGACTATGTCATTGATTGCATTGTGGATTGTGTCCCTGATTGCATTGTTGATTGCGTTCCAAATAAGGGTATGGAAATCGAAGTGGAAGTTTGAGTTGGAACCCCTTGTGGCATAAAATAATTTGTTTGTGGGGTCTTGGAACCACTAGGTGTAGACATGCTAAGTCCTTGGTTTTGTTTGTTTGGGGTGGGTGCTGCTTGAAGTGTGTCTATGTCAAAGCCCTGAGGTAGTTTAGCACCACTATGCAAAATTTTGGCCAAGAACCTTTGGGGGTCTAATAGCACTATCTCATCTACAAGTGATGCAACCTCTGGGTCTTGGGAAGCTGCTTCAACTTCCGCTATAACTACTTGTCCGTGTGGGTCTCTTATGAGGAATTTTTCAAAAGGATTGTTGGATGTCTTGGGTGGTTCACTAGAATAGGTTCCAAATTTGAAGTTGCTCGTGTGGTTATAAAGGTCATCGTCATCATGAAAAAGATCCATTGCTCGATATTTCTTTTGCAATCTAGTTTCAACCATATAAGGCTTGCTTAAGATGAAGGTAGAAAGTATGTGACTAAGACTATGTTTTTGGTAATTTTTTTGAAATAGAGTATAGCCTAAATGCAATGCAACTATTTTTTTTTTTTTGAATATATAGGGATGCCTAATGATGATGTCTAGATTAAGAGTCAAGGTGATGATAGCATGGAATGAAGAGCTGTAATAATATGAAGGGTAAAACTTCTAGAAAACCTAAGATATGGTTTCTAATCAAACTAAGGTAGGTATAGCAACTAATCTAATTGTCAATTATCTTGGATATAGTAAAGACTGATAGGATATGTTGGCAAGCTGGTCTCAAATTGGACTGATGCATTGAGGAACCAACCTAAATTACAGGGACTAGGATAATTTTTTTCTAAAAGATAAGGTCAAGAGATTACAGATTTGAGGCTATGGTCTAGTCTAAGTTTGATGAATTTCCAAATCAAGAGGTTTATGCAAGCTAAAAGGATGACCTAAGGTTTAATTGATTAGGTGATGGATGAATGAATGAGCAATTCCTCAGTCTAGATAAAGTTAAACATCAAGCTTGTTTCAGATGTGTTGACCTAGTTTGTTTGGATTTCGTAAGTTTCTGGTGTGGTGTTTTTTTGAGATTTGTTTTGAACACACACGTAAGACACAATAGACATAAATTTTTTGAGTTTATGGGTTTGTGCAGGATCATGAGGGGCCAAAAAGTGGCAATATTATGGGTATTTAGGTATGGTCGACGACTTTTTTTACCCAAAATTGATGAAACTAAAAGGGTTTTAGAGGAGATTCTCATCTTTCCACCAATATATATGCTTTAATTTGAATTTAATAAATAATTATTATTCATTTTCTATTAGAATTACAACTAAAGACCGATTGATAGGTTGATTGAAAAACATCTATAACTTTCAAATCACATTTTTTGAATCCAAAACATGCATCACATTCTATGATTCACATACTATAGGATTAAAAAAGAAAAATAAATTTCATGAAGTTTGACCAAGTTAAGGTGGACATACAAGTTTTTATATTTTTAAAATTTGTAATAAAAATTCATAATTAATCATTTACTTGGAAAAAATTACAAAAATATGCATCACATCGGACATGAGTCTACTTATATATAAAATATTATAAAAAATATTATCATTTATTATGGTTAGGGTGGTCCATACACCTACTTCTTATTTTTCCCGAAATTTAAGTACTACTGATTGAAATTTCAAATTTCACCAAATAGATTTTATTTATTTTTAAATAAACCTAGTAGTTTAGAAACTACATTCAATTTTCTATAGATTCTATTCTTACATATTTTTGAAATAATATAGATAACTTATTTAAATTTTTACGTCAAGTTACCTAACACTGATTTTTCTGAATTTTTTGCCACTTAAGGGCCTATTTTTTCCATGATGATCCTGCACATACCCTTATTCTTACGAAAAATTTGGATTTCAAGATGAAAAAAATCATGCACAATCCTAGGTTTGGCAAGGACAATATTTACTAGGTTCCCACTTGGATTAACCAGCCATGCTTATTCTTAGTAGATGACTTAGAAGCTTGGCCACACTGGCTCCCCTCCATGTCACTCACTTCTCTAGGTCAACCAAGCTTCAAGTTCTCATGAATATCCCATGACAAACTCTTCATCTCTACTAAGAAACTTGAGTATGTTGGACAACTTTAGAGGTTTGACCTCCTGTGCCAGCAAATAGAAGGATTTTAGCTACTAAAACATTGGTTCTTAGTGAATACTCAAGGACATGGCACCTCATGAGCATCCAAAAAGCCACTTAAGGCTTTAATCACTCTACTAGGGACTCTTATACCTTTAAAATAAAAGGTAGGTACCCTATTTCGAATGACACTACACAGCTACGGCCTACATACCATGAGGACTTGACAGTTTACTCTTATCCATTTTATACCAATCTGAGCAAAAAACTAGTTGGAGTTGTTCCCTCTTTCGATGTAGGCCCCTCTAAGGGATTAACATATAAAAATATGGTTTTGGCTTTCTGATCACCGAGTTTGCACAAGGTGAGAGTATATTACCTAGCATCTTTAGAAGCACAATAAACAGTGGTTTATTACCCCCCTAGTTAAATCTACATGGAAAGAAGGTAGTTATTCTTTTTAAGAACCAAACGAAATGTTTGGTAATCTAAAAGACAATCAGTTTTTTGAAAAAAATCAAGTCTTTAGAGAACATCTTGCATCAAATTTCATTAGTAATTTCAAGTTTAATTCTTGGACAAACGAGTCTACAAAAAGCCAAAATAAAGAAAAGTTAGCCACTAAATTAAAATTAAACTAAAAAGAAAACTACCATTTAGTCTAGGTAATGAAATTTAATAAACAAAATTTAATCTAATTAATTTAAGCTAAAAAGCTAAATTAACTTAAAAATCTAAATTAAATTAAAAATCTAAGTTAAATTAAAAATCTAAATTAATTTAAAAATCTAAATTAAAAATATAAACAAAAAATTCTAAAAATCTAATTAAAATCTAAATCTAAATTTAAATTAAACTAAATTAAAACTAAAATCTAAATCTAAGTAAAAAAATCTAAACTAAATTAGGAAAAAAAATCTATATCTAAACTAGAAAAGTCTAAATTCTAAATCTAAACTAAATTAGAGAATTTAAATTTGTAATAAAAAATCTAACTAAATTAATCAAAATTAATATTAATGGAAACTAATCTAAACTAAAATTAATCTAAATTAGTTAAATCTACAAAGTCTCTAAGATTTTAAAGTGTCAATATCATGCAAAGAATCAAGATAAAAGCCGACTCCAAGAATATTTATTTCCTACAAAATTTAAGTGTTAAATTGCCTCGTTCACGTTGGGTTCACCATCTGTAGCTTAGGAAAATAAAAAAGTTAGCAAACTTTAATCAATAGAATCAAACCCAAAAGTTCCTAAGCATCAATGAAGCATAATCCTATTATGAAAAATTCAAAATAACACAACGAAGTTACCTAAGTCCTCACACCATGGTTGAATCACCTTCATTGTTCTCCTCCATTTTGCTTCCAAGATATGTAATGCCCTCAGAATTATAATTCTTTATGCACTTATCTAGCCTATGACAAAGACACCAAAATATCAAAGAATCTAATTATCTCAACAACACGATAGCCTATTCAAATTCTAGATGATCGAAATGATGAATGACAAAGGAATTTATAGAGAGGCGAATGGAAAATGGACGGTTGAGATTAGAAGATTTTTATTTTGATCAATGGATGAAATTGAACGAGACAAGACAGGATAAGATCATAACTAAAAGAGCAAGAGGAAGTTAACCATTCAAATATTTGAGTCAAGTTTTGGAAATTACCTCAAATAGAGTGAGATGAAGTGGTGGATACGGAGGAAAAGTGGTAGTTAGAATAAGAAATTTTGAAGAAGATAAGTATTCAATTTAATTCATTAATTAAATTTAGAAAGTGGATGGATAGTGGAAGAGGATTTTTGGTTAAATAATTTGGAATAATTATTTAATTATAATCCAAAGCGATACGAATAATTAAACGAATATGAATTTATTTAATTATAAAGATGGAAGAATCAATTAATGTCGTAATGTAATTTAATTAATAAAAAGAGGAATTAAGGAAATGAAGGTGAATTAATTAAATAATTAGAATTATTTAATTAATAGAGGAAAAATGATGTTTATAGGTGTACATCAAATGTTACTATTTTGTTCTACGAAAACAAGTCTCCTAGAGAAACTCGTCAAAAAAAATTTGGTACATATATTGGCTACCAAAATATGTTCAACCTATTATCATAGTCATTTATAAAATTAATTGAAACAAATTTTGTAGAATTGAATCTACGTCATCGAACCTTTGAGCACCGTGACGACATTTATGAACAAGTGCCACGTAGTGGCTAGTACTTGCCTTAATAGTATTGTAATTATTGTTTTTTTACATTTGATAAAAATTAAATGTAATTTTTATTAATGTGAATAAAAGTAAATGTAAGTTTTGTTAATTATAGTGTTTTAGTATTCTTAATTAATTATTTTAATGACCTAACCCTTTAACCGTTACTCATAGCCTAGCTATGATCGTAACACTATCCATAACTATAAACCTAATTTTTATCACTAACTTTTAAATAAATAACATATTTAATAAATGTTATATTACAAATTATTATATATTAAATAAATTTTATAAATAAAATAAATATTATATATACTAAAAATCACTAAAAGTTAGATATTACATGTTGACAATGTTTTATCTCTTATTATTAGTATAAAATTGTTATTTATTAAAATGATTATTTATTACAAGTTGTTTATTTTTAATTATATATATATATATATATATATTAAAGAATAAAATATAATATTAAATTATCAGATTTGATAATTAAAGAATAAAATATAATATTAAATTATCAGATTTGATTCATAGTACACACAAGTGCAACTATATATCTTCATTCAAATCAATAATTGTTAAATATTAACGAATCGATGATTATAGATGGTATGATTTTTTCAAAGTCCATGAATGATAGAGTAAACACTTCTAGATTAAACTATGTATGCTATTTTGAATTGACGTTTCAAACCACACTAAATGATTCATCGCAGGAAGAGGATAACGAAGAATATTATTGTAGAAATGACCTTAAGAAGAGTTAAGTGGTGGGAGAGGGTAGCAAGGGAGGAGATTGGAAAATGAAGTAAAAGTGAAAATAGGTGAAAAAATGATGAAGACATAATAGAAGAATGAATAATATAGTAATATGATGTAACACAAATAAATGGATCAAAAAAGGTTAAAGTTAAATGTCTCAAACAATGAATAAATAACTCTAATTACCTTACCCTAACCCTAACTCAATGATATATCATAGGAAGAGAATAATGAAGAATATGATTGTAGAAATGACCTTAAGAGTTAAGTGGTGGGAGAGGGTAGGCAGGAAGGAGATTGAAAAATGAAGTAAAAGTGAAAATAGGCAAAAAATGATGAAGACATAACAGAAGAATGTATAATTTATAATAATATAAAACAAATAAATGGATCAAAAAAGGTTAAAGGTTAAATGTCTCAAACAGTGAATAAATAACTCTAAGAGAATTATGAAGACAAATAATATAACAAAATGATTGAGGAACAATTACCAAATTTTTTAAAAGAAGTGAAAGAAGATATAAAGGAAAATATAGTAAAACTTAAAATAATAATAATTTAACCAAAGAAAAAAGATGAGATTTATATAAAATATAGATTGGAAAATTAAATAAATGATTCAATTAAAAATAAATAAAAAATGGTTAAAATACAATAGATTATAATATATATAACCTATAATATATATTAATATAAATAGATAAAATCATAATAATTTATATAATATATATTGATATATAGAAATATAGATTAAAGGAGAACCTACAAAATATAATTTAACCTATCATATATATTAATATAAATGTATAATATAAATTAATATTATCTATGTTAAAATAGGTTGTATATTATATATAATACATAATAGCTAAAATAATATAGGTTATCTTATATACCTATATATTATAGGTTATAATTTTTTTGGACAACATATATATATATATATATATATACATGATAAAAAAAAATTATTAATGAAAAGAAGGAGAGCATATAATAATTAAATTATACTATAAAATATTTAAAACATAGATAACAAAGATATTAGTCTAATAGAAGGAATAATACAATTTTTATTTTATTTTATTATTTTAATAATGTGAATCCAAATCTCTATAAAATAGTTAATTGGTTTTTGTGATTTAATAAAAAATAACAATTACATTCTTAAAAAAAGTAAAAATAAGTAACATTTATTTATTTTAGAAAGATTTAATGAAATGACTTTATAAAGCAAAAAATGAAAAATCATTATTTAAAAGAATGTTTACCTTGCTTTCCCTACAAATAGGTTAATAACACACATAACTTTTTAACCAATCATATGCACAAGAAATGATTTTTATAATTTGTAAAGTTAAATATTTTACAAGTTGACTTTACAAGAATGATTTTTTTTTATTTTTTTTTAAATATGAGTTTTGATTAGTTGAAAAATAAATTATTAATAACTAGTTAACTAAAAAAAGCCAAATTGATTACAATAGTACTATGCCAATGGCAAGTAATAATACAAAGGGGTACAAAAGGAAACAAAATTTAAGCATACATACATGTGGAAAACCAGTTTTCTTAATTTGATAATAGGTAATTTATACTTCGCGCAAGTATCGCATGGTTGTCATGATTCACAAAATGACCTCAATAAGGTAGTGTTAATGAATTGGGTTGCGCACATAAGTTTTTCCAGTTTTCATAATTGACATGACTCATCATGATTCAACCTCTACTGTAGATTCAACATGTTGATCAAAAATTGAATTTGGTGGAGGGGAATGGGTATACAAGGAGTAATCAATGTAATCCACGACCTGGTCTAGAACCTTGGAAGAGGGGATGGAGATTATTCATGAACAAGTAATTCAAAGTAGATTAAAATTTGATGAATTTGAGCACCCTTATAGATATCTATGCAAAATGCGGCATAATAGAGAAGGGGCGTGTTCTATTTGATAAAATGGCTCGGAGAATTTTTGTTTTGTGGACTTTATGTATTTGCTTGAGACTATAGTAGCCTTAAGGAAAATGGTTGCAAAACTTGGTAGGCGTGAAAATATATTTTACCTATGGGAAAGGGTGGCAGAAGGTGAGAAGTGAATAGATTCCAAGGGCTCGGTGAGAAATACCTCCTTTCATCATTGTGGAGAACTATTTGTAGACCAATTGTAATAAAATGATGTCGCTTCTTTCTTCCACAATTTTACTAACGTCGGAATGTACATTGAGCTTGTATTGGTAGACAAATGACCGAGCTTTGTTTTTTTGGCATTTGGAAGCATCTCATTGGATGCCATTTATGGGTCTCTCTCCATCAACATACATTTATAGTTTTAAAATGTATTTCCACAATCAACTTCACGTTAACTAAAGTAAAAGCAGTAAATGTATTGGCCTAATAATGGAATTCCCATCAATGGTAGCTGATAGGTTATATATTGTAGGCATTGGGCCAAAGCTAAGTATTTTTCATGTTTTAAAGTTTATCAAAATTTTAACTCCCAATTAAATTTTTGTTTAAAAGGCTGCAAAAATATTTTCCTGAGCTCAAGAATCTGCTAGCTCTAAAGCCCCGATATTCTTAGACCTTTTGTTCATTTATTGTGAATGGAGATTGAAGTAGACACCGAAGAAGAGTCCATTCCATCCTACCTATGACAATTTGTTTGAAATTGTGATTTCCATTATGATTGAGATCGAGATTGAGGATGAGATGGCGTAGGTGTTGATATTGAAGAAGAGATGTAGAGGTGAGCTCATTTGGAAGCATAATGAGAGAAAGAGCAAGGAGGGGTTGAGGCCTCCACCCTTCGACTGCACCTTTCCATACACAATTATTTCAGCCCCCAAAAAACCAACCCCACTCCTAGATTAGAATAAATCACAATTGAATTATGCACACAATTAGATTTTCAATAGGAGTCTATAGGGAACTATTTGATTGGCCCATAGTTCCCCAGTTCCTATTTGCTGGCATTAGTTTCATAGTTAGTTGGCAATAATCTTCAGTTAGTTGTCAGACAATTACAATTAGCTGCCAAACCAATTAGCTTGTTTGTAGGAAGAGGTTCAATTATTGTGTATCTATAAATTTGTAATTGTTCATGAGTAATACAATATTAGTGAGTTCTTCTATGTTTCTTCTTTGCTATGCTTTCTCTGTTATTCATCAATTCCTTTTTGGTATTAGAGCTTGGTGATGAGGGTAGTATTATCTACTGTAGTGTAGAAAAATGTATCTTCTACATTTTCACACTTGTTTGGGCCCTCCCTACTAAAATTGGGTTTCTTTATGCCTTATTTGGCTCTATTTTGCATCCACAAGCCTTATTTAATGCATCTTTTTGATGATAATCACGACACATATCTAATGACCAATCATAATTCATGATTTTGGGTTGTATGTTCTATATTTAGTGATCTGGGACTCATACACCACTTTGGGCATATGGGTCCCACTTGAGTTTTGGGGCCTGAACCTGAATTTGGCATAGAACTTAACATTTCTTAAAATTTGTTTCCCAAGCATAGGTTATTGGGACTCATATGCCCCAATTGGTAAATGAGTCCCACTTAGCTTGGACCTATTTTAAATTCAAATTCTTGGTAGGATTTTATTCTCTTGGATCTGATGCCGGCTTGTAGTGTTTTTGGGAAATTTGACATAAACAAGTATAAACACAAGGTTATTTCACATATTTTCTCCTAAAAAATTTTGTGAGCAAGTATTCTAACAAGTTTATGAATTAAAGAGTATTTAAGAGCATTCAAGAGTTGATTATCAAGCATTTTGGAGCTATATTCAAGATTCAAGCATCATGTCAAAGTCATCATGCATCATGTTTGTTTTTGAGCTAACATTTGTGATGTAGGGCTTCATGATTCAAGCAAGCATTCAAATCAAGATTCATATCAAGAATCAAAGAGTCAAGATCTACATTCATGCTAGCCATTTCATACAAGATTGCAGCCTTTGTTTCAAGGATTTGGTGAGTTGCAACATAGCTTATTTGTTTATTCATCATTCCTTCATTCTATTTGATTTCATTTCAAGGTTTGATTACCAAAATA
This sequence comes from Sequoia sempervirens, assembly GCA_007258455.2. Taxonomy (NCBI): domain Eukaryota; kingdom Viridiplantae; phylum Streptophyta; class Pinopsida; order Cupressales; family Cupressaceae; genus Sequoia; species Sequoia sempervirens. The sequence continues at coordinate 151,002,619 of VDFB02075321.1, forward strand.
GGGGTTGACCAAGGAAAATACCTATCCACTAACAAAAAACCATTTTCCCCTCTTTTTGATGTGTGATTTGTAGATTTAGGTTGAAAATACATTGAAGAGAAAGATCTAAAAAAGTTTTCAAAGTTGTCACCTTTCTTGCAAGATTACGGAAAGTCACCTACAGATTGGAATTCAAAGTTTCAAACTTAGAGATCAGAAGGGAGAGAAGCTATAAAAGATCACTAGAGGATATCAGAGTTTCAGATCAATTCTGATACTAGGACTAAATTTCCACAACTAGTGTATGAGTCCTAATATACCACTTTTCATAATTTTTCTATAGATCTTTCTTTACCATTTGCAAATTCCAGATTCAGCCTGAAACCCTAAACTAGGACTAAATCACCCCAAATGGCATATGAGTCCCAATGTTCTTCAAAATTCATAATTGCGGGATTGCAGACCTTGTTTCAAGCATCTTCAACTTTCCAAGTGCACCTCTATTCATTCTTAGTTTACTATTCTAATTTTGAGGTTAATTTCCTAAGTTGCATATCTAGATTTTCATATCATTTGCATTTCCTTCTTTCTAAGCCTTTGCTTAGTGGTGAACCCCCTTTTATCTTTAATCACACCCAATGAGACCTTGTAACAACCCCTTCTCTCAATTCAACTATGGGATTGAGATCTCTAGAGTTTCCTTGAATGAACAAGAGAAAAATAGGACACCCCATAGTTCCATCTCCAAAAAGGGGGAAACACCCTATTTCCTTTGGTTCATTTTGGTGAACCTAGCCTTTGGACACCTTATTTCTAATTTGGAGTGCATCATAGTTGTAGAGATCTAGCTTACATTAACTTTGCATTAGATCTCACATTAGTTAATTTGCATTTATGGCCTCTAAATATTGCATTAGTGAAAATGCATCTAGGTTGTATTTTTGCATCTTGCATCATTGAATTTCATCTGAAATCTATAATTGCACATAGTCTAGACAACATACAAACCAAAAACCTTAACATTCACTCAGAATTTGCTGAATTTAGTGTCAAAATCTTAATTTGGGACTCATTCACTCCTCTGGGTGATTTAGTCTTGATATAGTTGGTTTTACCTGATTTCTGGGAATGTTGTGTTGATTATTTTTCAACATTTGAACCCTTCAAAAACCCTAACTGGGACTCATACACCCCTCTGGGCGATTTAGTCCCGTTGATGTGCCAAATTGACCCACAACATACAGGTAAGATAAAAGTAAAGTAAAAATATCTCACCTCTCTTGAAAGAGACAATCAATAATCAAACTAATCACCTCCCAAGGTCTTTGATGTTGGTTCACAACATTGTTGTTTCACGAAGTGGTCAATATGGCTGTAATGTTCAAGGGGCCTGCTAGTTTTGAGCTTTTGGATTGTTGCAAGATCAAACATCTATCCAAACCTACTTTAACCATGGGTTTTAAAGAAATAGAAAAAGATAGATCAAGGTCTTTAAACTAAAAATAATGTTGATTCATTCAACTAATCAGACTTGTTGCCTTCCAAGGAATTCCTAAACTAGAACTGCAGAATAAAATTAACCTATAATTGATACAAAGTTCCATTCATTCACAGTGCAAAATTTAATAGTAAATTGCAAATCATCATTCAAACAAAACATAAGATAAAATTTCATTCCTTGAAAGCTTTTCAAATCAAAAAGATTAACCCAAAATGAATACCGTTCTAGAGCATAATATAAAGAAGGTTTAAATCTGGTTGCTCCTATTGTCAATGAAACAAATAAGCAACATTTACAAATATGGCAAGATCACCAGTGTACAGAAAACCATGTCTTCAAATTATCTCCATCTATGCTAAGAAAATCTAGAAGATGTCCTGTTGAACTTCTTAACAAAAGATAAATAGCAAGAATCCTGCAAGATAGATCAACACAATGAATTCACCAAGAACACAATGTCTTCAGTTTTATAGAATCCCTAAAGATAGCAACAATTCGAGTCTTTTGTATTACAGTGACTGCTCAGAAAGAAATAACTTCTAACTCCTACTTTACTTCTTCTCTACTGCTAAATTCACTCTAACATTCAATCTCTAACCCTTACAAAAGAGGCGAAATGCCATATTTATAAAACACGTCAGATGCTTCGGTGCGGTTTAGGGTTTACAATAAGTCGGTCACAGAGAAAGTCAGCCCTAGAAGAGTTTGAAACAAAGTCAAACATGCATTAAATGCAAGGGCAACGACCAAATCGGCCTAGGATCTACCACATAACTCAAACCAAAATGCATGAAGAAGAGGAAAAGCGAAACGATGAGGAAGCACGACCTTCGATGCTGCTTTACATTAACTACTTCCCCCACGTCGCCCATACCTTGCTCCATTCTGGCCTTCATCACCAAGAACGTCCTCTGCAAGCTATCCGCAAGTGGCATAGGCGAAACCCTAGTTCGCCATTCAATAGCATTAATATCATTCTCCAGCCGCCATCGTATTGTCTCAGTCTCTCTTGTTGGATTGCTATACATTAATGACTGCACTGTAGGTCGATACATCATCTAGCTGGTGTCCAGCTACTGCATCCCATGATAGCCTTAGTCCTTTGTAGCAAGGTGTTCATATTCGAATCTGAAACCTCGAACCAGACTGATGTCATCCTGCCTTCAGGAATCCTACTCTTTTCGTCCTGCTTCATTCTTTCTTTTCTGCTTTAGTGATGGAGGATCCCTCTGTGTTCTTCTTAGCCTTTCCAGCCGCTGTCTTGCTAGACTCAACCTACATCCATCAAACACCAATGTGAGAATTCAATTGTTGACAACATTTCATTAAATTGTTAGCTTTAAATCATGATAAAACCATTAAATTAGGCATTAAGCATCAACACTGAGAAGTTTCAGATTTCAAGCAAACTGGGGAAAACAAGCTTGGGAGGAATTTTGAAAAATTATGAACCTAGCGGATTCTCTCGATGAGGCACCAACATCAACTATAGATCATCAAAAATGAACACAAGCAGCATACAACAGTGAAATTCATCAAGCTAAAGCAAGATATGTTTAAGCATTCATCATTAGATTCATCAATTTTATCCAATTTCTTAAATTCTACAAAGCATAGCAGAGAATTCGGAAAAATCCGGTCAGACCAGAATTATGTGGATGACTCAAGACTCTGCACTTCGGAAAACTGAAGGGAACCATGAAAATGAAGGAATCCGGGAAAATCCGGCTAGATAGGAAAATCCCAAACCTAACAGAAAACCCGAACACCGGCCACTACTTCACTCAAATTGACCGAAGGTCACAAATTTGAGGACCCTGGGCACGAAAATCGCTTAACATGAGCCTCCTACAGATCTTCTTCGAATCCTAGGCTCAATCGAAAGCAGATTAAGATGAAATGGAGATGTCTGAGGCGTGAAACCCTAGATTTAACCATGAACGCATAGGGCAAGCCATGAAATTCCCCAACACACAGGAATTTGAACTCCAAGCAAGACCATAAAATTTTAAAGCACAACAAGATGAACATCTCAACTCAGGAGAATGCAAATGATAAAGCAAAATGGCACAAAGCTCCAAAAAATTGACCAAACTGGGAAACCCGACGGCCATACGGAAATTCAAAAAAATCCAACCCAGGCGGAATTACACAAAGGCCAGAAATCTCCGAACTGCAACAATGAAACCGGAGTTTGAAAGAAAATCGGGAAAATCCAAACAAGGTTGAGCTAGAATCTCAAATTTAAGTCAACACTAGCTACCCCTGAATGTATGTGTGTGCTTGATGGTGCATCACCATTTTACAAAGTTTCCCTCATCTTTTGAAAAATCATGCACAAGATTTGAACTACATGAGTTGACTCCCTTTAACTGTTGTGCAATGATATCTTGGGCATTGCTCCGCTGCCAGTCAAGCGTCCATAGCTCTGATGGAGATACCTCTAGTTTTCTCACATCATTTCTCTACGGCCATTCAGGCATCCATAGCCCCGATAGAGATACTGGAATCACCCATTCAGTATTGAGTTCTCTTTTCTTTCTTTCTTTTTTCTTTTCAAAGATTCTTCATTCAATTCCTTCTCAATATGTCAGATGTCCAACATTTGTACTGGGTTGAAAACTAGCATGGACCTCATAACATCCGGGGAATCGGATTTTTCACTCAAATCTTGCAACACCATCGTCCTAAGACAAATATACCATTACAAAAGGAGATATTTTTGATGATTTGTGACAGATTCAATCTTAGTTAGTGAAGATTGCTTACTTTACACCTTGTTCTCAATGACTTTCCACAACTCTCATTGACAATAGACATAAAACAATGAATTTAGAACAAAATCATCCAATCAGAAAACTTGAAAATATCTAAACCAACTTCTCTCCTAGTAACCAAAGTATACTTCAGATAACAACCCCCTTACTCATCTGGATAAAATGAAGGGCCCCACAAAAAAGGGAAAAAAAAACAAACGAAACAACAGATTATTTACATATATACAACCCAAAAAAATACCAAACCCCTTTACGAACCAAAATAATGTTTGAGAAACTATCCATTGACAGGAAATGGAATAGGTTCTCCTGTCAAACTACTCAACCGGAAAGCATTTTCTCCTAGGATTCAGCAATTTGATAGGGACCCAACCAAACCTTATCAAACTTCTGGTGGTCACCCTTCTTTTCATTGGATTTATCCCACAGTAAGACAAGGTCTGATATCCTGAAAGCCCTAATTTTGGCTCTTTTGTCAAACCAACGTTTGACAATAGCCTAGTGCCTAAAGAATTGCTGCAAAGCAACATCTCTCTACTCTTCTAATTTTAGCAAGTCAGCTAACCTTACTTCAATCCTATCATCGCTAGAGTAAATTCTTGCATAAACTTCAAGACAGGTATTTGCAATTGAATGGGGAACACAGGCGCTTGGCCATACACTAGCTTAAATGGTGAAGTCTTCAACGCAGCCTTGATCCTAATCCTATTTTCCCATAATGCAAATCTTAACTGGGTATGCCAGTCTCTAGGGTTGTTCTCTAACAATTTTTTGATTACTCCTAGGAGATTCTTATTAGTTGATTCTGCAACTCCATTTCCTTGCAGATAATAGTTTGAAGAATACTTTAAAACAATCTTATGATCATAAGCCCATGAAATGAACTCGACAGAAGAAAAGGTAGGGCCATTGTCACATACCAGTGCAAAGGGTACTCCAAACCTGGTTGTGATGCATTCAGTGAGGAACTTGATTACTACCTCTGTTGTGCTATTCTTGCAAAGTATAGCTTTTATCCATCTCGTGCAGTAATCCATGGCAGTCAAAATGAATTTATGTCCTGCAGAAGAATTTGGGTTAATTACCCCAATAAAATCAAGTGCCTATTGGGCAAATGGCCTTACCTCATAAACAGGCTGTAATGGCATGGCTGGATGATGCTCTCTTGATGTAGAAGTTTGGCATATATGGCATGTAATTACATTTTGGTGGGAATCCTTAAACACACATGGCCAATAATAACCAGATTTGAGGATTTGATGTGCTAAATAATCCACAGAACCATGACCCGTGCCATGTTTCCCATGAAATTCAGCAATTGCGTGCTTAGCTTCTTGTTGATCAAGGCATCATAGATAAACCCCCTCAAAGTTATTTTTGTATAACAATCCTCCTTTTAGCATATAATGGGATATTTTCATTCTCAGTGCTCTCCTCTGAGCTGTATTCATTCCCTCTAGGCACCGATTATTGAGCATGAAATAAATAATATCGGCATACCAAGGGTCATTAGAAAAGGACTGTGTTGTGTACTGTTGACAAGTAATGTTCCTACCAACATCTGCTATTGCTTTAGACAGGCCTTGACCTCAAAAAAGTTTCATAGGCTGAATCTCCAAATCAAACTCCTGCAAAATAGCTATCCATTTCCCTCTTCATTCTCCCAACTCGCTTTGCATAAGTAGAGACTTCACAACAACATTAGGAGCCACAACAATGTTCTGACTTCGAAGGATATAATGCCTAAAGTTCTTGACAACTCTAACCAATGCAAAATCTTGTTTCTCAAGAGGTGGGTACTTGACTTTAGCATTCTTAAATAGAGAGCTCATGAAGGCAATTGGCCTTTCATCCCTCTCCTCTCTTCGTTGTGTCAGGACAGCTGCACATGATTGTTCAGAAGCAAAAGAATAAATATAAAATGGCTTCAAGTAGTCAGGACTAGTGAGGACTGCACCTCTGAAATGGATTGCTTAACCTGAGAAAAAGCATTCTTTGCCTCATTACTCCATTCTATTCTAGCATCTTTCTTCATCATTTCGTTCAAAGGTTTAACAATTTTTGCAAAACCTGTGATAAACTTCCTCACAAAGTTGATCTTTTCGAAGAAAGATCTCATCTCCTTCTTACTTCCTGGTATGGTTAACTTCAGAATAGATTCAACTCGGTCTGGATCTATCGATATCCCTCTTTTTGAGATTATGTATCCCAAAATTTTCCCTTCAGAAACCCTGAACACACACTTTTTAGGATTCAGAGAAACACCATATTGGATACATCTTTTGAGAACTTTAGCCAAGTTTGCAGGATGGTTTAGTCTATCTTTAGAGAATACTGTCAGGTTATCCATAGAAATGATGATGCACTTACCAATCAAATCTTTGAATGCTACGTCCATTGCACGCTGAAAAGTTGCTCCAACGTTTATCAAACCAAATGGCATCCTCCTGTAAGAAAATGTTCCCCACTTAGTAGTGAAGGTTGTCTTCATTCTATCTTCATCATTAACGATCACTTGATCATACCCAGAATAACCATCTAGGAATGACATCATTTGAGACCCATTGACCGTTTGCAAACTTCATCCAAAGAAGGGAGTGGGTAGTTGTCTTTTTCCGAAGCTCTATTCAGATTCCTAAAATATACACATAGCCTGATCTCCCCATTCTTCTTACGAACTGGAACCAATTTAGCCACCCATGTTGAATGTCGTACAAGGAAGATTATTCTTGTAGAAATAAATTTTTGAACTTCCTTAAAGATCAGTGGTTCAATCAGGGTGTTGACAGGACGTTGTTTCTACCGAAATGGTCTAGCTTCAGGCTTCAAAGGAATAGTATGAGTTATCACAGAAGTATCAAATGTTTTTAGATCTTCATACCCCCAAGCTATTACAACAATATCTTTCTTTAGTGCCCTCAATATATCTTCTCTAATTGCTTCAGGGTAGGCTTTCCCTATGTAAACATTCCTTTTAGGGCCAGAGTGAGCTGAGTTAACAGTTTCATATTCACCTCCCTTATCTTCGGTTGATACCTTTTCCCGAGCCCTTGGATCTGAATCAAAAATTCTTTCTAAGGCCACCATTCCCTTGGGAATGCTATTACTTTTTAAATTGAGGACACCTTTTGTATCACATTCTTCAAGGTTCTACTCTCCTTGATCCCTGTCGGACTCATCGATGATCTGTCCTTTGAAAACATCTGAGCTTGCTAGAAAAGCAAGGATATGTTGATCATCGTTGAAGACTTGAAAGTTCCTGACATTATTAGGGACAACCGGGGTGGATATCAATTCTACTGAGAATATCTTGAGCTTGGAGCCTTGTATGGGCTCCAAGGCACTTGCAGAAATAACTAATGAATCAGCTATTTGATTCTCCTCTCTAGGGATTAAACTAATCCCAAAAGCATCAAAGTCTTCAATCAAGTTCCACACCCGATTTCTATAAGTTGCCAGCCTTTGATTGTGACATGTGTAATGGCTACGTACTTTCTTGATAATCACTTTTGAATCTCCTTTAACCATCAATGCAATAACTTTCTTCTGATGTGCGAACATCAGTCCCCGAGCTAATGCTTCATATTCTGCTATATTGTTAGTGCATCCAAATTACAACTTGTAAGAAGCAAAAAATGTTTTCCCTTCTGGGTTGGTTAACTCAATTCCAACACCACACCCTATTTTAGATTTGGATCCATCCAATGTGAGGGTCCATAGCTGATTATGAGCTGGGGTTGATCTCTTTCAGTTTGTTGTGGGTGCTTGGATAAGATGAACCATAGGTGGGGCCACTTGATATTTTGCATCAAGTATTGGGAATGGGTGTTCAATAGGTTCATCAGGTGCAATATCCAATTCCCATTCAGATATATCATGTAATCCTAGGATATCTTTCTGACAGTTATCTGTATCTTTGATTAACCCCTTGAGTTTTGGCATACTTGTGAGTGTAGGGGTATCAAACAAACCCTGGAGTTGTTCAACATAACTATGTTGGTCTGGTATTATGACCGGGGTAAGTTCAGTTTGAGGAGGGACTTCCTCTAAAGGTATATTATCCCTGGTTAACATTATTGTATTTTTGGTTTCAAATGAGAAGTGATCTGAAACGGTCTCAAGGTGACGGGCTAGTTTCTTCATTTTGGAAAATATGATTTAGGACACTGATGTAGGGTTGGAAGGTTGATTCTGAATGATTTTGGTAGTGCACCCTGCACCAATTTGGGAGTAGAAGACTCCACAAATCGATATCTTCCCCTAAGACCAGCTGATCCTGTTGCAGCTTCCTAATCAATAACTTCTAGTTTACACTAATCATAGGACCAGGGAATTCTTGCATTGATAAATCATTAGAATCAAGAACTGAAAGAGTCAAAATTTCCTCTTTTTTATAAACCCCTATCTCAGTTTCAAAATAAGCTACCTCATTGGGATAGTCATACTTAGTGATGATATGTTTGAGGTGAGGTTCACTCTCAATCCTAATCTGTGTAGGCATTCCCCCCTATGGTAGCCACATATGTGAAAATTCGAGGGAGAGATATCCCCCTATACTCTTCATTAGATCTCTGCTCAAAAGCATACCGTAAGTCTCAGGAATGTCTGCTACCTGAATATCCATATTGGTTTGAATCCTAGGGTCAAACCCTACTTGTACATGTATATTTCTGAATTCTCCAACTACATTAACCTCTATTTTATCAAGTTGGATGACCTTCTTGTTTGTTTGGACATGATTCAATCCCAATTTCTTGCATACAGAAAATGGCATAACATTGCCAGAAGCCCCTGAATCTAGCAGGAAATTGTGCAGATTCTTCCCACAAATTCTCAAACTTAAAAGAAATGGTGGGGTCCCTACCTTGTTTCTAAACAAAGTTACGTTCATGTTCGCAGCGGGTGCCATCTTGGTTTTCCCTTTTGATTTATCAGCTTCTTCCAAAGCTTTCAACACTATATCTCATTGGGAAGGGCACCATTTTAGGATGTCAAAGTATGATATAAAGAGGTTTTCTATTTTTGCATCTCAGAAACAATATCAAATTCTATGTTATAACTTGCATTATATTTGAAAGCACCAGATGAATTACCTTTGCTAGGGAAGTCAAGTAGACCCTTTGGTGGAGGAGGGTTGTTATCAACACTCTGATTCGGAGGCACCATGTGGTTAGGTGGTGTTGATGTAGTGAACAAACCCTTATTCTGGTTTCTTAGGAAGTGTCCTCCCTTTGTCTGAAAGGCTTGGGCATCATACAGATCTTCCTTTGGTTCGTTCTCACTCTGCATTGGGAATGAAGGTTCTTCTTCAAAGAGGTCATAAGCCATTGTTGTATCCACTGAGCCACCTACTTTATTTGAATTACCTTGGAATGTTTGGGCATCTTCCTATGCCATCTTCACAACCTTCTCCATTTCAGGACAGTTCACCTTGGAATGAGACGTAGTATCATGGAGCCTGCACCAGTTAGTCATAAAATTAAGGTCAGCCACATTTGCAGTATGTGGCTTGTCCTCATTAGCTTGATAATTGTGAGAAACCCCACCATTATTTGGCCATGTGTTCCATTGTATGTTGTTATTAGGCCTCTGGTTATATCCCCTATTCTGATTTTGATAGCCTTGGTTAGGGAAGTTTTGGCCTTGATAATTCCTCTGGTTGTGATTGTTGTTGTTCTGATAATTACCTTGATTATTATTATTCTGATTAGGGTAATTATCTTGATTAGCATAATTAAATTGGTTCTGAGAGGGGTTCAGTTTAAGCTGAGCCATGTCATTTGTGACTTGAGACAGAGTTTTCTTTAGGGTCTCTACCTCGTTTGTGAGTTGAACTGTCCTTTCACTCTCAGCATTCTTAGCAACAAGTGGCTGACCGAAAGGATTTGGTATTCTAGCTTGATTATGATGACCATGTGGACTGTGATGAGCCTGTGATTATTGAGAGAAGTCAGGAGCTCCATTGGCAAAGAATGGAACAGGAGATGGATTATGCAACTCAGACATGGGTCCATAATGGGAAGGAGACATCCTTGGGACAGTATTGAATAAAGGGGTTGAGTTAGGCGTCTAATACCCCATAGAAGGAAAACCTCCTCCCAAGTTCCCTTGTTGAGAGATAATTTGTTTTTGCAACTTGATGGCTAGATGATAAACTTTAGACAGAGAAACAATATCTGCTAGCTGATAAGTCCTTTGTAGGAACAAGCCAAGCAAAGGGTCTATAACTCTAAAATATGCCTGAATGACACTATTCTCAGCAACTAGATAGGGGTCCTATAATCTCCTATACATTCGTTGAAATATTGTATTGAACAAGGGTAGTGATTCACATGGCTCCTTCCTAGTGGTAGCAAATTGATGGAACAAAATGGCTGGATCCACATAAACTCTGAACTGATTGATGAAAGCATTCTCTAGATTTGTCCAGCTCAGAATAGAACCTTGTGGAAGATTTAGGTACCAGTTGTACACCATATCCCCTAAGGAATAAGGGAATAACCTACAAACCACATCATGGTGAGCTATCTGGGCTCTGGTACAAGCATCCTTAAGAGCTTGTATGTGCTCCTCAACACTCCTTGACTCGCCATGAATGCATTTGGGATAGAATCTCTTAGGATTCTTAGGCATATCATGAAATCCCCCAAGAAAAGTCCCTAATGGAGAGGGATTATTCACAAAAAATTCCATTGGTGGCGGTGGTGGAGGTTGAGCCAGCTGTTGGATGGGCTAAATCAGCTATGATGGCAATTAAGGTGGATTTGGTGGTGGATTCACGGGTATCAAATGGGGTATTGGTGAAAATATTGGTGGAGTGAGTGGAGCTGACAAGGGTGGTAGAATGGTTGCCCTGTGAATCTTGTGTCTCGTTGGGGTCTTGAGTTCTATCAAAGGTGGTGGGTTATCAGTTGATCGAAGAACTTTATGGGACCTCTCTGGTGAGAAAGACCCAATGCTATCCAGTTTAATCTTCTGGCCCTCCTTCTAGCACCAGTTTCCTGTTGATGTGCCTAATTGATCCACAACATGTAGGTAAGATAAAAGTAAAGTAAAAATATCTCACCTCTCATGAAAGAGACAATCAGTAATCAAACTAATCACCTCCCAAGGTCTTTGATGTTGGTTCACAACATTACTATTTCACAAAGTGGTCAATATGGCTGTAATGTTCAAGGGGCCTGCTGGTTTTGAGCTTCTAGATTGTTGCAAGATCAAACATCTATCCAAACCTACTTTAACCAGGGGTTTTAAAGAAATATAAAAAGATAGATCAAGGCCTTTAAACTGAAAATAATGTTGATTCATTCAACTAATCAGACTTGTTGCCTTCCAAGGAATTCCTAAACTAGAACTGCATAATAAAATTAACATGTAATTGATACAAAGTTCCATTCATTCATAGTGCAAAATTTAACAGTAAATTGCAAATCATCATTCAAACAAAACATAAGATAAAATTCCATTCCTTGAAATCTTTTCAAATCAAAATGATTAACCCAAAATGAATACCGTTCTAGAGCATAATATAAAGAAGGTTTAAATTTGGCTGCTCCTACTGTCAATGAAACAGATAAGCAACATTTACAAATATGGCAAGATCACCAGTGTATAGAAAACCATGTCTTCAAATTATCTCCATCTATACTAAGAAAATCTGGAAGATACATCACCTCTTCCTCCTGCTGAACTTCTTAACAAAAGATAAATAGCAAGAATCCTGCAAGATAGATCAACACAATGAATTCACCAAGAACACAATGTCTTCAGTTGTATCAAATCCCCAAAGATAGCAACAATTCGAGTCTTTTGTATTACAACGACTGTTCAGAAATAAATAACTTCTAACTCTTACTTTACTTCTTCTCTACTGCTCAATTCGCTCTAACATTCAATCTCTAACCCTTAAAAAAGAGGTGAAATGCCATATTTATAAAACACGTTAGATGCGTCAGTGTAGTTTAGGGTTTACAATAAGTCGGTCACATAGCAAGTCGGCCCTAGAAGAGTTCGAAACAAAGTCAAACATGCATTAAATGCAAGGGCACCGACCAAATCGGCCCAGGATCTACCACATAACTCGAACCAAAACATGTGAAGAAGAGGCAAAGCAAAACGATGAGGAAGCACGACCTTCGATGCAACTTTGCATTAACTACTTCCCCCACGTTGCCCATACCTTGCTCCATTTTGGCCTTCGTCACCAAGAACGTCCTATGCAAGCTATCTGCAAGTGGTATAGGCAAAACCCTAGTTTTCCATTCAATAGCATTAATATCATTCTCCAGTCGCCATCGTATTGTCTCAGTCTCTCTTATTGGATTGCTATGCATTAATGACTACATTATAGGTCGCTACATCATCGAGTTGGTTTCCAGCTACTACATCCCATGATAGCCTTAGTCCTTTGTAGTAGGGTGTTCATATTCGGATCTGAAACCTCGAACCAGACTGATGTCATCCTGCCCTCAGGAATCCTACTCTTTTCGTCCAACTTCATTCTTTCTTTTTTGCTTTAGTGATGGAGGATCCCTCTGTGTTCTTCTTAGCCTTTCCAACTGTTGTCTTGCTAGACTCAGCCTAAATCCATCAAACACCAATGTGAGAATCCAATTGTTGACAACATTTCATTATAGTGTTAGCTTAAAATCATGATAAAACCATTAAACTAGGCATTAAGCATCAACACTGAGAAGTTCAAGATTTTGAGCAAACAGGGAAAACAAGCCTGGGAGGAATTTCGAAAAATTCTGAACCTGGCAGATTTCCCGATGAGGCACCAACATCAACAATAGATCATCAAAAATGAACACAAGCAGCATACAACACTGAAATTCATCAAGCTAAAGCAAGATATGTTTAAGAATTCATCATTAGATTCATCAATTTTATTCAATTTCTTAAATTCTACAAAGCATAGCAGAGAATTTGGAAAAATCCAGCCAGACTAGAATTTCGCGGACGACTCAGGACTTTGCGCTTCAGAAAACTGAAGGGAATCAGGCAAATGAAGGAATACAGGAAAATCTAGCCAAATAGGAAAATCCCGAACCTGATAGAAAACCCGAACATCGGCCATGACTTCACTCAAATTGACCGAAGGTCACAAATTGGAGGACCCTGGGCACGAAAATCACTTTAACATGAGCCTCCTATAGATCTTCTTCGAATCCTAGGCTCAATCGAAAGCATATCAAGATGAAATGGCGATGTCCTAGGTGTGAAACCCTAGATTTTAACCATGAACGCACAGGGCAAGCCATGAAATGCCCAAACACATAGGAATTCAAACTCCAAGCAAGACCATAACGTTTTAAAGCACAACAAGATTAACATCTCAACTTAGGAGAACGCAAATGATAAAGCAAAATGGCACAAAGCTCCAAAAATCAACCAATCTCGGAAACCTGACAGCCAGACGGAAATCCGAAAAAATCTGACCCAGGTAGAATTCCGCGAAGGCCAGAAATCTTTGAACTGCAGCAATGAAACCAGAGTTTGAAAGAAAACCGAAAAAATCCAAATGGACTAGAAAATCCCGAACCAGGGTAAAAACCCGAACTTTTCCCAAAACATGAGATTCTCAATATTTAACTTGGGAAAAACACTTGGGCAAGCAAGATAAACATATTAAGCACATGCCAAGGCAAAGCAAAACCTCAAAATTGAAGGGGGGGCAAAACAAAAAGAGGAAAAGCAAAAGAGGGTCCCATTTTAATCAAATTTAAAATGGGGTTGTTATGCAAGGCATAACAAGTCCCGTGTTAGATCTAAAATTACATTTTATAACATTGAAAGCTTCATTTTTGTGTTTCAGTTTGCTCTTATTAGATTTCTATTTTAGTTTACGTAGTTTTTGTTTCATTCATTTAATTAAACCTAGCTTAATTCGGTTCATTTCGTGCATTGCTTAATTTCACAATTGCATTTACAACATTGCATTTTATAGATTGTTGCATAGTGTAATTAGAAAATTACCTTGTGTAGAATCTAAAAATTGCATTTCATTCTAAGTCATTACATTACATTTCATCATGGATATGTGCTTTGGTAAGCTTTGGATGTCCTTGAAATCATTAGTAGATGTGTCATTCTATGCTTTTGGAAATGACCCTAATGAAATTGAACTCACTCATGCTCAACCAACTCCTAATGCATGTCCTCCTTGTGAAGTTGACATCATTAGAGAAGATGATGATAACATGAACAACATAAACAATTACCTTAACAACCTTGAGACTAATGTATCATCTTATCCTTCTATGAAACAACCAACACAACTTGAGATGTTTGGTATTTTACATCCTGAAACTGAGACACAAACTGAACCTAAGCTCCCTACAATAGGTGATCCTAGCACCTCTAACCAAGAAAACATTCAATAATCCTACTCAATCAACACTTCTATCAACCTAGAAGAGACATATATAGAAAAGGATTCACGATCTTAAGCAAACAAGGATGTGACACAACAAGCGAACATGAAATTCATCAACTCTTAGAACAAATACCGAATGAAGATACCAAAGGGATAGGATATCAAGATCCTCCTCCTGATATAAGTTTCCTCCTTCCTAAAAAACAACTAATGCCTCATAATGATAATAAGGATGATAAGATCATCTTAGGTCCTCCTCCTCAACAAGTTGGTGAATATAGAAAGAAACAAAAGATTTACAAACTTAAAGAGTTACTATTCTTACAAAATCATACACAAATTGAATGGAAATTGGAAGAACTTGGTAACAAATGTTGGATTGCAATGCCACCTCCTACTAGAACCAACAAACCTAAAAACAACAATTATTTTGCATATCATAGAACTCTTTGGCATCTCATTGATGAATTTCATTCTTTAAGAAGGATCCTTGAGAAACTTGATATGATATAGATAGTCCTTTAAAAGGATGTCCTTCCACTCCTTGCCATGTAATAGTTGTAGGATCATATTCTCATGACTATTACAGGCTTTACATACATTGCAAATCATTCCAAAATGCAAGGAGCTCTTCTTTCTCATCACCTACCTTGGCTCATTCTTGTCTTGCACACAATGAGGGCAAGAATTAGATAGCCTTGTCCTAGTAACCCACTTGCTATTGTCCCTTTGGCTAGTTGTCCACCTTTCTTATATGATGAACATTATTGGGATGCACACAACTTGCTAATAGGTCAAATCGCATGTGCCTTACTATTCTTGTCTTTATTTTTATTTTTTTCATGTTATGTGTGTGATTGCATGTGCATAATGTGATCCCCCATACAATTATGTCTGATGTATCTCTCTCTTTGTGACATTCCTCTATTTGTATCTAAATTCTTCTCTATGTTGTAAACACTTTATTTTTTTTCTTTCTCTTGTGTTTTCTTCTATGGGGATGACACAAAGCATTGATAAATTTAGGTCTCTTCCATGTTGACCCAAAAGCTCTTTCTTTATCTTTTCTTTGTCTTGTGTTTTCCTTTTGGGGATGACGCAAGGCATCAAGACATTTAGGTCTCTTCCATGTTGACCTGAAAGTTTTTATTTGTTTTCACTCTCTTTGTGTCATTATTCCTTGTTCCATGAGTATTTGGGGAATGATGATATTTTTGAGCTTTCTAAAAACATTGTGGGAAAGACATACTAAACCTGAATCCATGGATCCCTCATGTGTTTGGAGTTTCACTTTGGGGACAACCCCTTTTCATGACATAGCTTCATTTGGAAACATATGACTTGGCATAGGGCTTTCCAAAGAAGCTCTCATGTCCTCTTTATTGTTAGCATTTATCATTTGCTACTTTAAAGTAATTGCTCACAACATGGTGTTCAACAATTTCTTTTTAGTGGAGGCATACATTGGCATTATTCTTTTTCAACTCATGTTTCATTGTGCAGTCTTCTTACTTCACGTGATGTCTTTATCCTTGTGGTGTCATTGGTTGTAATGTCCTTCAAGAGTTTGATCTCTCTTAGCATATTATATTCCTCTTAGTGGCTTGATGTGACACACTGCATCCCCTAAGTTGCAAATCTTCTATTCTTCGATTGGTCCTCTCTTGGAGAAATTAGGCACAATGTTCCCTAAGTTGAGACCTTACATGAACTAAGCAAGAATCCTTTGAATGTACCTTACACTACTTTTGCATTTACAATATTTGTTATATGGCCACCTTACATAACACACCTTGCTTTCCAGTGGAGCCATCTTGTTTGTTCATGGGTGTTAAGCATACGAAGTTTTTCTTGCCTCATGGATCCTGTTGTTCATGTTGTGTGTTTCCTTATCAAAGTTATTAGGAGGAATATCTTTGGTATGGTTAACGAATGGGAGCCAAAATTAGGCATGACTTTCCCATAGCCACTTGCTTGCTTGTGTGAGCACATACCAGCCGCATGCGTATGTGTCTCTAGGGGCTTACCTAGTGGACAACTTGAGGTTTCACTAGCCCTTGTGAGTGTGCATTTGGTTTTCTTAGTGGACATCATGTTCCACTTGTAAATGTTTTGGACAAACAACTTAGATCTAATCCAAATCATGTTGGACAAATGGTCGATGCTTGATCCACCCCTCTTTTTGTTTTTCTTTATTCTTCATGTCTTTGATAGTGTATGATTGTGTCTTATTGTTGCTCTTTACATTATTTATGTAGACACTCAAAATTTGTTCTCAAAATCATCCTACTTTTCATCTATTAATTAAATGGATATTATTATCTGTTTAATTGATTTATTTAGTACTTTCCTCTATTTTCATTAATTCATTTAAATCATTAACATATTATAAGCATTATCCATTTGCATAATCATTAATTCATCATTTCATATTACTCCATTTGCATAATCATTAAAATATCCATGCATTCAATTCTCATTAATCTTTATCCATTTAACTATTTCACTAAATCATTTGCATACATAAATCTAATTACTTATCCATTAATTCAAAAATACATCTTTATTCTAAACTCTTAAACCTTGAGTATATCAAAAGTCACCCATTTATTTCTTTCATTTCCATCAATTGCATGATTAAAGAATATGGGATAAACATTCATTTCTCTTCACTCTTTAATCCCACATTTCTCCCCCACAACTTGAATCTACCCCATGAGTACATATATATAAACCCTCTCTTCTCACCAAAAATCTTCAAGATTCGATACACATTAAAATTTTCAATAGCATATTTGATTTTAATCTCTATTTGTTCATCATAGCTTCTTGTTGCATTCATGCTTGTGAAAATCTAAGAGCACCAAATGCGTAAAACAAGATCTTGATTATAGGAGAACAATTGAGTGACTTTTCCTTTTGAATGCTCATGTTTTTGGTTTTGTGTATTTTAGCTTTACTTTTTTTTGCATTTGTGTTCATTTAGGAAAGCTTCATTGATGTTATGTTGAGATTTTGATTTTGGGTTTATAGATTAAATCAATTTTTCATTTTCAGTGTAAATAGAATAGTGAACCTTGGAATGTGAAATTATATATTCTTGATACATTTTTTGTAGATGCATTTATTTCTACAAACAAAAATTACTAACAGGAAAAAAAAAGTGTTAATCTATGTGCATTTATCACTGTAGATTCCTTTATTACCTCTTCTTTAATTTGGAAAAAGCATTATTTCTATCATAAGCATTTTTTTTTGCATTTATTTGGGAAATTGGATTTCATAATTTCTATGGCAGAGAATTTGAACGATATGAATCTATAGTTAGACTTTAGGCATCAATCAAACTTTGCATGATATGCGGTTAGGAGTTGATTACTTGGCATTTCCCTTTCTCGTTATAATTTTGATCAGTTCTTGTATTTGAATCTCCTCAAAGGTCGACATGCAACCAAGTTTCTAGGTTAACAAATTAATGATGCCCTTTGCATGCTACTTCCATGTTTTCAATATCTCGTGGTGTCTTATCTATTCTCCCGTAAACTAGCTAAGACCAAACTTGAAAATAGTAAAATGACAAGGAGAATAGGAAAAAGGCTATGAATTCTTTCCATCGTGGCCTTTGAAAAATAGTAAAACCTCATTCTTTTGATTTTGTCGGTCTAGAGTAATCTTTAGTAACTAATTTTTAGTACTAGTTTAGATTAATTTTAGATCATTTTTAGTAATTTAGATTAATAATAATTTAGATTGATTTTAGTTTTAATTAAGCAATTTTATTAATATGGATTAATTTTAGAATTTAATTTAGTTTAGATTAAATTTAAGTTTAAAGATTAATTTTTGTTTTGTTAGGTTTAGGTTAATGTCATTTTTCTTTTTAGTATAATTTTTTATTTTGTGGCTAATAGTTGGCTTTTTTGCAGGTTCGTTTGTCTAAGACTTGAAAAATAAAAAACATAAACTCTCGTTTGTCGAAGAACAATGACTCAAACTACTAATTAGTGTGTTGCAAGTTTTATTGTCAGAGAATCTATCTTGAAACATTGTGTTGTCTTTTTTAAATAAGATCACATTTGGATTAGTTGGTCTAAAAAGAACTCAAGTGTTTTCTTTGGCATCATAAGGGGGATTAAAATTAACGAGTGTTTGATGTGTCTTGTTGTTTGCATTTTGACATTGGATGCATATTCTCTTCTCTTGCGCCACTTGGAGATCTTGAGAATAAAAATCATTCATTTGGCACTTGTACAATCACCCATACATTTTGATTTGGATTTAAAATGAACCTCCCCATGTGAGTGTGAGAAAAATGAATTGTGTATGCTCTCTCCTTACACTTCATGCGATCCAAGAGATCAAAACCAACATACTTTTCTTTCTTTTGTTTACCTTTAGAGAGGCCTGCCTCGTAAGAGGAAACAACTCCAACTAGTTTTTCACTCAGGTCAGTATATCAAAAGATGAGACTAAACTATCAAGTCCTCATTGTATGTAGGCCTTAGCTGTATAGTGTCATTCAGAATAGGGTTCTACTGGAAAAAGTGTAAGGGGCCCTAGTAGGAGTGATTAAAGCCTTAAGTGGCTTGTTGGACACTCGGAAGGTGCCATGTCTCTGAGTATTAACTAAGAACCATTGTTTTAGTGGTCAAAATACTTTTTACTTGCTAGCACAGGAACAGTCATTCTAAAGTTGCCCCATGTCTTCACTATTCAAGTATAGAGGAAAAAATTACTCTTTGGGAAAATGAGACTTGGTGTGCCTGAGAAGTTTGTGCCATGTAAGGGGGAGCCAATGTCACCAAGTCTCTAGTTGTTTTCCTTTTTTAAGTGATTGGAGAAATCCAAGTGCAGATTTAGTAGGTAGTCTATCTCTTCCTATCCTAGGTTGTGCAAAGTGTTTCCAAAGTGTTTTCCATTTCACATCAAGATCAAACTAAATAAAATATTTCTATTGTGTCTTGTGTGTGTGTGTTCAAAAAAAATCTCAACCAAACATCACACCTTGGAATCTGCAACATTTCAATCTTGTAGAACCCCAAAAAGTAAAATAGTAAAAACATCCAAAATTAACCTATCACTTAAATCTCTTGGGGGCATCATCCTTCAGTTTTGATCTTTCAATCCTTGCATTCTACCTAGTCTTTTTATATCCTCTGCCCTTGCATATCCATTATTGGTCAAAAAAACCTTTAGCTTGTACTTAGGTTAATCTTCCTAGGTCTTGAAATAAAACCTTTGGCTATTAATTGCCCATATCACTTGAGGTTTATCATCCTTGAGTTAGGGAATTACCATTATCCTAGAGTAGGGAAATCTTTTTAGATTTCATCATCTCCTAACTACCCTCTCTTGATCACTTGCCCTTGTTTCTATCCATCATAGCACAAGTAAATCCTTGCCGCATAATTAGCTTCAGACCTAGAGTTTCCTTGAGCTCTTGCATTCTTATCATATCAAGCTCATCATACCATACCATTCTCATATATATCATCTTAGAGTCATATCCTAGTCTTAGGTCTCATACATCATCTTTTCTTGGATTGAAGATCAAAATAATCACCCATGACTCCTAGAACAAGAGTAAAAATGTTTCAAGAAGAACAGAACCCTTGGGGGAAATACTTTGATGGGAAAGATCGCATTAGTGTTGCAACTAGTGAAACTGATAATGAAGAAATAATCCAATCCCATATAGATGAAGCACTTAATGATCATAGATTCACTAAACTAGTTATAGAGGTATTCAAACGTAATCCACAACAATACTTCAAGGCCCTTGTTGATGATGGAATCAAACTACCTCCTGATTTTAACATATTCTTATACTCATGATGAATGGAAAACATGAATCTAGTGAACCTAAGTGTACAAAAAAAAAACAATGAGGATAGAATCAAAGATCAAAAACCCTTTTGCTTACAACCTGGTTACAAGAGATATTCAAAGACATCAAAACTTGCACCTACAAAAAATTCTATTTTGGATGAGCTTAGAGCACTGAGACAAGAATTGGATACTCTCAAGAATGGTAAAACATCATCTCATAGGTTATCCATTGAAGATATATGTCCTTATCCTTTCAATCTGAGAATATCAATTCCACCTTTCCCTAGTCACTGGAACATACTGAGACTTGATAAATATAAGGGAAAAGGAGATCCTAAAGACCACTTAAGAGAATTTTGTGCTACTACCTTGGAATTTGCAGTTGATGAGACATACCGTATGAGATTATTCCCTCACAGTCTAGGAGGAGAAGCTATGGAATGATTTTCACGATTACCCTTGACCATCAATTCTTTTCAAGAATTGGTTAATAAATTTGTCTCCAATTATAGTTTCAATTGTGAACTTAAAGTGACCATGACAAACCTTTTTAACACCAAACAAAAACAAGGAGAATCTTTTGTGTCATTTTTACAAAGATGGAGACATTTAACAAAATGATTTTCCTTATAAGTTATTCCAGAAAAAGAATTGGTTGACCTCTTTTGTCAAAATTTAAACAAGGAAATTGGAAAGGAACTTCAACTCAAATGCTTGGGTTCATTTGATGAAGTCATAGAAATGGTATTTTTAATTGAACAAACTCACATCGATGATGGAACTATTAAACTTAATAACGACAAAGAAAAAAATCAAGTTCGAGCTCAACAAGAAATTTTTTTGGGTAAAGAACAAGAATGTGGTCAATGGTGGAGTTGATACAAAAAAAACTAAAACATCATCACCTATCTACAACCTTAAAGGTTCATCTTTAGATAAAGGAAAATAAAAAATAAAGAAGATTTCCTAAATGAAATTTTACACCATTGGGACAATCGCTTGAATCTGCATTAAAAGAACTCCTTGAAAATAATCTTATAATGCTACCTAAGATGAAAGAATATAATCCACAAGTCAAACCCCCATGGTGGAATGAGGATCACTTTTTCTAAGTTATCATAGACACAAAGGAAATAAGACTAATAGTTGCAATAAACTTTAACATCTAATACAAGACCTTATTGATGATGGTAAGATAGTAGTTGATAGACACACTCCTTCCAGTAACTCATACGTGAGATGTTTAAAAACCATTTCCCTAAGCATAAAAAGGATAAAGGAAAGTCCCTTGAATTTGGTGATGGTGTGAACTATACTACATCTAAGTATGACTATATCATAACTAACATCAGGGAGGCTGATAATCATGTAAACACTTTCATTATAAAAGGTAAAGAACCTGATTGCAATGTTACTTCTTGTAGAGGCACAATTACTCTTAGAGGTCCTAATTCAAAACCCACTGTACCAACTTTGCGATACGTCATAGAGAATTTAGGTAACACACCCACACAAATTTGTACACTTGAGCTACTATGCCTATCTCCTGAGCATAAAGGTATCCTAGATAAAGTGCTCGCTACTGTTATAGTGCCTACAAACCTACATGTGGATCAATTCCAACCTATGGTGGGACACATCACCTCTTGTCACACTCCCAATTTTACTAAGAATGATGATCCATCCATCCAACAACCACATAACACACCTTTACATATTGAAGTCCTTGTCCATAAAGTTAAGATCAAGCGAGTTCTGATAGATGGAGGAACAGGTCTTAATATTTATACTCAAAAAATGATCATAGAATTAGGGTTCTCTAAAAATGCAGTTGATCCAAAGAAAAAGATTACCATAAAGGCATATGATGAAGAGGAACTCTCATCTAAAGGTTCAATTACTTTAACAATCAAGGTTGGGCATGTGGTAAAGGATGTGGTTTTCCAAGTCCTTGATCTCCCTATGACCTACAACATCCTCCTTAGAAGGCCAAAGATTCATGCAATGCAAGTGGTACCTTCTACATACCATCAGTACATTAAATTCCCACACAATGGTGTTGAAATCACAATACAAGGAGATCTAGATCCTTTCAAGTATTGCAATAGTTTAAGCCCCAAAAATGAAATCACAATCCCAAGCAATCGTGAAGCACTTCCTTCTCAATCATATGTTGATCCTGAGTCCTTAAAAGTGTCCACCTCAAAATACAATGAAGCTGAAATTAAAATACAAGTAAAAGAACAAGGAGTAGGAGAATATACCTTGAATTATGCTCTTTACAATGGAAAGCTACCATTATCTCCCCACACCTATGGAAATCCACAGATGACCCAGACCAAATCAGATACAGATACTACATTGATTTTTAAATCAATTATTTTCAAAAAATGGGGAGCCCTTTACAATGAAATAGAAGAAGATGATCTTTTTAAATGGATATACAAAGATGAAGATACAGAGAAAGAACAAACTGAAAAACTATAGACAAAGATGCCTATTGAATAGTATGATAAAGGATTTGATCTTATGAAACAAATGGGACATGATGGTAAAAGTCCTTTAGGCTTATAGAAACATGGTTTCTTGGAACCAATACAACCTACTCATACACAAAAATTCCCTAGTTTAGGATATGACATGCAGAAAGATAAGACCTTAAGTACCACATGTACTTCGAGTAAGGAAGTAGAGTCCTCTAATGCTAAATAGAAAAATAAGGAAAGTGCCATCGATGACTTAATTGAAATTTATTACTATGATAGTGTCCTTAGCCTTGAACTGGATCATAATATATGTACCCTTGAATCCATTCGAAATCTTGACTCAAATCATGACCCTTTACCCCTGGTTCACCCTGAACTCATTGATTTGGATCAGAAGGGACAACCACAACTAGATATATTTTAAAATGATGAGGCAATCATAAACTTTCTGGGAGCACAAGAAGAAACACCTCTTGGGGATCATATAGTAGGTTTCACCATATAACTCAATAATGTGGCTTACTTTGGGAAGGTGCCAAGCCTTTCAGTCACAAAATTATTGAAAATATAAATAGGTCTTCTAGTGAAAACCACTCCACGGTGCTATTAGACCCGAAAAAAGTAAAAATAAAAGATGTATCCAAGGGTGAAAACCTCTTTTAGGCATCTAAGGATGGAAGGATTGACACACTTCCCCTAGCAATATATCATGAAAAATCATCTATGTTGGTGGAGGAGACAACACCAAAAAATATGGGAATAGAAGAAAAACCAAGGATAATTCATCTAGTAGAATCATTAACACCTAAAGAGAGAATGGAGCATATACAATTTTACAAGGAAATACAAGTCAAATTCACATGGTCTTATGCAAACATACTAGAACTTGTTCCAAATTTAGTAATGCATCACTTTTCTTTGCCACCGAGGGAAAAACTTGTTAAAAAAAAGTTGAGAAAAATGTACCCGCATGTCGCTCTATTGGTAAAAGTTGAATTACAAAAGTTGCTAGATGTGGGATTTATAAGACCTATTGACTATGTTGATTGGATTTAAAATTTAGTACCAATTTCGAGACCTGATGGGGGTATCCAAGTTTTCACATGTTTTAGAGATTTAAAAAAATATTGTCCTAAGGATGACTGCCCACTTCCGAACATTGACATGATAGTGGATTTGACAATAGGGCAAGAAATGTTATCCCTCATGGACAGTTTCTCAGGCTACAATCAGATTAAAATTGCTCCTAAGATCAAATTAAGACAACATTCACTTTTCCTTGGGGAACCTTCTATTGGAATGTCATGCCCTTCAGATTGAAGAACATCAGATCTACATACCAACGTCCAATGACCACTATCATTCATGACATGATGCATACCTATTTGGAAGACTACACAGATGATTTTTGGGGAAAATCTTATACCAGAGCTGGACATCTAGAGATCATGAACAAAATTTTCACAAGATTAGAACAATACAAGGTCTAGTTGAATCCAAAGAAATGTGCCTTTTGGGTAACCTCTGGAAAGTCCTTGGATACACTGTCTCAGCTCATGGGATTGAAGTTGATCATGCAAAAGTAAAGGATATACTTGAAATGCTTCCACCTAAGAATATCAGTCATCTACGATCACTGTAAGGAAAAATTCAGTCTATCCATCATTTTATAGCACAACTTGCAGATAAATTTCAACCATTTCAGCACTTGTTACACAAGAATGTTCTATTTAGATGGGATGACAAGTGTGACCAAGATTTTCAGAAAATCAAAGAGTATCTAATGACACCACTAGTATTAGTACCTCCTATAGATGACAAGCCTTTACTTCT
Source organism: Sequoia sempervirens (assembly GCA_007258455.2). NCBI lineage: Eukaryota > Viridiplantae > Streptophyta > Pinopsida > Cupressales > Cupressaceae > Sequoia > Sequoia sempervirens. The sequence goes on from VDFB02075321.1 coordinate 151,027,402, forward strand.
TTATATATCCATAACCACAACACCACCGGGGGCACTTTTGGAACAACATGGCTCTAAAGGAAAGGAACATGGAATCTATTACATTGGTCATACTCCAGTGGGATATGAGGTCAATTATAGTTCTATTGAAAGTGCATGCCTTGGAATAGTTTTTTCCTCATAGACGCTACAACATTACATGATTACACAGAAGAAAAAGCTCATCACAAAAATTGATCCTCTTAAGTACCTCTTGAACAAAGCAACACTCACCAGACGATTGACTAAATGGGTGATGCTTTTTAACGAGTTTGATATTAAGTACGTAGAAAGAAAAGAAATCAAAGGACAAGCTATAGTAGATCAACTTGCCAATGCTCTTGTGACAGATAATCGTCCTCTTATTATAGAGTTCTCTGATGAATCGATCTTCAACATGGAATCTATACATCTTTGGACTTTATATTTTGATGGCTCCTTCACATAAGGTGGTTTTGGCACTGGCATTCTCTTTGTCACACCGCAAGGGGATTGTATACCTAAAGCTTATGATATACAATTTCCATGTACCAACAATATTGTAGAATATGAGGCATTACTTTCTGGGCTCTATAGGGCTATGCAATGGAAAATCCTAGAGTTTTGTGTCCTTGGTGACTCTCAGCTAGTGATCTGACAGGTTAATGATGACTATAAAACAAAAGATGAAAAATTGATGCCTTACAAAAGAATGGTGGATGATTTCAAGGCCTATTTTAGATCAATTTCTTTTCATTAGATCCCTCGAGATAGCAACAAAGTTGTTGATGTAATGGAAACAGTTGGTTCACTTGTTGAAATTCCTAGAAATGTCGCCTACCGTGAGTTCTTGGTAGAGCCCCTTTTGGAACCTACTTACAATGTACCACAATCTTAAATAATTTGTCTTATTGTTGGTCCTAATTATCAATGGTATGGGGATATTTATACCTATCTCCATGATAACATCTTGCCATCAGACCTATCTAATAAATATCATAAAACCTTTATCTGTCAAGCCTCCCATTACATAATCTTATCTGATACCCTTTACCGTCGAGGTCTCGATGGAACTTTACTCAAATGTATTGAGCATGACAAGGTCAAAACCGCTTTACAAGAAATATATGAAGGTATATGTGGGGCACATTCTAGCGATCCTACCTTAGCCAATAATCTCTTGTGTATGGGTTATTATTGGCTTACAATGGTAAAGGATGCTTATTAGTTTGTTAAGAAATGTAAGTAGTGTCAAAAACATGCAAATTTGATACACGCTCCCACATAAGAATTACAGTCTCTTGCTACATCGTGGCTCTTTTATTAGCAAACACTCAATATCGTGGGAAAGATCCATCCAACCTTCATCCAATGGTCATAAGTTCATTCTCATTGCCACATAATATTTCACGAAATGGATTGAAGTTGTTCCCCTCACCCATATCACTAGAAAATAAATATCCACTTTCATACTAAACTATAACATCTGTCATTATGGTGTTCCTTTATCCATTATCATAGATAATGGTCATTCATTTAAAAATCAATATGTTTGTGAATTCCGTGAGAAATTCCATATACAACATCATTTTTCTACACCTTACTATCTTCAAGGTAACGACTAGGATGAGGCCTCTAACAAGACCATTCTCAAAATTATTAAAAAGACGATCAATGAAGCTGGTCGAGATTGGCATGTTCAACTAAATCTTGCCTTATGGGCCTACTGCACAAGTGTCTGCACTCCCATAGGCACTACCCCATATGCCCTCGTCTATGGATCTAAAGCCATCTTTCCCATCGAGGTTGAGTTTCCTTCTTTACAGGTCTCCTTGCATAATCAAATTAGTGATGAAGACTATTGAGTGTCTCGTTTGTAGGAATTGGAATTGTTGGAGGAATGAAGACAAAATACCTACAATCATCTCATTGCATACCAACAATGGATGTGCTGAAGCTACAACCATAAAGTGAAACCACACACATTCGAGATTGGGGATCATGTCCTTCATGAATATCCTCGCAATCAACAAGCTAGAGAAAAGAAGGGTCAATATGAGCCGAACTAGTTGGGTCCATAAGTTATCACTACTGTGTATGGATCTTAGGCATACTAGTTATCTACTTTAAAAGGAAAATTTCTCAGTGATCCCATCAACAATATACATATTTGCAGGTTTTATGCTTGAGTACTTTAGAAAGTATGCTCTTTTAAAGTCTTGAAAAAATACAAAAAAATGGAAAAAAGTCCTAATTTTTTAAAAATAGAAATCAATTCGTTCAATGGTGAAAACTACTTCGGTGGCACCTTGAGCAAGTACCTTGGTGAAAATTGAGAAATCGGTGCCATGTGTAGAGGCTTCGCTCCTCTTTCCTTTAGAGCTCCATTCGATCTTTCCATCCCATTTTCATTCACCCTCCACTTCATAATAGCCTTTTCACACTCACCATAGCTTGTGAATTTTTTGAACTTCCCCTCACTTGCTCGCTTCTCTAGGCATAATAAATTGGTCCTATCTTGATTGGGGCATTTCCTCAACCTTAGCTATGGGTTGGGATACTTAGCATCTCACAGCCAAAAAACTATCTTCTCTATCTATCTGCTCACTTGGAATTCATCTCATTTCATCGTAAGACCTCAAAAAATCCCAAAAAATAAAATATTCCAAAAATCCAAAAAAATCAAATATTCCAAAAATCCAAAAAAAATTAAATATTCTAAAAAATCATAAAAAATCAAATAACTTCAAAAATCCCAAAACAATGACACTTTCATATCACCACACAGCTTTGAACTTCAACAAAATCAAAACATGCCATGATTGACAATCAAGTAGACATTGCAACATACCCATCAATCCCCCTTTCAAATCCAACCAAACGCATAAACTATGACAAGAATCCGATCTACATGGAAACATGATACCTGTTTGTTTGTCGATCTTTGATTATTTTTTTATTTTTATCTTTGGTGGCATGTATTTTAGCTTCTCGTGGATGTATTAGACTAGAGAGGTGAGGATGGTGCATACTCACTTGTTTGTTGTCTATGGATTGTTTTGTATTCACAGGAGGACTTGTCTTAAGACATGGTTGTCTAAAATAATCGAGGACCTATGAGTCTAGTGTGGATGATAGCATTCCTTGTTTGATAATTTCTTCCATGCAATAATTATTTAGGTCATCTAAGGTCCTTATACCTAGATGCTTATACAAGTCACTACTAAATAAAAATACAAACAGTATTTAGGTCATCTAGACACTTATACTAATTTGTGACATAATAAGCTCTATGATGATAACACACTTTGTAAAACACAACAAGCTTCATCACCTTCATTTCCTTTATATCTCTTTTTCATCTTTCATTTCTTCCATCATCCATTTCCTTTCATCACTTCATGTTTCTTCATGATCTTTATCTCAAAGAATAATTAATACCTTTATCCAACTGATGCTTGTCTTTTAATCCAAATATCAAATCAATTAACTTAATTTTTAGCATGGGACTTTAATTCTCCTTAATCACTCAATTTATTAATCAATCATTTTTTTGCACTAGCATTAATCTCAATCAACTTAACCAACTTATCAACCTAGCTATATTGAGCATTTCCATTGATTGTTTAGTTACGCCTATTAGTTGTGCATTTTCATCAAATGTGCTTCTCCACTTAATCACTCACACAATATCAATTATCAAATATTCTCCCCATTATCTATCGAGAAATTAATCTTATCCCAGCTTGTTTGATCAATCTCTCAAGTGGGCATATCATCCTTATCATCATCCTTACTAGGATGTGGGTGATCCCACAATACTGGTTTACACTTTTTAGGAGATCTTGATTTTTTGCTAAAATCAAATACTTTTAGAAAATATAATGATTTAAGCCTTGAAAAGTTCCATTTAAAGGATTCCAATTGAAGAGGGTTTGATCAAACCACCTTAGATCAATTCCCCTTGGATAGAAACCCACTAGTTTTAAACCATACCTATAACGGAGTCTCCTTTACACCTATCAAAATGCTGATAAAAAACCACTTTTGATTTACCTTTTGGGGGATCAAATGAATTCATTTAAAATTTATTTTTTGTAAGTATGTCTAGTCCTTATTGGGTATGTGTAGGATCATCATGGAAAAAACATGCCCTTAAGTGGCAAAAAATTCAGAAAAATTAGAGTTAGCCAACTTGACGTAAAAATTTGAATAAGTTATCTAATTATTTCAAAAATATGTAAGAATAGAATATGTAGCAAATTGAATGTAGTTTCTAAACTACTAGGTTTGCTTTAAAAAAAATAAAATCTATTTGGTGAAAATTTGAAATTTTAATGCATTAGTACTTAAATTTTAGGGAAAAAATAAGAAGTAGGTGTCTCACCACCCTAACCACAATAAAATGATATATTTTAGATATAAGTAGAGGACTCATGTCCGATGTGATGCATATTTTTTGTAATTTTTCCAAGTAAATAATTATGAATTTTTTATTAGCGTTTAAAAATATAAAAACTCATATGTTTGACCACCTTAACTTGGTCAAAACTTCATGAAAATCAAATTTTTTATCCTATAGTATGTGTGAGTATGTTTTGGAATGTGATCTTGTTTGAAAGCTATAGATGTTTTTCAATCAGCCTATTAATCAAGACTTTAGTAATTCAAATAGAAAATGAATAATAATTACTTATTAAATTCAAAGTAAAGCATAATTTATATTGGTGGAAACAGAGAATTTCCTTTAAAACCCTTTTCTTTCATCAATTTTGGGTAAAAAAGTTGCCAGTCACATACCCATCATATTGCCACTTTTTGGCCCATCATGATCCTACACACACCCTATTATAAGCTTTCCAAAAAGTATAATTTTAAATAAATTTAATTTTATTATTATATTTATTTTTTATTTCTTGTGAATGTAGATTTTTCACTGAAAATCAAGCTCTCTATTCTACACATGTGGGAAAATAACATATTATCAATTTTTTTTTTAAAATATTAGTGCACTAGATATTGAAGACCTTGATCCAACAAAAAAAAGAAAATTGAATTTCAATACATACAATTATTTTTATGTTGTATACAGTCTGCCTATGTCTGAATTGTAATTGGTTTGACTTTGAAACTTGATTAAGGAAAAATTATCCAATAAAACACTATAAAATCAAATGAAAGTGCTAGATATCATAGTTACAAATCTAAATTCGAAAAAAATAGAATTTTATCCTTCATGGAAAAAAAATTATGTTGTATACGGTGAGCATCACTCCTTAAAAATGGTGTTTATTGAAAAAAACTAGTTTTCAAAGAGGATGGAAAAAGAAGTGCAATATGATTCCAAAAAAATTGAAAAAAATATATTTAGAATCTACAGACAAAATGTCACAAATCAATAGTTTGTATCACCTTCAAATTCCTCACAGTTTAGCCACTATAGGTGCCCGAAAGTGAAGATTTAGCTAGAAAAAATTAGTTCAGTGTCCAGTTTGGCCAAAAATTGTAAACTAGTATTGTGGGATCACCCATGTCTCTGGGGAATGTATCAGTTAATCAATATTCTTTCTTTGAAACAATGTGATAGGCTGCATTGTCTCAAAGAGGGGCAAAACACTCAAAATTTGTCCTCACAATCATCCTACTTTTCGTCTATTAATTAAATGGATATTATTATCTGTTTAATTAATTAATTTAATACTTTCCTCTATTTTCATTAATTAATTTAAATCATTAACATATTATAAGTATTATCCATTTTCATAATCATTAATTCATCATTTATGATCTATTTCATATTACTCCATTTGCATAATCATTAAAATATCCATGCATTCAATTCACATTAATCCTTATCCATTTAAATATTTCATTAAATCATTTGCATACATAAATCCATTTAATCATCCATTAATTTGTAAATCCATCTTTATTCTCAACTCCTAAACCTTCATTGTATCATAAAGTCATCCATTTCTTTCTTTCATTTCCATCAATTGTACTTGATTAAAGAATATGGGATAAACATTCATTTCTCCACTTCACTCTTTAATCCCACATTTCTCCCACAACTTGAATCTACCCCATGAGGACATCTATATAAACCCTCTCTCCTCACCAAAAAGCATATTTGAGATTCAATGTACACATATATTCGATTACCAATAGCATATTCAATTTTACTCACTATCTGTTCATCATGGCTTCTTGCTACATTTGTGCTTGTGAAAATATGAGAGCACCAAATGCGTAAATCAAGATATTGATGATAGAAGAAAAATGGAGTTTACTTTCCTTTGAATGCAAATGTTTTGATTTTCGTAGTGTATTATTTCATTTCTTTGTGTTTGTGTTCATTTAGGAAATCTTCATTGGTGTTATGCTGAGATTTTGAGTTTTGATTTATAGATTAAATCAATTTTTCATTTTCAGCATAAAGAATTTACATGTGTGTTCCTTTGTGTCTATGTTGTTTTTCCATAGGATCTTTATCCTGGGGGATTGATCGTATCTTTTGATCATTGTCGTCTTATCTCACTAGCATTGGTACATTTAGCTCCCTCTTGATGCAATTCTATCTACTTTCTAGTGTGAGTTTGAAGCAAGTTCCTCCTCTCACTAAAGTGGGGGCTAAATGTAGTGTAGAAAAATGTATCCCTCTACATTTTCACACTTGTTTGGGCCCTCCCTGCTAAAATTGGGCTTCTTTATGTCTTATTTGGCCCTATTTTGCATCTAAAAGCCTTATTTAATGCATCTTTCTAAGGATAATCTTGACACATATCTAATGACCAATCATAATTCATGATTTTGGGTTGTGTGTTCTAGATTTAGTATCTAGGACTCATGCACCACCTTGGGTATATGGGTCCCACCTAAGTTTTGGGGTCTAAACCTGAATTTGGCATAGAACTTAATATTTCTTGAAATTTGTAACCCAATCCTAAGCTATTGAGACTCATATGCCCCAAGTGGTGTATGAGTTCTACTTATCTTGGACCTATTTCAAATTCAAATTCTTGACTGGATTTTATTCTCCTAGAATTGATGTCAAATTGTAGTGTTGTAATTTTAGGAAATTTGCCATAAACAAGTATAAATACAAGGTTATTTTACATATTTTCTCCTAGCAATTTTTATGAACAAGTATTCTAGCAATTTTATGAATTCAAGAGTATTTAAGAGCATTCAAGAGTTGATTATCAAGCATTTTGGAGCTATATTCAAGATTCAAGCATCATGTCAAAGTCATCATGCATCGTGTTTGTTTTTGAGCTAACATTTGTGATGTAGGGTTTCATAATTCAAGCAAGCATTCAAATCAAGATTCATATCAACAATCAAAGTGTCAAGATCTACATTCATGCTAGCCATTTTATACAAGATTGTAGCCTTTGTTTCAAGTATTTGGTGAGTTGCAACATAGCTTATTTGTTCATTCATCATTCCTTCATTATATTTGATTTCATTTCAAGGTTTGATTACCAAAATGGGGTTTGACAAAGGCAAACCCCTATCCACTAATAAAATGACATTTTCCCCTCTCTTTGATATGTGATTTGCATATTTAGGTTGAAGATCCATTGAAGAGAGAGATTGGAGAAAGCTGTCAAAGTTGTCACCTTTCTTGCAAGATTATAGAAAGTCACCTACAGGTCAGAATTAAGAGTTTTAGACTTGAGATCAAAAGGGAGAGAAGCTACAGAAGATCATTAGAGGATATCAGAGTTTCAAATCAACCCTAATACTAGGACTAAATCGCCACAACTGGCGTATGAGTCATAGTATACCACTTTTTTGACCTTTTTCTGTAGATCTTGCTTTACTAGTTGCATATTTTAAATTTAGCTCGAAACCATAAACTGGGACTAAATTGCCCCAATTGGCGTATAAATCCCAATTGATGGGAAAGGTCGTTGATGTCACAACTTGCATCATTTAATCAATTTATTTTTTGAACCGGGTGTGTCTCATAGCAATATGCGATAAGGATAGTTGTCACGAATTCTGTTGGGGGGTTTTGCACTATAAACAAAGACTTCAGGTATCATTTTTCCTACTTTAAGATTTCAAGAGCTCTTGAGAGCTCTTTAGGAGCTTTCAGGAGCGAAACTATAGTGACTGATTCCTAAGATTTAAGTCTATCTTGTCTTTTAATTTAAAATCATGTTGACTTATTTATGACTTTATTGAACTCGATTTAGATCAATTCATGGAGGTAATTAATGATTACTTTAATCCTTAATCTAAAATATGAAATCCAAATTAATTCTATTTTTCTTTAAGAGAAATCCACAATTTAATTGTTGGAAATTAAACACTAATTTAAGAGTAGGAATGAATTGCAGGAAAATGATGATTATTCTAGAAAGCATAAAAACAAATCTCCATGAAAAAATTTTGAATAGACTTCAACTCCATCTTTCCATGAATTCCTAACATTGCTTTAATGAAACTTAACAAAGAAACATCAAGTTTAACTAATTTGAACAACATCTAAATCTAATTTATCTAGGAAACCTGTTAATGATTCTAACAATTCAATCCAATGATTCTAATAAATGAATCTAACCATTCTAACAATTTGATCTAACCATAATAAACTGAAACTTTGAAATATAACTTTAACATAAGTAATTATTCAATTTTAACATTCACTAAGGTGGAAAAGGATTTCAACGATTGAACAATTCAAAATCAATTCCTACTATAGATTTAATACTAATGAATCAAAAAATAACATAACTTAACAAAAAATCCATAAGATCGATCCAAAGGTTGAGTAGGCCTTGCTCTTCCTTAGGTAAGATCCTTTAACACAGTGAATTGATTAACTTCTTGCTTTCCTTCTCATTAATCAGAAGTAGAACACATAACAAAGTATTGCTTGTGATTACAAAAATTCTGATTGCAAATTATCTAACTCCTAACTAAATCCAAAACATGGATATTTATAAATATCCTTATTAGCTTCTAACATGGTGTTAACTGCCAAAACTTAAGGCGACCTACTACAAGTTACAAATAAAACTTAAAATAGAACTGAAGTGGACTAAGGAGGACAATGCCAGAACTATGCTAGATTGGTGCTGGAAGTAAAAGTTCCACAACCGACTATAAGGAAGTCGATTTAGACTTTGAGTGACTCATCATCCAACAAGGCCCATCAATGGCATAGTCATTTCACATGATTATATAGAGAGTTTAACCATATCATCAATCTTTAAGATACCCTATTAAAAACCCTTAAGAAAAGGACAACAATCTTGGTAATAAAGATCAATGCAACATAATTATCTCATCCAAAATCATCATAAAGTAATGCATTTAACATAAGCTATCACTTCCAATATATTCACTAATTTAGCTAAACATAAGTTAAAATAAGCAATATGTTAATCTATTGTCTACCACTAGTCATGTCAATTAACAATAACAACTAGTCTTTTTAAACATAAAAATCTTTAAATGAGAGTATTTTATATCTCCCATCATTTCTCCCCTACTTTCTCTAGACCATGTCCTCATGGTTCTTCATCCAGAACTATGGTGTTTTCCTTCTCTCTATTCAGTGCCTCCATCCAAATGCAGTAGTCAAATACACCTTCCCTGTATTGCTCTAGAAATCTGGTATTAAGTGCATAGCCATAGTTTTGTCTCAATTTCTCAAACCATGACCTCATTACTCCAACTGGTATGTTTTATGTTTCCTTTAGCTTTGGTGCTGACATAATGATAATCAACATTTTGAATCTCATGCCTACCCATAATTCTTTCTGCTATTGGATTAAAGTGATGACATGCCTGACTATGACTAAACTCCAACTGATATTATTTGGATTGATTGGCTCCCTTCGTCTAACTATTTCTGCAAGAAGCTGGTACTTTTCCTCACAAGAATGTAGTGCTAAGGGAGGGAGTGTTGCTTCAACATTCTAGAACGCTGCAATACTATCAAACAAATTTGAGACATAGAGTGGATTAACTTGATTTAACCTGACCCTTGATCTTACAACTTTGATATATACTTTAGCATGAGGCATCTCGGGTCTCATTGGTAACCCATATTTTCTTTGAGCTTCTTTGTACTTATCCATTCTATTTGACCAATCCACTTGATTTTTCATTAAAGAAACAAATGATCTAATCTGAAGCTCACAGACATAAATATTTAACATTGAGTCATCATTGTCTCCCATTAAAAATCCATGCTAGTAAAAATCACACATTAAATTATGAATGTTAGGGTGGCTGTTAAAGTAATCTTTAAGGAAATCATGATCCTCATGGTAATCTAGGCTCCTTCCCAAAACTAACTGATTTAGTTTCCATTCTAAAAAATTCTCTATGAGAAATAAGGAATACATTCCAGCTAGTCTTCTCATGGAAAGCATGGCAAAACTGACTTCTGCCACTTGCTCAAGTCTTCTCTCAATCTCATTCTTTTCTTTTTCTAAATTCTGCATTTTCTCTTTTAATACTTTGTTTTTTTCCTTATATTTCAATGTTGCCAATGAGTGGTATCTGGGCTGAACTGGAGTAGGTTGCACTGGAGGAGTGGGAGGAATATGAGGGATAATGGAAGGAAAAGCAAGGTTGCGTGGAGGAGCAGTGGAAGTAGAGGCTTCTTGAGCATAGAACTACATGGATTGTTGTTTTAATTCTTCTTCTTTCCATTGCAACTCTTCTTTTAGTCTTGAAATTTCCTTAGCACTTACTAGTGCTTGCACACTAGCTTGTTGTAGGGAATCCTCTGTTTTACTTAACTATTCTCTAAACCTTGCGTCATTTTTTTCAACTTGCTTTTCCATTTCTTGATTTTTGCTGACAAACTGTTGCAATTCTTCTTCCTTCTTAATTTTTCCTCAAGGAATTGCATATTTCTCCTTTCTTGTTTGATTCAACTTCTAAACGGGACAATTTTATTGTCCTCAAGATTTCTTCAATCTCCAATTCGTCTCTATCTAATGCTTCATGGGGTCCTTCTTCAATTAAGGACTCTTTCCCTTTCCTCTTCTCATATTGTGGGGAAGGTGTAGGGGACTTCATAGTCTCTTCTTGTTCAAACTTTTTAGAGGCCTCTTGCTCTTTAGATTGTGTGCCAAACTCTTCAGCAAAGTCATGGACTTCAAAAATAGGGTTGTCTTCAAGAGTCGGCATTGGGCCTTTAGGAGGACTTTGAGGTCTCTCAGGAGATTGTATAGGGGTATGGGTATCTTCATGTTCAGGGGATTTAACAGGGCTTTCAGAAACATGGGTTTGACTTATAGGTGCCTCTTTAGGAGTGGACACAATAGTTTCAACATGACTAGGATTTTCCTCATGTACTTCTTGTCTCCTCTTTTTTGACCTAGTACGGGTTACCCTAGATATTTCTAGGAATTTTCTTTTTCCCCTTTTCTTGGAAGATTCTCTTTCTTCCATTTTTGTCTTTTTAGCTAAGGGTCCCCTTATGGGTCTCCCTTTTTTCTTTCCTACAGAAACAAACAAAAATTCTAACCAGCCCTACTTCGCAGTTTCTTTCTTTTAAGAAATGGTATTTAATTATCAAATGTATCAATCCCTAGTATTTCATAGAAGATTCCCCCCTAGCTTTTACTCTCAAAATCATGGAAGAAATTTTCTAAAACAAGAACGCTAGAAAATTTATCCTAGCTGAAGGTTTTGTCTGACCATACCTTAAATTTATTAAAAGCTGCATTCCTAGACCCAATATTGTACCATACTACCTGTCGTAGGTGAAGAACTCCATGAGCCAAGTCGCAACAGTCTTCCATGGCTTGTACAAACTGTTACGAGCTATGTCGTGCTGGTCTCCTTTGTGTATTTGTATCTTTGGCCTTCTTTCCAGTTCCTGGTGACACGTAGCCACCCATTTCTCAAACTTAACTCAACCTTTGGTAACCGATTTTCCTTCATTCAGGATTCCAGAAATTTCACTTATAATTTCTGGTGTGACTTCAATTATTACTCCCCTTACCCTGGTGACATTCACATTGAAGTTTGTCACAAATTCCCAAACCATTTCTGGCTAGAAGCCTTCATATTGCATCACAAAATTTAGCCACCCAACTTCTTCTAACAATCTTCTAGTCTCTGAATCAAGATTGAAGTTCTCTGGTTCAAAATTTCTCTTATTCCCCATCTTTCTCTGTCAAAAATGGCGGACTTCAACTGGCAGTCTGAATTATTTACCAAAAATGTGGAATGATTTGTTTCTTGATTTGGGAGTAGCCAATTTTGAAAATGCAATGATGTGCTATTAATCTCCTGCATTTATTTCCTTTACTACTCCGGATGATTCACATGCTACAACTTGAAACTTGCAATTCAATTTGCAAGGTTGGCAACATTTATCACACATGTCATCATGTACTTGGGAGGATTTTTGAAAAGACAACCGAATCATGAAGAGATCTGTTATCATTGACTGACATCATCCATGTCACATCATTCCTTATATCGACAATCCGCCACTTTTGGAATGATTAAAATTTGATTTATTACCATCATTAATTAAAATTATGGCCAAGATGTCTAGATTTATAAATATCTACCTATTTTAAATTAGTCTAACTACCTTAGAAAATAAAATTCAAAAATATTATTTACATTAAATGCGCACCTTAATTTATTTTGAGCCTTTGAGTCCTTCAGGAGCCTTCAAGAGTTCATCAGGAGTCTTCAGGAGCTCTCAAGATCTTGGAGTTTTAGGAGTCTTCAGGAGCTTTCAGGAGCTATCAAGCAAAACAGAGTCTTCAGAAGCTCTCAGGAGCTTGGAGTTTCAGGAGTCTTCAAGAAATTTTTAGGAGCTATCGAGCAAAACAGATTATTTAGAGTCTTCAGGAGCCTTTAGGAGCTTTTGAAGTTAACTTAGATAGACTGCCATTTCTGGTTTTTAGTCATCATATTTTTTTTTCTTTGAAAGTAAACCGCCATTTGCTAGTTTTCAATTTACTTCCATTTTTCTCAAGGTAAACCACCATTTGTTGGTTTTCAATCTATCTTGTTTATTCATGCCTTCCTCAAAGGTTTAAAGATCTTATCTCATGGAAGAGATGTCTTCCATGAGAAAATGTTCAATTATGTGTTGCACTTCATCCATAAATTCCTCCTTTGTTGCCAGCTTATGATGAATTTTCAGTCGATGATCATTGACTAACATGACTCTCTTCTCTCCATCAATTGGAAAACTCCATTCTCGAACACTTGTTGTATCTCATAGGGTCCTAACCATCTAGTCTAGAACTTCCCCTTAAACTCTTCAAATCTAGAGTCAAATAACAACACCCAATCTCCATCTCTGAACTGTCTAGACACAATATGTTTATCGCACCATTCCTTCCTTTTCTTTTGAATCACTTTTGTATGTTGAAGTTCCTCCATTCTCATTTCATCAAGTCTATTAAGTTGCAAAAATTTTCTTTTCTCTGGCAGATCAATCCCAACTTCTACTGCTATCTTCAATGTTTTCAACTCAAATTCTATTGGCATGACTGGTTTCTTTCCATACACAAGTTCATATGGGGAGAACCCATTCATTATTTTCCAAGAGGTGTTAAAGGCCTAGACTACTTCATCTAGCCTATCTACCCAATCTGTTTTCCTCAAAGAAACCATTTTGGTCAAAATATTCTCTAATTCTCTATTTGTGACCTCCACTTGTCCATTCGCTTGTGGGTGATAAGGCGAAGATTTTCTGTGAGTTATTTGGTATCTCTGCAAAAATGCTTCCATCATTACTGATACAAATTGTGGTCCCTGATCTGAAACAATCTCTCTGGGTGCACCAAATCTTTGGAGAATTTTCTTGTATAGAAAGTCTACAACTTTATCTTCTTTTGTTGCTGGTAGTGCCTTCACCTCAGCCCATTTTGTTGCATAACCGGTACAAACAAGGGTGTATCACTTCCCTCTTGAAGGTGGATCTATTGGTCCCACAAAATTGATGCCCCACTTTTCAAATGGTTTAAGAGCTATTTGTGGCTGAAGCGACATCTCCATGGTTGGTGTAGGCCTCCCCATTCTTTGGGACTCATCATAGTGTTTGACAAAGAATGAAACATCCTTTGTCATTGTTGGCCAAAAGTAGCTAGCTCCTAAGATTTTGTGAACTTTTCTCACAACTAAAAAGTGTCCCCCTTCAGGTTTGTGATGGAAGACATGCACTACATCATAAATTTCCAACTCTATTACACATCTGCGTAAAACATGGTTAGGGAACAATTTAAATAGAAGAACATTAATCCATTGAAATTTGGAACTTTCATGGATTAACCTTTTTTTTTGCTTATGACTGAGTTGACTTGGAAATTTTCCTATAACAAGGTAATTTTACAAATCAGCAAACCATGGTGGATGAATTGATATAGCAAATAAGTGTTCATCTAGGAATGCATCATCCACTGGTTCTTGGTTATCCTGCAAAACAATTCTAGAAAGAAAGTCAACAACAACAAATGGTTGTCTTTTCTAGTCTTATCAATGATAGTTACATCAAATTCTTGCAATAAGAGTAACCATCTAATAATGCGTCCACCTACCATAACTTTATTCATTAGATATCTCATTGTAGCATGGTCTATATGTACGTAGATTTTATAGCCTATAATATAATGCCTAAATTTATTTATTGCATTTACTACAGCTAAAAATTCCTTTTCTGTTGTTGTGTAGTTTCTTTTAGCAGGATTTAAGTTTTTGCTAACATAGTAAATTGCATGCATGGCATCATTGTCATCTTGTTGTCCTAATATTGCTCCAATGGCCAAATTAGATGCATCTTCATGAATGTGAAAAGGTTCTCCCCAAACTAGTCCTTTGATAATGGGAGAAGTTGTTAGGGCTATCTTAATTGTTTCAAATGATTTCTGACAATCCTCTGTCCATACAAGTTCCTCTTCTTTCTTGAGCAGGGTAAATAGTGGTGATGCAATTTTACTAAATCCTTCTATAAATCTTTTGTAATACCCTGCATGCCCAAGAAAACTTTGTACTCCAATTTGGTTCTTAGGGATTTCAATTTTTTGTATGATCTCAACTTTCTTGGGATCAACCTTTATCTCCTCTTTTGAGATGTGATGTCCCAAAACAATTCCCTCTGCCATCATAATGGAACTTTTTTCATGATTGAGTGATAACCTATGATCTTTACAACAAACCTTTTCTAAGTTTTGTAATGCTTCATCAAATGTTTTAGCATGTACTATAAAGTCATCCATATAGATCTCTACACAAGAAGTGGTGAAATCTGCAAATATTGTAAGTATTGCTCTTTGGAATGTTGTTGGCGCATTAAATAGTCCAAATGGTAAGACTGTATATGCGTACGTACCCCAAGGACAGGTAAAGGATATTTTGTCTTGATCTTCAGGGGCTACTTGGATTTGGTTATATCCACTAAAGCCATCAAGAAATGAGAAGTAGTTGTTGCCTGATAGGTTGTCTAGTACTTGGTTGATAAATGGCAATGGGAAATGGTCTTTTTTCGTGGCCTTATTCAATTCTCTATAGTCTATGCAGACTCACCATTTACCATTATTTTTGGTAACTATAACCAGTGGAGAGACCCACTGACTATCAAATATTGGGTATATGAATCCTATGTTAAGCAACTTCTTGATTTCCTTTTTAACAATGTCACGAAGAACAAGATTAATTTGCCTTTGTCCTTATCTTAAATTGGTTTGGCATCTTCTGTGCAGATGTGATGACTACAAATTGAAGGATGGATACCTCTCATATTGGTATATTACCAAGCAAATGCTTTAGTGTGTTTTTCTAAAGTTTCTTTCAATTTTTCCTCTTGCATTGGGGATAAGGTTGAATTGATATTGAGGGGTTTATCTCCAGCTACTATAATCTCCTTTGTGTTTGTTTTGGAATTCATTTCTTTTTTAACAAGAGTATTCAGGGGACAACAATGTTGTCCATGTAATGTTGTTTGACAATTTTCGTGTTCATTTTCTGAGGTTAACTCTTGTTCTTCACATTCTTGAATATGTTTAGTTATAGTTACCATGGCTAATTCCATAATACCATCACCTTCTGATTCTAAATCCTCATCCACCCAAAGTTGAGTGTTTGTCTAAATTGATGGTTATGCGGGTGGATAAAGTGAAAATTCTTTTTATTTTTGTCCATTTGATATTATCATGCTTCTTGATCTACAATCAATTAAGGCTGTAACAGTAGCCAACAAATGTCTACCTAATATGATTGGATATGTAGAATCTTTCCTTTTGGTGTTGAGAACCAAAAATTCAACTAGGTAATCCCATGTATCAATTGTGACCATGATCTCTTCTATAATACCCTCTAGTTTTGTAGTGGATTGGTTAGCCAATTGTAAAATAGTTGTTGTTGGATGAATTGTTGTCATCCCTAGCATTTCAACTGTATCAAATGTAATGACATTTATGGCAGCTCCTAAGTCAATTAGGACATTTTGTATTTCAATTCCATTGATACTCAGTGTTATTACAGGGCTACCAGGATCATTATATTTTTGTGGAAGCAGTCTTCCTGATAACACATCAGTAAGTTTAGTCCCTACTTGAATTGTTGAAGGCATTTTCTTTTTCTTTCCTAGCGTCTTCATGCAAAGGGATTTTACTAATTGATTTATCTCCGGTATATCTTTTATTTCCTATAATAGGGGTATATCAATGTTAATCTTTTTCAACTCTCTAAGAAGTTGAGAATCGACTACATTCATGTAATTAGGGGGAGATGTTTTAGGAGTGATCTTCTCGTCCTTTAATCTCTCAAGATAGGGAGCTTGATTGATAGTTTGTTCTCCTTCCAAGGTTTGTTCTTTATTTGTGTTTTCATTATCTTCCACTCTTTTTGGAATTTTCTTAGTTGGTGTAGTTTGCACATTTTGACTTTGTAATTGTATGTCATTAACATCTATAACATTTACATTAGGGTTTTTGTATTATTACGTGTGTTTTTTGGATTGGGAACTGGTTGAGCTAACATTTGGGGTTGATTAGCTTGATCATTGGTAGCATTAGGGGCATTGAGGGTTGGGGGTGTTTGTCCCCAGGGTCATTTTTGTCCCTGATTTTTCCATGGTTGGAATTGGTTTTGATTCTGTTGCCATGAGGATTTATTTTCTTGCCACTGTGGTAGCTGGTTATCTTGCCACTAGGATTGGTTCCATTGGGGATTCATCCATTCTGGTTGTCCCCAATATGTAGGTGGAGGTTGTGGCTGATATTGGGGTGTTGATTTTGGTTCTGCCATGGGTTTTGATTCCAGTTTGACTGAGAACCATATCGTCTTTGATTTGTGTTATGCCCTTGGTTTTGAGGTCTATGGCCGACATAATTTAGCTCTTCTTTGACCACTTGTGGCTTCTTGAGATTTCTTTTTATCCCTACTAAAAGATTACAACAACTAGTTTGGTGTGTTTTTTCACAAATCTTACAAATTTCAACCTGATTCAATGGACATTCCCTCAAAAGGTTTTTTCCCCTACATTTGGAGCAATAATTTGACAAGGGTTCAGTTGTTCTCTTTTCTCCTTGCATGTTGAGATGTAGAATCAAGTTAGTCTTCATGTTCGCCAATTCTTCCATTACCTTTGATACATCAGTGGTGTGAGCCTTGTTCCTTCTGGAGTTTTGAGTCCCCACTCTAGTTCTAGAGTAGTTCCTATAGATCTCCAAAATGTCATCCAAGGAAAGCTTGTTAATGTCTCCCTTTCCCATTAAATTCAAGGACTCTCTTGACTCATCTTCAATCCCTCTCAGGAATTTTTTTTTGATGATTTGATTATCCATCCCATTTATGCACCGTTGATGCACAAATTGGAATCTATTAGCATAGTCTTCTAGACTTTCATCTTCTAGCTACCTCATGCAAAACAGTTCCTCCTTCCTATCTCTCACTCGAAAGTAATTCTGGTATTTGTCCAAGAATTTGGTCTCCATCTGCTTCCAAGTACTAATTGTTCCTGATCCTAAACCCATGAACCATCTTAGAGCTGATTCTTTCAAAGTAGAAGGAAACAACTTCAACTTCTGATTATTGGTTGAATAATCATAGGTTTGGCATAAGATTTTGAATTCAAATGGGAATTGATCAGGGTCTTCTGCAGTCTTTCCCCTAAATGTTGGTAGAACTCAGGGTGAAATTTTTTTCATAAGGGGTTCATCAAGCTATCTTTCAAGATTGATAGGATTTGAAAAGGTCCTATTTGTTGGGGGACGTACTGGTTGGTCACCCATTTCTTCTCCTGGAAATAGATTTTTGTTCTCTTATTTATTTTCAATGGGGTGTTCTTGATTAATTTCTTGATTTTCAATTTGGTATTGTTGGATATCCTCTTCATCAAAATCAAGATTTCTTCTAATGTTAATGTTTTGTGGAAGAAACCTTCCTAGTTGGTCTCTATTTCGTCTCATCCACAATTTTAGATATCTCTCCCCTATCAACACTAAGCCTTCATGCTAAATACCCAAATCATTTAAGTATCCATGACAACGACACCAAAAATGATGGGAAAGGTCGTTGATGTCACAACTTGCATCATTTAATCAATTTATTTATTGAACTAGGTCTATCTCAGAGCAATATGTGATAAGGATAGTTGTCATGGATTCTGTTGGGAAGTTTTGCACTATAAATAGAGACTTCAGGTATCATTTTTCCTACTTCAGGAGCTCTCGGGAGCTCTTTAGGAGCTTTCAGGAGCAAAACTGTAGCGACTGATTCCTAAGATTTAAGTCTATCTTATCTTTTAATTTAAAATCCTGTTGACTTATTTATGACTTTATTGAACTCGATTTAGATAAATTCATGGAGGTAATTAATGATTACTTTAATCCTTAATCTAAAACATGAAATCCAAATTAATTCTATTTTGCTTTAAGAGAAATCCATAGTTTAATTGCTGGAAATTAAACACTAATTTAAGAGTAGGAATGAATTGCAGGAAAATGACGATTATTCTAGAAAGCATAAAAAATGAATCTCCATGAATAGATTTTGAACAGACTTCAACTCCATCTTTCCATAAATTCCTAACATTGCTTTAATGAAACTTAACAAAGAAACATCAAGTTTAACTAATTTGAACATCTAAATCTAATTTATCTAGGAAACATGTTAACGATTCTAACAATTCAATCCAATGATTCTAATAAATGAATCTAACCATTCTAACAATTTTATCTAACCATAATAAACTGAAACTTTGAAATATAACTTTAATAGAAGTAATTATCTAATTTTAACATTCACTAAGGCAGAAAATGATTTCAATGATTGAACAATTCAAAATCAATTCCTACAGCAGATTTAATAATAATGAATCAGAAAATAACATAACTTAACAAAAATACCATAAGATCATTCCAAAGGTTGAGCAGGCCTTGCTCTTCCTTAGGTAAGATCCTTTAGCATAGTGAATTGATTAACTTCTTTCTTTCCTTCTCATTGATCAGAAGTAGAACGTAGAACAAAGTATTGCTTGTGATTACAAAAATTATGATTGCAAATTATCTAACTCCTAACTAAAACGGAAACATGGATATTTATAAATATCCTAAGATTAGCTTCTAACATGGTGTTAACTACTAAAACTTAAGGCGGCCAACTACAAGTTACAAATAAAACTTAAAATAGAATTGAAGTGGACTAAGGAGAACTATGCCAGAACTATGCCAGATTGGCACTAGAAGTAAAAGTTCCACAACTGACTATAAGGAAGTCAATACGGACTTTGAGTGACTCATTAGCCAACAGGGCCCATCAATGGCGTAGTCATTTCACATGATTAAACAAAGAGTTTAACCATATCATCAACCTTTAAGATACCCTGTTAAAAACCCTTAAGAAAAGGACAACAATCTTGGTAATAAAGATCAACGCAACATAATTATCTCATTCAAAATAATCATAAAGTAATGCATTTAACATAAGCTATCACTTCCAATATATTCACTAATTTAGCTAAACATAAGGTAAAATAAGCAATATGTTAATCTATTGTCTACCGCCAGTCATGTCAATAAGGGAATTGAATTAAATTAGATCAGATGGATTGATTTAATTAACAAGAGAAATGACTTGATTCAGATAAAGTGATTTATTTAATCAAGAGAGGATATTGATGAATTTAATCAGATAAGGGAATTTGATTAAACGGTTAGACTGAGGGATGATTTAGGAAGAAACAATGTTAGTAAGTTAGGATCAGATGCACGATGTCAATCAGTATATTTTCGATGTCTTCATTTTGCCCCTCTTTGAAGCAATGCACTCGTTGCGTTGGTTCAAAGAATAAATGATCTCGATCAAAGCCAAAAAATTTTGATATTAAAAACTTGCTCCACTGCTGCATGGCGAGAGAAAACATGCCATTATAATGCCCCCTCGAGAGATCGAACGAAAATTTTAATTTTTTGGGTGATCTCGCGAAAAAAGGTGACAAAGTGTCGGACAGGTCTGGAAGGGGTTCGGGAGGCTAAAAATGTGTCTAAACGCAATAAGACGATGAAAAACAAGCCTCAAACAGACAAAAATAGGCTCGACGGTCCAAAACCCTAGTAGGACAGCCCTAGAGGGTCAGAAAACCCTAATTTTTAGACTTAAAAGGGGCCCAAGGGGTCACTTTCAAGTCATTTTCACACCTCTGCTAGCAAACCTTGAGATTCGAGCTCTGACCTCATGACGATATGGCACAACGATAGCTTCCTCTACACATTTCAGACCGAGTTCGGACCTACCAGCGACCACCTGGCATCGGTGCCCCGGTATGTGACCCTAACTGAAGCTTCGTTTTTTCATTTTAACGCATTTATTACATGTTTAAAGATGAGCTTGCCTCCAGTGGTGCTATTATAGTGCTGCTCGGTGTTTAAAGTGCACCACTTTTAGTCTCTTTGCACCACAGTGGCACTGTTTAGTGTCGTTGCGGTGCAGTTTGGAGTTTAAAAACTCCACCATTGGGATCGGGCTTAGCTCGGACTTAGCGAGGCAGTTTGGAAAAGTGCTTCACGGCGGTGCCCTTTTCATGCAAATAGCAACGCTGGGTGTTAAAGTGCGCCGCGGCGGCTTGATTTAGCTAAATTTTGGGTCCAGTGTTGGAGTTTGAGAAAACTCAAACTGCGACGCCTTCACAAATTGCGCCGCTGGAAACGAGTTTGGAGTGTTACACTAGGATTCTTTCAAAAAATTTAACATGCTGACTTTCTCTGATGCAGGACGGGCCTAGGGAGCGTTATTCGTGGGAGCACCAGTTACGGGATTTGGCGAGCATCCTACGGGACTTTAGCGACAGAGACCAGGATTGGCTGGGAGCTGCAGGACTATGGCATATTGTGTATGTAGCGCTCGTGCGCACACACCTCAGGATGCTATCAACGTTGGTAGAGCGGTGGCACAGCGAGACGTCGTCGTTTCATCTTCCCACTGGTGAGGCGACCGTCACATTGGAGGATGTCTGGCACATACTACAATTGCCCATTCATGGCCACTGGGTGATCTACGACATGGAGGAGGGATGCGAGTGCTATACTCGAGTCCTCGCCACTTGAGATATCATTTACTGCAAGGGACAAATTGAGCTGGAGTGGTATAGAGTCATAGCACCCCCCTTCCGTTGGGCGATTGCAGCGATTATTTCAGGTTTGTTTGCCCCAGACAGACGAGGGTGGTATTTCAGTCCGGGATGGGGATACTGCTGGGAGAGGATGGTCCGGGATAGACTAGTTCGGTTAGCATCAGGGCTTGTCCTTCTTGCTTCGCTCTATAGGGATCTCCATGAGTACGCATACGTGGATGGCCGAGCGTTGGGAGCTGGGGTGACACTTTTGCATGTTTGGGCGTGGGAGAACATTTATGTGCTACGTCCACGGGTCGTTCCAGTTCTGATGGGGGCAGAGGATGCCCTGGTGACACGATACAGAGGTGGTGTGTCCTTTACACACACTGGAGAGCATGGGATCCCCTACTGGAGACGGGTCATAGATGAGATGCTTGTGTTCACTTGGAGACCATACTTAGGTCAGCCTGGATGGGTTGACGATGCATATTAGCTCTTCTATTGCCATCAGGATCGATACATGCAGGGGCGGGAGCACATGATGATTGAGCCATATCTGCCTAGGCGCATATAGTGTCAGTTCAGAGAGCTGCAGGATCAGCCTGATGACGGCTATGTAGCCATTTTTGCACACAGCCTGACACAGGCGTCATGGGGGCCTGGTATTCCTACCGCGGAGGCAGTTGACAGCTTTCGACACTTGGTGGTCCGACCTTGGGCTTACAATCAGGGCCTGGCAGACCCAAGGACTACACAGGCCTACAGAGATTGGTTCAGACCTCCCCTCTGGTTGACCATTCTAGGTGAGGATCCAGAGGTGTACATGGTCAGAGGCAGAGGTAGAGGATGAGCACGAGGGCGAGGACTAAGGATCAAGATCCGACAGGATCCACCAGGGGTGCCCCCAGTTCTGCCAAGTCACGAGGATGTTCCCATGTAGGACCAGCATCAGGATCCACCAGTCCCACCACCACGAGCTGAGGGTGAGGGTCAGGTTCACGTGCAGCCACGAGCACAGCTAGCAGGGCAGGCAGACACACGGGATGCCCTGATTTTATAGCTACATGAACAGGTTCAAGCAGTGACGGCCGAGAGGGACCAGGCACGGGCTGACAGAGAGCGGCTTAGAGCAAAGAGGGATCAGGCTATGCAGCAGAGACAGGCTGCAGAGCTACAGGCAGCGACAGAGCTAGGCCGCAGGCAGCAGATTGAGAGTATGACAGCCTCCTCATCTCAGGGTACCATGTCGGTCCGATCCTATAGGGATGCTATCCGAGAGATAGAGTACTACCACCGGGCCTACCACGACCATGTACCTAGAGCAGATTGGGTCCCAGAGTACTCAGAGCGGGCCAGTCAGAGACCACCAGAGGGTCACGGTGACAGGGGCGAGGATAGCATCCACAGAGATCGGGCTTGATTGAGATATTATGATGTACCTCTTTGTGGCTTATGGGCTCATTTTTTGATAGCCCGATGGGCATTTTGTACCGATTGACATATATGTAGAGTGATCTGATTATTATTCTTTTGTACTATGACAGTGACATTGATGATATGATATATGAGCTGATATTGATGAGATGTACCGTGTACTTTTATTTATGCATGGATGGTTTATTTCTATATGCTTTGTAGTGATGTTCCTATGGATGCATTTATTTCTAATGATGTATGCGATGCCATGATGTGCAATAATGTGTGTAATAGTACTTAATTATGAGATGATTTATGAATGGATGTAATATGATGTGATGGTCATGATATGATGCAAATGGTTTTATGAGATGCTTTAGAATAACAAATGTTATTATCCTAAATGATGTATGTGATGCAATGATATGTTAATGCAAAGTGATATGTTGATGTGTAATGAATTAAATGCTTATATGCATATTTGCTTATGATTATGCAGAAATGATTATGGAATGTTTTTATAGATGCTATGTGATGATTTAGATGGTAATATGAAATGGTTATGAAATGCAAATGAATGTTATGCGATGCAATGCAATGGGTGAAATACGTTGACATGTATGCACCTATCTATGAAAAATGTTTATGATAACCTATTTATATGATGATTAAAATGCAATGTGTGTGTTTCCTATATGATATGTTTATGCGATGTGCTAATGATTTGTGGATGCAGGATCGATGATGATGATGGTGATAATGGTTAACTGTCATAGTACCCTTGTTAGTGCAGTTAGTAAGAAAAGAAGAAGTCATTTCAACAAGACGCAAGATGACACAAATGATGATGATGATGATGATTACTTGCCGAGGAATTGGGATTTTCAAAGGGCCAAATTTTCTTATGTTTGATAACACACGTGCTACGATGCATCAAGGTATGGAAAACTAGGATGGCGTTGTACCTAGTGCGATGGACTTTGACTCAACAATCAGATAGGAGTATCCTTGTTGACACCTGACATACAGAAACCTTGCTAGGATGTACTTCAGAAGTTTCAGACACCTCAGACCAAAACACGGAAAGGTCAACCTATCCTTGTAATAGTTAACAAGTTGCCCTAGACCTCTTCCATACATACCTAACAAAGCAAGTATTCACCAAGTTATATTACAAGAATGTCCAACAAGCATAACAGACAAAAGGATAATGATCATTGCCCCATTCCTATTTCTCTAAATCTGCTGTTTTGGGATATCATTGAGACGTCCTTGGAATGAGCGCAAAATAAGATAAGTCAAAAGATAAAGACCAAGTAAACAGACAAACTGATGCTCTTCAATACTGCTAATGGAAAGAGGATGTGTTTTCTAAGATGATAAACAAAAATTATTGCCAAAAGATAATACCCATTGTAGGAAGGATTCATCCTAGGACATGTTAGTGAATGGCAGCACGTCATTTCATTTATAAGGGATGATTGATATGGGATCATTCAGATGATGTGTTACCAATACAAAGAGATAACCAACTTGCTTACGCACTGACTTAGACTTTAGACTTGACGTTGTGGAGTTTTCTTGTATTTGCTAGGCTTGTTTCTGATTGTTTCACCAAAGGTTGATGATGACGATTAGTTTATTATGAGTGGTGTTATTGCGGGTGCAAGCGAGATGAGGCGGGTGGATTTTTCCAATATTTAGATGTTTTTGAAATTTTTTGAAATGTTTTGAGGCTGTTTTTGGTATTTTCAAGATTTTCAAATGTTTTGATTTTTTAGATTTTTCGATGTTTTTGGGATTTTTTGAGATTTTGACCAAGAGACTAACCTAAAGACCTATCCTAGGGGTCTCGAGGGCTGATCAACAGATGAGCCTTGCCTATGTTATATATGCAGAGACTATGTAGTTTGACTGACAACTTGACCGATTTACAGATGAAGCTATACATGATGAATTGTTAGTTTATTATGACAGACTCCTATAGGACTGACCTAAATGTCTCGGGGGATGATCAAAGATCAACCTTTCCTACGTTCCAGCTCAGAGACGACGTAGTTTGACAAGACAAACCTGTTTTTGGCTTTTTGAATAACTTTTCGACCTGTTTTTGGATTTTTTGATTTTTTGATGTTTTTGGATTTTCTGATTTTCTGATGTTTTTGGATTTTCTAATTTTCTGATGTTTTTGGATTTTCTGATTTTTCGGACTTTAAGACCATACACGAATCTGATCCGATGAGAACGTGCCCCCAGCATGATGTAATACACTACTCCAATAAAGGCAGGACAAACTGACCTTGAGGATGGGATGAGTAGTACTAGGAGGGATCATGATACGAATGTAGGACCAAGCTATGGTGCAGATGCGAGTGGATGTGTGATGGATGGAGACCTGAATGAGATGGATGATGGAAGCAAAGGGGATGGATGATGCAGAACAAATCGTAAAGATCCTGGTGGATGGAAAGTGCTTATTTTACACAAGGCGCTTGTTTGCCAGGTTTTCACCAAGGTACATGCCCAAAGTGTCACCAAAGTCGTTTTCACTAGAGGACAATTTTTTTTTATCCTTTTTCTTTTTTCTTTTTTTGGATTTTTTTCTTTTTTGCTTTTTTTGCTTTTTACCAAGACGCCTGTTTGCCAGGTTTTCGCCTAAGTAACCATTTTTTCAAGAATTTTTCTGATTTTTGGTTTTATACCCTGAAAGAATTAGGCATAAAACTTTTTGAGATGGGAGCTATTCATGGGCTCCTGCAGAGGTTCCCCTTCGGGTGTTGATAGCTGATATGCCCCTAATTTATAACTTGTTGTTATTATGAAAGGACCTAATCAATTGGGTTCGAACTTGCCTTTGTTGCTAGGATTCGGGACATTCTTCTGATTTTCTTTTAAGACTAGTTCTCCGACTTGGAAAGTCTTGCTTCTAACTTTTTTGTTGTAGCTTCGTTTGAGTCTATTTTGATAGACTTGCAGATGATTCAAAGCATCTATGCGTCTCGCATCCAGTAGCTCCAACTTGTTTAATCTTGATACCCAATAGTCCTCATCAGTGATGAGGTTTTGTAATGATATTCTGAGGGATGGGAGCTCGATCTCAATGGGGAGGACAACTTCTGATCCGTAGATAAAGGAGAATGGGGTGGCGCCGGTGGGTGTGCGGATGCTGGTTCGATAAGCCTAGAGGGTGGGATTAAGCTGCAAGTGCCAGTCACGACCTGCGTCATTGACTATTTTCTTGAGGATTTTGAGGATGGTTTTGTTCGTGGCTTCTGCTTGGCCATTGCCTTGGGGATAGTATGGGGTGGAGAAGCGATGATGGATTTTGAATTTCTTGCACAAGTCGTGAACCTCTTGGTTCTTGAATGGTGTCCCGTTATCTGAGATAATGGCTTGTGGGACACCATAACAACAAGATCCCCATGCTGCTGACATTGTAAACACCTTTTAGCATGATCATGCGCTTCTCTTTCCATTGTGGGCCAGTAATACCCCAGCCTCAACAATTTCTTGGCGATGGTCATTCCACTCAAGTGTGAGCCACATATACTATTATGAACCTCGGTTAGAGCGGTTAATGCCTCCTCAACATTTAGATAGCGTAGAAAGGTACCTTCTATACTTCTACGGTATAAGGTATCACCTAGGATCACAAATCTAGATGCCTTTTTCATAAAGATTAGTTTTAGGCTCGATGGTAGGTCAGCGGGAATGACTCCTATGTGAAGATATGTGTAGATGTCGTGGTACCAAGGATCGCCGAGACCAACGATTTCGCACATGAATTCTGATTCTGGTACCTCGAATGCGGGAAAAAGAAGCTGTTCAATCAAGAATTCGTATTTGGGAACATTGTTGGGGATATTCAGCAAGGATCCAATTTTCGCCATGGCATCTGCTGCTCTATTGTTGGTTCGAGGAATCTGCTCAAATGTTATGTCAATGAAGGATTCCTTTAGAGTCTCCACCAATTTCTTGTATGGAGTAAGCTTATCATCCTTAGTCTGATATTCATTATTGACTTGGTTTATGATCAACTGAGAGTCTCCATAGACTTTGAGTGTTATGATGTTCCATTGCACTGCTATCTTGAGACCTATAGTCAAAGCCTCATATTCCGCAATGTTGTTAGTGCAAGGGAATGCTAGTTTGTATGACCTTGGTATGCAGTCCCCCTGTGGGGTGATGAAGAAGACACCAGCTCCTGATCCATGCTGCTTATATGAGTCATCGAAGTATAGTTTCCAGTGATCAGCTATATTGAGGTTAAACATGGACTCATCTGGAAACTCTGAGACAAGAGGATTCTCAAAATAAATGGGTGCTTCTTCTAATTGATCTGCAATAACCTGTCCCTTAATGGCTTTGCGCTCTACATACTCGATCTCATACTCTGATAATATCATTACCCATTTTTCCATTCTGCCTGTGAGCATTGCCTTTGATAATAGATACTT
Source organism: Sequoia sempervirens (assembly GCA_007258455.2). NCBI lineage: Eukaryota > Viridiplantae > Streptophyta > Pinopsida > Cupressales > Cupressaceae > Sequoia > Sequoia sempervirens. Next base: position 151,054,828 of record VDFB02075321.1, read on the forward strand.
GTGGGGATCAATTTTTGCAATGAGCTTTATCTTGTGTGCCAACATGTAATGTCTGAATTTTTGGGATGCAAACACTACGGTGAGGCAAGCTTTCTCGATGAATGAGTAGTTTAGCTCATGACCCACCATTGTTTTGCTGATATAGTAGATAGCCCTCTCCGTTCCGTTTTCATCATGTTGAATAAGAAGAGCTCCAAGGGTTGCTGCTATTGCTAACACATATAAGATCAATGGCTTTCTCAGGATAGGTGGCATTAACACTAGTGGTGTCAATAGGTATTCCTTGATTTTGTTAAATGCCTCTTCACACTTTGTATCCCATTTGTATGCTACCCCCTTGTGGAGTAGGTGAGAATATGAATTCTGCTTGTCTGCCAGTTGTGCTATAAATCATCGAATGGATTGAAGTCGGCCTTGGAGGCCTCTCAGTTGTTTTAATGTCTTTGGTGCTTCCATCTCGAGGATTGCTTTTAATTTTTCTGGATCCACCTCGATACCCCTCATGGAGACTATGTATCCTAGCAATTTACCTGATTGTACGCCGAAGATGCACTTCTTGGGATTTAGTCTGAATTTGTATTCTTCCACTCTGTCAAAGATAGCACCTAGGGTTGCTATATGATCTTGTCTTTTTCTTGACTTAGCTAGAATATCATCGACATAGTCTTCGACTATTTTGTGAATCATGTCATGGAATATTAATGTCATGGCCCTTTGATAGGTTGCTCCTACATTCTTTAGGCCGAATGGCATCAAGTTCCAGCAGTAGGTCCCCCATGGACAAGTGAAAGTTGTCTTATGTTGATCTTCTTTTGCTATCATGATCTGGTTATATCCTGAAAATCCATCCATTAGTGATAGCATTCCGTGCCTTGATGTCATGTCTACTATCATGTTGATATTGGGAAGTGGGAAATCATCCTTGGGACATGCTTTGTTCAAATATCTGAAGTCCATACAGATTTTGATGGCTCTGTCAGGTTTTGAAATAGGTACCAAGTTTGATACCCATTCTGGATAGTCAATTGGTCAGATAAATCCTGTGCCACATCTAATAGCTTTTTGAGCTAATAGCTTTTTGAGCTCCATTTTGACTAATAAGGCTATTTGAGGATGCATCTTTCGAAGCTTTTGTTTGACTAGTTTTGCTTCTGGATACACTGCTAAATGATGAACCACTATCTCTGGATCTAGCCCTGGCATATCAGCATAACTCCATGCAAATTTTATTTGTCTTTCCTTTAGGAATGCTGCTAGGAGTTCTTGCTCTTCTGTTAATAGTGATTCCACATAGAATGTGATATGCGGGGTCTCTTTTTTTCCTATGTTGACTAGATTGCACTTTTCGGCCAAGACTGTTGACTTCTCCTGATGAATAGCTCTTAAGGGAAGATTGAATCCTTCATCCTCGGGTGCCTCAAAGAGGTTTTCACCTTTGGATATGTCCTTTCTTTTTATTATTTTCTTGTCAAAGAGTGCCACAGTGTGGTTTTCACTCAAGGACTTGGATATGATTCTTAGTTTCTCACTTTTGCGACTGAAGGATTCAATCATTTCCCCATAATAGGCGTGTGTGTCCAACTCTATTATAAAGCCTGCTTTGTGATCCCCATCTGGAATGTTATCCCTCAATCCCATGAATTTTGAGAGCGCCTCATCGTTTTCGAATGTATCGAGAACTGGTGGTCCTCGTTGGTCTTAGTCAATCAGTTGGGGGTAGACTAAGCGGATCTCATGATTTGGATGGTCTGGTTCAAAGGAGATGGTGCTAATCATACATAGGGTGGTATCTTCGAATAACCTAGGTAGATTGGTCAAGGTATCTTTGTCATTGCTACTAATATAGGGCACAGTTATGAAATTATGTGTCCCTACCTGTGACTATTGGTGAGTGTACTTGTACTAGTACTGGCTGAGGAGAGACATTAGTCGTTCTAACCGGAGGACTTCGGCCACGTATGGTTATTCTCGGAGGGGTACATCCAAGACCAAGATTTGTTATGGGTCGCGTCTGGCATGATAGGTATTATGAGCCCATTGTCATTTTGTCCCTAGTTGTTGATTTCTATCGTAGCCCATTGCAAGCATCATGTGTAGGCCCTTGCTTCTTTCATCCATTGGTAAATTAGTTGCCGGTCTGTCATCTTGATACAACATATGAGATGGATCTGCTTCAATAACCTCATGGCCAAGGTCTCCCCATCTTGTGAATTTGGGGTAGTTTTCAGGATAGGTTTGTGATGTGGAAGCTTGATTTTCTTATGGGCATCCCCGTGATCTAGGAGATTGTGGTAACTTTCCTATCACAAAAGCATTGTTAGGGAGCTTGTAGCTTCCACAACCGTCCTCTTGGATGATGAGCTTGATGTCGGATATGGTGGGGATGGCAGGGATGGTGGGTGTCTCTGTCGCAGAAGTGGACTTGAGAGTGGCGGGGTCGATATATGATGTGGATGGGCCCTCATCATTCTTTGGCACTTGGGGGATTTTGTAATACTTAGCTTCAAGATTTTTGCAATATGAAAACGGTTCGGGATCTCCGTGGACGGTAACCTCTTGTCCATTATGTGTAAATTTCACACATTGGTGGAAGGTTGATGCTATGGCTTTCATTGCATGGATCCATGGGCGTCCCAAGAGGATATTATATGGCAATTTGAGGTCCAAGACCTGACAGGTAGTTTCCATGAGCGTTGGCCCTATTTGAATAGGGAGTTTAATCACGCCCTGAGACACTCTTTCTTGGTCATCGTATGCTCTGATTGTGATGCCCTTTCCTTTGTCGATGGAGTCTTTTGATATTTTCAACTACTTGATGAGGCTAAGAGAACAGATGTTCAAACCTGCACCTCCATCCACCAAGACCCTTTTGATTTTTCTCTTGTTGACAATGGCTTCCAAATGAAGTGTGTGGTTGTGAGATGGTTGGGCGGGGAAATCTTGGTCAGAGAATGTGAGGAGATTAGGTGTTATGATATTTTTGACCATAGCTTGGAATTGGTCCGCATTGAGATCTGCGGGGATAGTGGATGAGGCTAATGCTTCCTCGAGAATCCTTTTATGCACTGATGAGATTTTTAACAACTCCATGATGGAGATGTGTGTTGGTGTTCTCTTGAGTTGTTCTACAACATTGTAGCTATACGGAATGACTCTAGATGAAGGGACTCTATTTGGTTGGGATGATCTTGCAATGGTGATTTTTCTACCTTGTGTGGTGACTCCACAATATTTGGCATGGCGCCTTTTATGGTGATGTCCATGCAGTCTTCATTTAGGGAGGCAACGACTGTTTCATACACATGATTTACACTGCCCTTCCCTTTATCATTTTTATTCCCTTTGTTGCCATGATTTGGCATCAGATTCATGTATATCTTAAGATCCTGATTTCCCGTGGGTTATTCCACGCTTATGATTTTCTTGTCGATAAGATCTTGGATGATATTTTTGAGTCTCATGTAGTTGTTTGTGGTGTGACCTTTGATTTTGTGAAATTCCCAAAGTTGATTCTCGTTGTACCAAGGAGGTTTGACATCGGGTTCTTGGTAGTTCTCGAATGTAGGAGGTTTGATAAGTTTTTCATCGATCAATTTTTTCATTATGTCCTCCAATGGTTCCCCCAAAATGGCGTATTTGCATTTTGGATAACTTTTGCACTGGGGTGGTCCTCTTTGATCATTGAGGTTATTGATGGTAGGGTTGTTGTTGGCTTGGTATGTGGTGTGATGAGTGTTTTGGCATTGATTTTGGATTTGCGGTGTGGGTGTATGTTGGCGTGGACCACTAATGACCACCTTGGCATCAATGACACCTTCATTAGTAACGTTCTTGTTTCTTGCCCATGTTCGAGGTTTATTGTTGTAATTTGATGGTGGGCGATTGTTTTGTTGTTTGTGATATGACGTTGATTCGATGGGTTGGGTTGCAAGGGCTCTTTCGATGCTGAGCGCCTTGGAGATCAATTGTTCATATGTAGTGATACCCTGAACCTTGAGGTGGAATGCTAAGCGACTTTCAAGGCTGGCAATGATTGTGCAGACTTGTTGTTCTTCTGGCATGGTCCACTTACTCCGATTGGCCTTGGATCGCCATCGTTGAAGGAATGAAGCAAAAGATTCATTCTTTCCTTGTTTTAGAGTGTATAGTTCTTCGAGACTGACATCCATTGCAATGTTACATGCGTAATTTCTAATGAATGCATCCCTAATTTCTTGGAATGTTCTAATGCCTGAAGGTAAGCGAGAGAACCATTCTATAGCGGGACCTGCCAAGCTTCTAGGGAATAGCCGCATCAGATAAGTATCATCATATGCAACCTCCATACAATGAACCTAGAATTCCCTAATGTGATCTTCAGGGTTTCCCATCCCTCGATATTTGTCAAATTTGGGGATTTCAAATCCCTTGGGGAATGGTTTCATGTCTAGGCTCCTATCAAATGGATAGGGACACAAGTTGCTTAGCGTTTTGGTTGTCCCTCCCAATTGAAGGTCGAGCACTTGTTGTGAGAGCAACCTGAGTTGTGTCGTTACATCACTCTGGGGATCAGGGGGTGGGATGAAAGTGTTTTGGGGTGTTTGAATCATGGGTTGGATGGGTGGATTGGTTGGTGCATTGTTTGATGGTATTTGCATGTTCTGGCGAGCGAAGTAGGCTTCTACTTGCTTTTGTATGAACAATGCTTGTTTTTGATCTTACTATTGTTGCGCTAGGAATTGTGCTTGTTGTTGCGCTTGTTGTTGTTCCATCAATGCTTGTTGTTGTGTTTGTTGTTGTTCCCACAACGCTTGTGTTGGTGTAATTAATTAATTAATTATTACACTAGCATAAGTTAACTTAGGTCATAAATCATTTAGTCCTAGGTTGCAATCATTTAATAAATGGGATAATATTCCCTTCCTTATTTGGTGGGATAAGATTTTTTCTAGAAGATGAGTTGTCCTTCTAGAACTTATCTCAACATTTAATAATCATCTAGATAGGGTTCACATGTTGTCACATGTTGTTAGATCAAGACACATGGCAACATCTCATGCAACTTAGGTTTTCTTTATTGCCTATATAATCAGGCATCTGGTACATTTGTAATCATGTCATGTCATAATCAATTTGACATCCTTGCATCTTAATCATAGCATGATTTTTCTGCCATTTCTCTCTTGTGGAAGTTTTTGTCTTGCAGGTGATTCTGGGGGGTTTGAGGAGTTCACCTAAACTCCTACATGGTATCAGAGCTTCAGTGCTGTAGAATTCTTCCCAGATATTAGAGATCAATCTTGGCATGAAAGTCTTGTTAGATGCAAGCAGTTTTTTTTAAAGCCGTTTTTCATTTTTGCTTCAGAAATCCAAATTCCACTCAGTTCCAGGAAAAATGATTTCTGGGTTTTGTAGACGGGGTCGAAATCTGAACTAGGTATCTTTTAGATTTTTGATATCTTGTACGGATCTGAAGAAAATCACTGAACAAAAATTGGCACGTGTCATTTTTTCTCGGGCTAAAGGTTTTCAAAAAATTATTTTTTCAATTTCTGCTTGTTGGATCAAAAAAATATTTCTGGGTTTTGTTCTTAGCTTCAAAATATTTCTGGGTTTCTATTTTTTGTCCGCTCATTGTGAACAGATTTCACATAAATCAAATCACAAGAATTTTTTTGGCTAGAAAACCTATTTCCTGTAGGCTAAATTCATTTTTTTTGAAAAAATCATAACTTTTGGCCATGGTATTGAAAATTGACAATCAAGATACCGTTGGAAAGATAATTTTGTCTACGTTCTAGTGGTGGCATCTATTCTGTGAAAATTTGCTCACAGAAAATTCTACAATCAGCTGAAGTCAATCCTCCACATTGGACTCAACGACCAATATCTTCGCATCAGATTGTCAAAATCCAAAAATGCTAGCGGCATTCAGAAGATATTTCAGAGCTTTTTTCATCAGTCCAGATCCCTTGATCAGTTTCAGCTCCAGGTACTTTTGCATTGATTTTTTCAGTTTGGTGCATTTGTTCAATAACCTGGACATCCTGAAGCTTGGGAAAATATTTTTTGATCTGGGTAGCATCACTTCAGTTGCATATCATCTTTGGAAGTCTTCTATTTGTTGTTGAAGGTCAGTGTCTTTGTATATTTTGGAGAAATTTTATTACGGGGCTTGCATATACTCCTTTTTTGATTATGTTGCACAAGGGTAACTATCAACAATGGTGAAATGAGATCTGCCACCATTTATTGCCTCATCTATTTGGTATAGTTCCCCATCCAAGTGAAGGTATTCATGAACTTGCTTGGAGTTGTAGCAGGTACACTATTTTGGAGATCATTTCTATGCAAGTTGATTTTGATGTTTTGAGATCTATTGATCAGTGTGATTGTCCTCACATCTTTTGGAATCAAATTTGGGAGATCTATGGAGATTCAGATACTCCACCATTCCCCGATGGTCATGCTTCAGATCAAGTTCCCTATGATGATTTTATTGTGCAGGAGGTTGATTGCCTTGATCTTTCTGAAGAGGTTAACAAGGTTCCTTTTGATGCTTTTTCTTCATCAGAGATAGTTGGTATCCCTTCACATTCAGTGATTCCTTGTCCAGAATCATTGATTGAAGCTTCCATCATCATCATTCATCAGAACACATTCAGTTTTCCAGACTTGCAATCATAGGATGGCTTTTTTTCAGGTATCACTGACATGGCTACTTCTACAGGTTTGGAGGACATTCTTGAGGGGATATCACTCCTCTATTCAAATTTCTTATCCAAGACTTCTTCCCTGTCATTCCATTCAGGACTTGAGGTTTCTTTAGCATCTACCATTGGATTTGCTTCATATTTCTTTCAGTGGTTTTGAGGACACTTCATTCAAGGGGGGCTATCAAGTCTCCATCATACCCATCATATCTTTTTCATCATATCAATAGAATCTTTCATCAACATTCCATTGTTGCAACACTTTTCTTTGTGGTTGATCATCTTTCCTGGCTCAAAGGTCCTCCATTGAAGACTGCAGCTTCAAGGACTGTGTATCCATAATCAGAGCTTATCCAGTAAAACATCAACCCTCGATCAAGAAAGTTGGTGTGCAAGATTCTTTGCAGGCTTGGAGGTTTCCATTGAAGGCTACTTGTTTCCACCTGGGGACCAAGCTAATTTTTGAAGCAGGTTGAGTCAAATCCGAGCTCGCCATTGTCTTCAGAAGGCCTCGAAACCCTAGGATCGCCTGCTCATTCATCAAAATCAGATACATCAACCCAGGAGATTCAGAGGTATTTTTAGGGTTTGCAAAATCAATCGTACTATCCATACAATTTGCAGCAAAAAATCATCCCGGTCAGTTGTCCTCTGAGGCAATTTTTTTTTATAAGCAGGCCATTTTTCGTTTCAAAAAAATCAGGCATTTATATCTTTGTCTTTGGATATTGTTCAACATCAGTTTCCGCATCGTCTTGGTTTGTCACCATTGATTGTGGCATCCTCTTCTTCATCAGGCAAGGAGACATTTGAGTAGAGTTCAAAGACATCATCATCAGCATACATCCTTCCTTCAATTCCTATCCGAAATGGGAAGCATCTCTATCTCATCTTCTGGGGGGGCTCTTTAGTCTCTCTATTGTATCCATGTGACAGATGGTGTACTTGGGGGGTATTTGGGAGTCCTCCATCCTTCCCATCCTATCTCACATTTTTTCTTTTTCATCTCCTTTTTGGAGAGGGGTTTTGTTCCCTCTTTGGGTTTCCCCTTTCTCCGTTGTGGGAGATTTTACATCTTCATGTACATGGGTACCTAACATGGCCTCGTAGCCGGACCCATCATCATCATCTTGCATAATCATTGCATTTTCCTCCCTAAGTTGCACTTATGGGGGGTGTTGGTGTAATTAATTAATTAATTATTACACTAGCATAAGTTAACTTAGGTCATAAATCATTTAGTCCTAGGTTGCAATCATTTAATAAATGGGATAATATTCCCTTCCTTATTTGGTGGGATAAGATTTTTTCTAGAAGATGAGTTGTCCTTCTAGAACTTATCTCAACATTTAATAATCATCTAGATAGGGTTCACATGTTGTCACATGTTGTTAGATCAAGACACATGGCAACATCTCATGCATCTTAGGTTTTCTTTATTGCCTATATAATCAGGCATCTTGTACATTTGTAATCATGTCATGTCATAATCAATTTGACATCCTTGCATCTTAATCATAGCATGATTTTTCTGCCATTTCTCTCTTGTGGAAGTTTTTGTCTTGCAGGTGATTCTGGGGGGTTTGAGGAGTTCACCTAAACTCCTACAGCTTGTTGTTGGGCTGCCAATTCTGTTGCTTCTTGCTGCTCTTGGTATTGCTTTAGTGCTTGCTGATATGCTTGCATTTGTGCTGCTTGTGCAAGAAGTTGTGCTTGAGCTTGTGCTTGTTGTGCTTGTGCTTGAGCTTGTGCTTGAGCTACTTGTGCTTGTGCTACTTGTTGCTACAATAAAAGTTGTGCTTGAGCGACCCTTTGTGCTTGCAATGCTTGTGTGGCTTGTTGTTGTTGTTGTTGCAATAATGCTTGGGCTTGTTGCGCTTGTAATGCGGCTTGTGTAGCTTGGGTAGCTTGTACGGCTTGAGTAGCTTGTTGCACAACTTTTTGTTTCTAAACTTGTTGGTATCCTCTTTGAAAAGCAGCTTGCAATGTTGCATCGTATTGGCTTAATGTGGTGAACATTGGTGGTGGTGGAGGTGGTGGTGGATTAGGAATGGTGGTAGATGGTGATGGTGATGTTGTGTTGATGTTTTGGGTGTTGGATAGTGGTATTAATGTGATGGGTCCTTGAGATACCATGCCTTGTGATATTAGGGGTGTGTTTGATGATGTTGCCATTGCTTGTGTGTTTGTCGTTTGTTGTTGCGATATCAACGACAAATTTTGCGTGTTTGGTGCAAAGCTTTGATTGATGGTTGGGATATAGGTTTGATTGATACCTGGTAGGGGTGGAAGCCCTAAACCAAGGAGTGATTCAGATGATAATGGTAATGGCAGAAGAGGTGGAAAGGTGAGGGGCGTGAGTCCTTGTGAAAATGTTGTGGTGTCGAAGATGCCCCCTGTTCTGAACATATCTCCTTCTTCTTGTGAATTTTTGAGAAGAGGTGTTTGAGGTGTTGCGTGAAAAAATGATGATGGATCATGATGGAATGTGAGAGGAACATTTTTATGTAGTATATTTTCGGGTATGTTTTGCTCCAAAGTGGTGTTTGCGTCTAAAATTTGATTATTAACAAAGGGATGTGATTGAAGAGCATTGAGAAATGTGTTTTCCTTGTTGACATTTGGTTGAGTTGGAGCAAATGATGTCGTGATTTGCAGAATGTTTTGCATGATGTTTTGGGATGGAGGTGTGGATGAAATAGGGATGGTGGATGAAATTGGTGTGAAGGATGTCTCCACTATAGTACTTATATCAAAATCCGAAGGCAACTTGCACCCTTGTTTTGCTAGTTCAAGCATGTATAATGAAGGGTTGAGTCTCATCATGATGTTGATGATTTTATGATTCTCCGGATTTTGAAGCATTTCTGTCATTTCTTCGCAAGACATTCCAAAAGTAAGATCGTCTCCTTGGTTCTCTTCTTGCAAATTTTGCGATGATGAGAGGGTCAATGGATTACTTGATTCAGCTGGATTCATTTTTGCATTTGTTTGGATAAGATCGCTTGAAGCAGGTGTTTCTTTGTTGGCTTCCATACTCTTCTTATATTGAGATCTCGTTTGAACCATAAAACAAGGATCAACCTTCGAGAATATGGGAGATGAATCTCTTGATTCCTTGGATCGATCATTATTTTATGTTCCAAAGTATAAAGTCTTAGGGTGCTTTGAGGATCAAAGGTGATGATATGATAATGATGTTTTAGGGATGGATGATATGGATGTTTTGGCTTTTGATAAATCTTGAATGAGACACTAGGCTTTTAGGACTTGTGGATTTTGATTTTGATTTTGGATTTTGAGATTTGAGATTTTGTCCTTGATTTTGATTTTGATTTTGATGTTGAACAAAAAGACCCTAATATGTTGGATGATGATATAAGGGATAGCTTTGTTCAAAGGATGATAATTTGAATATGTGTGAGGAGAAGGATGCATCTACCCACACCTATTCAAACAAAGTGATTGTTTCACTAAGCATATGGAGAAGGATTCATCTACATATACTAAGCTAGACAAGATGATTTTGATAACTTTGACTAAGTATATGCAAAAGGATGCATCTACACATACCTAGCCAAAGATGTTTTGAAAAATGTTCTCAAGTATTTTGTCTTTAATGATATTGATGGATTTGATTTTGCCACAAAGCCTAGTATCAAGGATGATTTTTTCAAGATTTTCCCAAAAGGGATGATGAGATGGATTTTGTTTTGATGTTTTGATGGATGGATGAAAAGGATTTTGATGTGTTTTTGATCCTTAGGTGAACCTAAAAAGACACTTTTTTTTCCTAGACCTAGGTATTGAAGAGCATGCAAATGCTTCCTAATGACCTTTGTAACCAAGACATGATTTCATTTGAACATTCATTTTTGGATTTTCAAACAATGATTTGTGCTTTTGGGATTTGGAGTCTTCAACACACATGAAAGTTCATTTTGCTTAGCTTTGATTAATGTCTTTATTTTACCAAAAACACTTTCTTCAATTAGGTTTTCAAACTAAGATGTCCAATGTCTTAATTTCTTCAAACCCCACAAGATATGTTATGTGGAAATTTATTGAACTTAAGGCAAGGGTTTCCTATTGTTTACTTAAGAAAACAAATTGAGATATAATCCAATGCTTAGAAACCTCTAAGGATGTGAATCCCAAGGGAAAGCAATAACATATGGATTGAGTCAATTGTATTTGTCCTCAAAAGGGTTTGGAATTTTGGATGATGTTAATTGTTTGTTTCCATGATGTTTTCGATCAAGAAATGCATTTTGTAACCCAAAAATAAGTACAATCCTATGGATGTGTAAGACAATATTTGTTGGATTCCCACTTGGACAAGTCCAGCGATGCTTATCTCTAGCGAATGGTTAGATGCTTGACCCCACTGGCTCCCCTCCACGACACTCACTTATACGGGGCAGCCAAGCATCAACACCCATGAAACTCCCATGGCATGCTTTCCATCTCTACTAGAAGACCATAAAAGTGTGGGGTGGCTTCAGAACGACTGTTCTTGCACCAACAAATAGATGAAAGATTTTGGAAAATTCTAGCACATGGGTTTTAGTAAGGACTTTCTGTTCATAGGAGTTGACCCAACGTGGCAAGAGTCCCCTTTCGGATCCATCTTGTTGGAGTCAACTGCGTGATATTGGCGTTTCTTCCAATATCCACATTTATATCCTGGCTGGAAATACTCTTGGCTTTAGAGTGTTACCGGTTGAGTCATTCCCTTGGGTGAGTACTTTTTCCCCAAGGCAGGCCCTCTAGGATAAACAAAAGCGAATGAAGAACAATATTCGTAACTCGATCAATCCTTGTTGGTGACAAGGAAAGAGAATGTATGCAACAAAGCCCCCCACTCACACTCGCACAATATTTTGTTCAATTTTAAGCCCAAATCAAAGTGTGGAGGTGATTGCTTTGTCTTAAGCCAAAGTCATGGAAAAGACCTTTTGATTCTCAAGATCGCTATAAAGCGCGAGAGAAGCACATACGTCCTTTTCCAATGGCTTTAGTCTAAGTAAGCCCTCACGAAAAACACAACTACACTTGTTCTTTTTAGATCCTCAAAGCAATATGTGAGTTCATTTTAGAGCACCAAAAAGAAAAGTGGTAAACATTTGTTCAATTTGTTAATCCCATAAACAAAATCTAGTAAGTTGTTGATCCTAAGATTCTTTTTAATCCTTTTGCAAGAAATAAACAAAAAGAACTCTTTTTTAAACCCAAATGAAAGATAGTGTTCTAAGAATGAAGAAGATGACAAATTCTTAGATAAGTGTTGAACAAACACTTAAGTGTTGAAAAACACTTCGATTGGACAAAATATCATCACCATGCTCCTCCTTTTGCTTTCGATTTCCAACCTACAAAGAAGAAAAACAGTCAGATTCTGGAAAAAACACAGAAATTAAAAAGAAGAAAATAGAGGAAGAAGCAATCATAAATTAACAGCACGTGCTAAAATTCAAATTTTCCCTTTTACTGTCTCCCAGCGTCGCAACTCGTGAAGGCGTCGCTATTTTTTTCCTCTCAATGGTGCTCTTAAAGCACCGCTTACCAGTCAACGACGCTCTGTTTCGGGATAGAGAGCACAATTGCGTCGCACTTTTCTCCCAGCATCGCACTTTTCGAAAGCGTTGCTGTTTGAATTTTTTTGAAAACTTTTGCAGATCGACGAGTCCAGCGGCGGAGTTAAGAATTTGAAATTTTTAGCAGGATGAGTCCAGCGGTGCTAAAACAGTGACGTTGGCGAGCCCGAGGTGCTAAAATAGCGACGTTGGCGAGCCTGTGGTGCTAAAACAACGACATTGACGAGCCCACGTTGGAATTTCCTGTGTCAAGAAAATGCAAAATTTTTAAGAAAAAGTTAGAAATAATGATGTCAAGCCCTCCTTCTAGCACCAAATGTGCGAACCCTTTTCCTAGTACCTGCAAGACAACATGAATAAACAAGTTAGACAAGGAATTACAAGCTAAAAGAAGGATTCCCCATGAAATCCATTTACAAATCAAACTAGGAACAAAAATAATGAACACAAAGAAAATGATAAAAACTAGATTTAATCCTAATTTAAATAGCAAACACTTGATCCCATGGGGGAATTGGTGTCAATTTGATGTGAAAATTGGCCCTTTCCCAATCCCTATGATGAAATCTTGATGTGTTGAAGATGATGTTGATCCACTTTGACAAAAGATGAGAACTCCAAGCCAAATCTGCAAAAATCCTAGCTAGGAATTCGAATGATGGATGGAAATGGCTAAGTATTTTAGCATGGTAACTTTGCTTGAATTGTGGATGATGAAATGAGGAGAGGAGCTCTTGATTTATAGGATTTCAAGATGGATGAATGCCCAAATTTGAGCAATGTGGGACTAACATTCATCCAATGATATGGTGCCACTTTTCAAGCTATGAATGGATGATGGTTGTGCAAAATTTGGGGTTTGTGCCAATAAATGCCAATATTTGAAATTCAAATTTGTTGAAATGACATGTAAGAGGGAAGGGAAAATGCAATAAATGCCACTTGGCTCAAGGAAAAGGACATGTAAGAGGTTTTAAATGCCTTGTTGGATGTACATGTTGACTTGGAATTTTTGAATTCAAATTGAGAGAATATTCCAAAAGATGCCTTGTGAGGAAAATAGAGATTTAATAAATGAATTAAATCTATTTTCATGTGCAACTTGCATTATCTAGAGGATGTGACATGAGATGAGGTTAAATTAATCAAGGGTTAATTAATTTACAGGATTAGATGATGTGACTTATTTGACTTAGATTTATGGATTTATTTAAATCAAATAAGAGAGGAATATGATAAGAGGCTAATTAAATAAAGATTTTGATTTATTTAATTAAAAGGGATGGTGTTAGATTAAATTAAATAAGGTTTTAACTTATTTAATTTAATGGACAGACTTTAGAGATTTAATCAAATAAATTGATTATTTAATTAAATAGGGATAATTAGATCAGATGGATTGATTTAATTAACAAGAGAAATGACTTGATTCAGATAAAGTGATTTATTTAATCAAGAGAGGATATTGATGAATTTAATCAGATAAGGGAATTTGATTAAACGGTTAGACCGAGGGATGATTTAGGAAGAAACAATGTTAGTAAGTCAGGATCAGATGCAGGATGTCAATCACTATATTTTCGATGTCTACATTTTGCCCCTCTTTGAAGCAATGCACTCGTTGCGTTGGTTCAAAGAATAAATGATCTTGATCAAAGCCAAAAAATTTTGATATTAAAAACTTGCTCCACTGCTGCATGGCGAGAGAAAACATGCCATTATAATGCCCCCTCGAGAGATTGGACGAAGATTTTAATTTTTTGGGTGATCTCACAAAAAAAGGTGACAAAGTGCTCGACGGGTCTGGAAGGGGTTCGAGAGGCTAAAAACGTGTCTAAACACAATAAGATGATGAAAAACAAGCCTCAAATGGACAAAAACAGGCTCGGGGGTCCAAAACCCTAGCAGGACAGCCTAGAGGGTCAAAAAACCCTAATTTTTAGGCTTAAAAGGGGCTCGAGGGGTCACTTTCAAGTCATTTTCACACCTTCGCTAGCAATCACCAGTGTCAGGATCAGATGCACGATGTCAGGATCAGTATATTTTCAATGTCTACAACAACAAGTCTTTTTAAACATAAAAAGCTTTAAATGAGAGTATTTTATATCTCCCATCACCAGTGTGCTTCAAAATTCATAATTTTGAGATTGCAGATCTTGTTTCAAGCATCTTCAGCTTTCCAGGTGCACCTCTATTCATTCTAACTTTACTATTTTGATTTTGAGTTTAATTTCCTAAGTTGCATATCTAGATTTGCATATCATTTGGATTTCCTTCTTTCTAAGCCTTTTCTTAGTGGTGAGCCCCCTTTATCTTTAATCACACCCAAGGAGACCTTGTAACAACCCCTTCTCTCAATTCAACTATTAGATTGAGATCTTTATGGTTTCCTTCAATGAACAAGAGCAAAGTAGGACACCCCTTAGTTCCATCTCCAAAAAGGGAGAAACACCCTATTTCCTTTGGTTCATCTGCTAGTATAAAGTGAGGTGTTGTTTTTGTTATTACAACCAATCTTAATGTTGCATATGTGTTTTTGAGGAGACTCATAAAGGAGGCAACATCTATATGTGAGAGTTTACAGCTCTTTTTTGTAATCTATGTCTTTGAAATCTTTGTGATTCTCGAAGAAGCCGATGAAGACTTGAAAAGTGTGATTGGCATGAGGTGCTACTAGAGTTTGAGGAGTTGAAAAAGTTGGAAAGAAAGACAAGAAGATTGACTGGCTGTTAAATAGGCCCATTCAAATTAAAGAGCAAAAAGCCACAACCCTCAAGAAGGAATAACACCTGCAACCAACAACAAAAGAGGCTAAAAAAAAGGCACAAGGGACTGGTAAATTTATTGTTTTTGGTCTCTATAAAATGACAATTTTATATGAATTATATCTAACAAAATCAAATAAGTTATATGCTTCCAAATATGCTAATTGAAATTTCAAGGCGCAGACCCTAATGGAAGGTTATAATGTTTGGAACATTGTAAATGGTAGTGAGGCTAAACCTCATATGGCTCAAGCAGTTGTTCAAGATTGGAAGAAAAGAGAATGTAAAGAAAAGATTCTCTTATGCATGTCTTTTAAGGAATCGGTAAGGAATAAATTTTAGAGGGGATATAGTGACAATTTCAATGTGTGTAAGACAAGGGGTAGTGGTATATAAGTATTATTTTTATTGATAAAATATACTTTTAACTATTTAATTATTTGATATTTATTATTTTTATGGTTATTTGTACTTTTAGTATTTAAAATTTAGAAATTGAATTTTTAGAAATTATGTAATTATAGGTTATATATATTTCTTTTTATTGTAGATTATTCAACTTAAGTAAAAATAATAATAATAAAGTAAATTTTAAGAATGAATTTTACCCATTGATAAGCAAAGAAAAGCTCACATTTTTAGATCATCAATAATTTAACTTATAAAATACTATTTGAGAGATAATATCTATCTTAAAGTTTTATGACATGTTAGATTATATGTCACAATTACTTGAGGTTTTCCTACCTTACAAATCATTATCAACATATCAATTATAACTTATAATATAATTACTATTTTTTATATAGATAAAAGGAAAAGTCTAAATATTATTAATATAAAAAGTGCAAAGTTACATATATAATAAATTGAATATTATTAACTTATATGATCATAAATTTAATATATTCTTTTTAATTTATTTAATTTTTCAATAAATTGGGATATTGGTCTTCTCTCTTAAATTATAACCCTCCCTATGATTTTCCCACTTTCATCATAGACATATTAGAACACTTTATTAAAATTTAGCAATGCTGATACTAACTTTCGAGTTACTTTCTCTTTTAGAAATTGACTTTTGTTTTCTTCTACAACTATCCACTTGATTTCTTTACTTCCACCCTTTATTGCTTTGGTGACTGCAACATAAATATGACTAATTTGTTTGATGTATTTCATATAAAAAATTACCAATTAATGAAAATTCCTTGCCTCTAACATACTCTTAGGTGATGGTCAATCCACAATATCCTTAATACTTTTTGGTTCCATCTATAAACCATCTTGTGAAATCACAAACCCTAAACATTTTTTTTCTTTTTTACTAAAAATAAAAATATCTTCAAAACTTACCAAGGAATGATCTCAACAATTCATTCACCAGCTTCATGAATGTACTTGAAGTTTTCATCAATCTAAATGGCATAAAAAACAACCCTTTGAGATGTAGATCTGGTATGGGTATGTGCAGGATCATCATGGAAAAAACAAGCCTTTAAGTGGCAAAAAATTCAAAAAAATCAGAGTTAGGCAACTTGACGTAAAAATTTGAATAAGTTATCTATATTATTTCAAAAATATGTAAGAATAGAATCTGTATCAAATTCAATGTAGTTTCTAAACTACTAGGTTTTAAAAAAACAAAAATCTATTTGGTGAAAATTTGAAATTTCAATGGTGGTACTTAAATTTCAGGGGAAAAATAAGAAGTAGGTGTCCGTTTGACCACCCTAACCACAATAAAATGATAAAAAAATTCTATAAGATTTTAGATATAAGTAGAGGACTCATGCCCCAATGTGATGCATATTTTTTTGTAATTTTTTTCCAGGTAAATAATTAATTATGAATTTTTTATTACAACTTTTTAAAAAATATAAAAACTTGTATGTCTGACCACCTTAACTTGGTAAAAAATTCATGAAATTCAATTTTTCTCTTTTTAATCCTATAGTATGCAAAGCATAGAATGTGACACATGTTTTGGATTCAAAAAATGTGATACCGTTTGAAAGCTATAGATTTTTTTCAATTAGCCTATCAATCAGGACTTTAGTTGTAATTTGAATAGAAAATGAATAATAATTTCTTATTAAATTCAAAGTAAAGCATAATTTATATCGGTGGAAAGCTGAGAATCTCCTTTAAAAACCATTTTTGTTTGATCAATTTTGGGTAAAAAAAATAGTCGTCAGCCACATACACATCATATTGCCACTTTTTGGCCCATCATGATCCTGCACATACCCGTATGTGTGCCAACATTTTCTGTTACCCTACTTCTTCTTCAATAACCAGTTTAACTTTTCGTTGTGTTGTTGAGGAAGATGCACCTTTAGGTATTGCTTTTGACTTATCTTTGCTTGATTTTGCATCTTTCTATTTATTAGATGGCTTGACTGGAACTTCTTGCTTTGAAGCTTTAGGTGTTCTTTCTTCTATCCTTATAGGAGGAGCCACCTTACTAGTTTTCCTTTTCTTCCTAGCAGGTTATCCACTCTCAAATGTAGTTTCATTTCTTTGTTTTCTTCTTTTTTCTTATGAGAATTTGGGTTCAATTACTCTTTCTCTTAAAGATTTACAAAATTCATTTATCTAGTGTTGAGTGTATAATAGAATTGGTCTAGAGAACTCATCAATTGAATTCCCACCAAGAACTCACTTGAAAATATCAAATCCAAACTTGACAAATTTCTTTCAAATTGGCCATAATTCTACCCCAAACCTAGCTGTTTTCCTAGTTGTACCATTGGAAATCCTTTGATTGTGTTCCCACCAACCATTCCAACAGATAGAACCAAGACCAACATCATGCAACAGATTAAGGGATTTTAGCTTCACTAAGGGTGGTGGCTAATTCACAAGAGAGGCTTGGATAGAATAAAAACTATTTCATGAAACTCTCAACAAATCACAACATAAATAGCGAAGGAAAGTGGCAGGCCAAAAGAAAATGTCTTCCATTCTCTTCATCTTGAAGTCAAAGAGTATATCTATTTCGACCAACAACCCCACATTTATGAAGATTTTCATGATGAAATTTATCTAAAGCTGCCAACCATGTGAAACATTAACCTTTGCCAACATTTAGGATGCTAGACCCTTTTCCAAAGCTTAGAGTTCTTAACTTCAAGGATGCTATATGTGTCCAATGATTGGTATGACCCTAAAAAAAAATTCAACATAGCATTCCAATCTCTTTTCCTAAGGAAAGTAGGTGAAATAGGGATATCCAAATATTTGAAAGGAGGGGAAGCAACCTAGAAATGAAGAATATTAGTAATATTTTCTTGAAGACGAGGGTCCATAAGGAATAAGAAAACTTGAGACTTCTTTTCATTCAAGGGTTTACCCAAATGCATTAATATGAATGTCAAGGGCTCACCTCAGAGCAACAACTTGCAGACCTATGAGCAAACTTTGAAGATCTGAGTGAAGGTTAAGGGAGCAAAAATTCAAGGAAGATTTGTGGAAAAGAGGGTACATGTATATGATCAGTTTGTAAAGGAAAGAGTACATAACTTGGATCAAATTTGTGCAAAGATCATCATCTATTGCAGGGGTAAAACACAAGAAGATAGAGTGTATAGCAGATTTGAATGAAGATAATATAAGAGGAAAATTTGTATGAAGAGAATATAAGAGGCAGATTTGTATGTGAAAGAAAAGTGAGTTTATCATTTGTCAATTTATGTGAATATCATTCAAGAAAGATAAATACAAGAGGAAGAGTGGTATTAAATGAAGAAGATTGTAATGTCCATCATCCATTGAAGAAGCAACATTGAAGGTGGAACATTATTCTTTAAGTTATTATTTTTGCTAAGTTGGCGCTTGGCAAGTGGGGGTTGGTGCCTCCAGTAGGTTGGTGCCTATGAACGTTAGGGGTTGATGCTTCTTGTAGGTTGGTTCCTACTAAACCAGATTAAGGGGTTGGTGCTCCTTGTAGGTTGGTTCCTACTAAACTACAAAATTGATGATTCAAATTGGTTGGTGCCTACAATCTTTGTAATCTCATATAAAACATAAAATACAATTGTTGGTGTCAACTTGATCATATTGTTTCATATTGCATCTAGTTGATATTGTGCTAGAAGTTAAAGTTGATTCAAGTTAATAGGGTAAAATTTTATTGATTTACTAATTCACCTGGCCCCGCCCCCCCCTTAGTAAATCTTTGTGCTCTTCATTCAGCTTGCTTTGTGGGATGAATATTTGACAGGTATTTTTAACTTGTTTGTGGAGTCTCATACTGCAGATTTGGAGGACACACTTGAGGGGTTTTCTCTCCTCTTTGATGATAGTTTCAGCACAATTTTTATTCCATCTTCTTTGTCTTTGGAGATTGACATTCATGAGTCTTCTCATTCTCTTGATTTGTCATATTTCTTTGTTGATTTTGACCATGATTATGTTGTGAGTTATTCTAGATTGGAGACTCCTACTCAGTTTTCAAAGGCATATATTTTGAGACTTCATCCTTCCTCCTTTTAGTTTGACATGGAGTGGCTTCTTCATCAACCCATGGATTTGTTTCTTCCTAAGGGAAGATGTGTTGCTTGTAGGCATTGGATCATCTTTTGTTTTCAAACATTCTTCATCGGCATTGAAGATTCTTCATTGTGGGGGGGGATATCTTGTCTCTCTTTTTCCCTCTTATGGGGGAGTGGGAGGAGTCATTGATTATATATACATGATGGATGTAGTCCTTGTGGGGTATCATTGAGTCCTCCATACATCATGTTGTTTTGTTTGTTTTCTTTTTTCTCTTTTGTAAAGGAATTTTTTCCCACTAGGTTTTCTCCTTTTCTCCATTTGTAAGAGATAATATTTGCATTGTACATGGGTACCTAACATGGCCTAGTAGTTGGGACCCATCTTTGCATAATAATCTTCTCCCTAAGTTACACTTAAGCGGGGGTGTTGGTGTGAATAATGTCTCATACCTAGTTAATTCACTCACTAGGGAATTAGGGGACACATTCACATGTTAAGTTTACTTAGGATTATAAGATTCCTTCTAGAAGTCTTAGTTGTCATATCTAGACTGATGAGGAATTTGATAAAGAAAATGGAAATGAAGATGAATGGGATTTCATTGCTATCAAGGAAAATGGTCTGGTGGCTAGTAAATCTACTAAAGTTGAGAAAGCTCTTGCAGCCTGAATTGAAGAAAAGGATGAGTGGGTTATTGACAACGGATGCTCACATCATATGACTAGTGACAAAATAAAATTTGTAAGTCTAAAGAAATATGATGGTGGGGTTGTAAGATTCAGAGATAACAATGCTGGTGTGATTCGTGGCAGAGGATCTATTTGTATTGGTGGTAAACATAACACTGATGATGTCCTTTATGTTGAAGGATCGAAGCATAACCTATTGAGTAATGCCATGATATATATTAAAATAAAATAATAATAATGTCAAGTGTCAACAATCAGCCATCAATGATCAAAAATCATCATATGGGTCTTTAAAAATATCATCATCACCATCCATATTAGATGATGTAGGTACTGGTAAATTAGAAGAGCCACAAACAATGGCACTGGCATTGGCACTAGCACTCTCATGCTCACTAGTTGGCTCATCATCAACATCAAGTGCAACAAAGTGGGAAGTGGAAGCATCCAAGTCAATATGCTTTGACTTGATATCCCACTTCCTTGTGTCCCCTTCCTTGTAGCCACTTTCTTTGTGTGTAAGGAGCTACAAATTTGAATGCACTTACACAAAGTTGTCTATCTTTTTTGGGTGTAGTCAATTGCACTTTATGATGGAGTATGTACTCCAATTCCTCTCAATTGTAGATGAAAAATAACCTATTAAGACAAAATTAGATAGTTAAGAGTTACAAAACTTAAAAATTTAAATTATAAAATATAAATATAAATAAAACTTAAAAGATAAAAGATTTTTTTATTATAAAACTTGCTTGCAATAAAATTTTGATCGCAAGAGGCTATAGGTGTGAATGATTGGCCATGGAAGTACCACCAACTATGAGCATTGACCTTATGCTTGTCTCAAAGAGCATTAATATTAAAGTTGTTGAAGCATACAAATTTCACACTACATCATGTCAGGATCAATGAAGAGTCTGGAAAGTGTTGCTTTGTACCCTTGACTAACTTCAACATCTCTATATGGGGCAATTCTTGTTGACACAAAAAGGAGCTCAACTCTATAATATTTGGGACTCAATGCTCTACAGGAAATAAATAATTCAAACTCAAATTTCAATAAATATTCAATGGTATGAATGAACATTCTTAGGCAGTTATATAAATAGTTACAACCTAAACCTAGTGTTTGGATAATTATGCAATATTTTTTGTTTTTATTGAAGGGTTTTATATCAAACATACATAATTTTTTTAGTTATTTGATATATGAGAACAATTCTTAGGCTAAGATCTTCAGTTGAGAGCAAAGGACTGGGGATATCCATTTCACCAAAGCCACCTATGACACGATCCCATTATCATCTCTTAGGTGTTTGGATTTTGTATTCATCAAGAACTAATTCCTAATATCTTCAAAACTTACCAAGGAATGATCTCAACAATTCATTCACCAGCTTCATGAATGTACTTGGAGTTTTCATCAATCTAAATGGCATAATCAACCATTAATATAAATTCATACTCTATTTTGAATGTTGTCTTCCATTCATCTCCTTACCTAGTCCTTATTTGATGATACCCACTCTTTAGATCAATTTTGGTGAATTACTTGGTCCCACTTAAACAATCCATTAATACATCAATTCAAGGCAATGGAAACCTATAACTAATTGTATGGCCCTTGATTTGGTGTACACACCATTCTCCATGTATTTTTGGTTGTAATACCATTGTTATTGAACATGGAATTAAAATTTCCCTTATTAAACCCTTATCCAATAGTTCACGCACTTGTCTATGTATCTCCTCATGCTCCATATGGGTCATCCTATAAGATTGCTTATTTAGTAAACTAGCTCTTGATATCAAGTCCATATAATGGCTAATGCTCCTCATGGGTATCAACCCATCTTGTAATTATTTTATTAAAATTTTAGTATAATTATCTAACTTATTTGATTTAAAATAGAATTTATTGCTACTTTTTTGTTGTCCTAGCCTCCTTAGTCTTAGGAATGAAAATAAAATTCTCTCTCCTTCATGTCTATAAATTCCTTTTTTGGAAATTGTGCACACTCTTGGATTGCAATCTACTTGCTTTTCACTATCCTTCAATTGACTCAAAATGTGTTCCTTCCTATCTTTTATTATTGTGTAGGTATTTTCCCTACCATCATGCACAAATTTCCTATCATATTACCATGGTCTACCCAATAATACATGGCATGCATCCATGGGTATTACATCACACATTACCTCATCCTTGTAATTACCAATCTAAAAAATTAATTAAACACTATTCATTCACCAAAATTTAATGACCTCTTTATAACCATGAGAATTTGTAAGAGTTGGGATGCTTTTCTTCTCTATCATTTCTTATGACACCAAATTTTCCATACTTATACTCAACAAAATTATTTTGTAACATTTTACACTTAACTTACACATAGTTTGAAACAAATTCCTCCTTTGTACTATTTCTTGTTTCTCCCTTTTAGGTTTCAAAAGCACTCTTTTCAAGATTAATGTCACCCCTTGTTTAATCTCTTTTATACATTTTTGTGAAGCTAAACTTTCTTCATCAACTTGTGCTACAT
The DNA here is from genome assembly GCA_007258455.2 of Sequoia sempervirens. Classification (NCBI taxonomy): domain Eukaryota; kingdom Viridiplantae; phylum Streptophyta; class Pinopsida; order Cupressales; family Cupressaceae; genus Sequoia; species Sequoia sempervirens. The sequence goes on from VDFB02075321.1 coordinate 151,077,614, forward strand.
GGTTTCTTGCATCATTAACTCTCCCATTATTTTGTTGTGCTTGAGGATATTTGAGTGCTTAGTGACCAATCTCTCCACATTTATAATATGTGTACATTCAAATTCTCTTCCTCTTGAACAATCTCCTCTTACTCTTAAAAAATGTCCTCTTTCTCTTATATTTTGTCAATAATTATTCTATGATGTGCTTGATTCACATTTTTTTTTTTTTCCCTCTTCTAGTGTACTATATTGTCCTCTATCTCATAAAAATATTCCCCTTCCTCTAGAGATATTCTATTACTTCCTTCCAAAATTTTCTCGCACCTTCAAAGCGTGTTGGTAATATTATTCAAGTGTTATTATTTTAATTAGGATAACTTTATCTTGAATTGATATTTGTACTCCATTCATTTCGGTCTTGAAACTTTCACTTAAGCATCTTCAATGTGTGTAAAATGAATATTTAGCTTGTAGAATCATTTTTTATATTCCTTGAAATTTATCTCCTTTTTCTTCAAAATATACATTTTTTTGAATAGATTTAGTTGATAATCCACTAAAAAAGTTTGGCCTAACTTTGTTACTATTATGTTCCACGATCGTATTCTCCTTACCTTTTCTTTCTCTATTTTTACACGATCCCACCACAAGGATGTATGTCCTTTCATATTTGTACATCCAAAATTTACTTTATTCAATTCTTTTATGGATTCATAGTTATACTTCTCCATTTTATAAATCCAATCTAGAAGAATCTCCTTTTGATTCATCCATTTCATATTCCATTCCTAACTCTTTCTCTTCTACTTAATTTTCATCTTCACTAACATTCTCAATGTTTACTCCTCTTCTTTTTGCTACCTCCATTACATCTAGCCATGCTACTATCCCTCTAACCTTCTCTATAATTTCACCCATTATGGCTTCCCTAGTTCTTCCTTTGTGTGCCATGCATTTTCAAATCCTCTAGTTGTAGAAATTTCCTCTATCCTCTTGCCTAGAAAAATCCTCTAGGGTTTCTTCTTGACATGACCCAACACTAGTTTTGGTACCAATTGATGCAAATGAGATTTATGTGTCTTCTCAAACCACCAAATCAAGCAACCAGAGTCAAATTCCAATTTTTATTTAAATTAAAAATTTACAAATTAAATACACAACTCATTCAATCTTATTCTTGGACACACCAAATGATTTAAAAAATATAAAAATTGCAAGATCTATAAAGATATTATTAGTTATTTATTCAGAATAAATGCAACATAATATTTTTTTTTTCTCATATTAAGAGCATAATCTAAAATTTAAAAAAATTTAATACTCTTCTCATCAATCCATTATTTTCATCTCTCTCTCTCTCACTCCCTATTACACCCCAATTTTGTTTTACAAATTAGATTTAACTTTTTATGCTAAAATGTGTTTTGATATCTGATGATGACTAAATAGTATTTGGAATTTTGATGAAATTAAATGAAATGCAAAGTGTTTTAATTTTAATGATTATCATTATTGTTTAATCAAAATTATGATGATGTTGTAATTAATAATAGGCTAACTATTTGATTGGATTTCTAAGTGTAATGAAGGACAAGTTTCATACCCTCCAAAGGGAGAGGGAGAGTATCACTGGAGAGAGAATTATAAACTTCAAAAATAAACAAGTTTATGCCAAATGAGATGAAGCACACACTCACATAGGCTTAAGCAATCAGTTTAGGTAAGTACCCTAGTCCTATTGTTGATTCAATTATTGTGTTTTGTCTAAGTTTTGGGTTGATTCATAAGGTTAGCTTTAACCTTGCCAAGTCTTTGGCCTCTTCTATTTTGATAAAGAAAAAAAAAAGTGATATACATATATAAGAATCGTGTCATTTCTTTGATTTTCTAATTTTGTTTGCATTAAGTCAATTTGACTATTATTAAAATATTTTAAATAAATAAAAATATATATAATATATATGTAAGTATATATATATATATATAAGAAGTAAATGTATATGTATGCATATAAAGTATATATATGATTTATAATAGATATATATATATATATATATATATATATATATATGGAGAAATATATATTATAATATAATTATTATATTAATGGTAGAGTAGTTATGCTTATAAAAGTATGAAATAAGGTAATTTAAACTTGTTATTAGCTAACACTTCATGGGGCATAAAAGCCACCATTGAAGGCCTTTTGTAAGGAAAATTAAATGGAAATAAAGACATAGTTATGGTCATCTTAGTGGAACATTAGCTCTAATAGAAAATTCAAGCCACTAAGTGGTAGTTGAAACTATCAATGAATGCATACTTAACAACCATGAAATGAGTCGTAATGGAGTGGCATAATGATCTATTAGTTGAGCCTTTTTGGGGTGATAACTTCTATTTCTGGCATGCTCAATTAATATGGAGTGTGTCACCAAACTTAAAAGTGGCACATGGTATTTAATACTGACAATTTATGGTGAGGTTGTGGGCTATGAAAATTCTATTGCAATTACTGGTTATTAATGTCCTAGATCTATACAAATTATTTGACTGCTAAAAATTAATTCACAACAAATATTGAAAATAACACAACTGCAATTTTTCACAAATAAAATCATAGGAACAAAGAAGAAAATATGCAAAACAATAAACACAATATTTTTGGACAAATTGTCCTTGGGAAAACCCTAAAGGGAAAACCAATTCAGCAGATGAGGAATTTTATTAAACTTCAGCAAATCAAGAGTTACATAAACTATTTTCCTCTTACTGACAGAGCTCCAACAATATTTTTCTTCACTTCTACTAGAAACTAGAATCTCTGCGAAGAATTTCTCTATCTCAATTTCTCTTGCTGAAATTCCATTGTTGGTGTATCCAACTCTATCACTACACCCTTGCTATCACTGCAAATCTATCTCAAGAATATGTCTCCAAATTCCCATTGATCCCCTTTTATAATCTTCTCATTGAGCAAACAACAACCACGATTTAATCTCAATCGATGGCTAAGATTATCTTGACCCTAACTAACCACTTTCTAGAGAAATCAATTAATTAATATTTCTGGGTATGGCGACACCTGTCCGAGCTACAAAAACTAGTTCACTCCCTCTTAGCGAGGAATGTGTTCTGCATAACACCCAATCTATCTCTGAAGAAGATGAATTTCACCTTCCCCAATGCCTTTGTCAAAATTTCTGCTACTTACTGATCTGTAGGTATATATTGTAGCTGAACAATCCTTTATTGTACACAATCCCTGATGAAATGATACCTGATGTCTATATGCTTAGACTTGTCATGAAACACCAGATTCTTATATAATTTGATGCAACTCTGATTGTTGTAGTGTATCACCGTAGTCTCAACCCTATGACCAAACAAGGATACCAACAAATTCTAAATCCATATAGCCTCACATATCGCCATGCTAGCTACTATGTATTTTGCTTCTGCAAAACTTAGAGCCATGGACTTCTACTTCTTGCTCTACCAAGAGACAACCCCTGATCCCAAATTGAAGCAACACCCTAAAGTGTGTTTCCTACCCATTGTACTGCCTGCCCAGTCTACATCAATATAGCCTATCAACCTAATACCATCACCTTGAGCATATTTGATACAATACTCAATTGTACCACACAAATACCACAATAGATGCTTTGCCACTATCCAATGCACTCTCTTCAACTCAACCATGAACTAACTACTTAGAGAGTTTACTGCAAATGATATATTTGGCCTGGTGTTGACCAAATACATGAGAGACCTAATCAACTATCTATATAAGGAGGGGTCTACATCCTTCTCCCTGGATGTGTCAACCTTCTTCCAATTCATGATCATAGGTGAAGACATGGCTCTGCAATCCTCCATCTTGAACCTCCTCAAGATTTCAATGTAGTATTTCCCTTTTCCAAGGAAAATATCTCCATCTGTCTACCACACCTCCATGCCTAGAAAGTAGTGCATAAGCCAAAAATCCTTCATCTCAAACTTTGCTACAAGGTCCCTCTTGCACTCCTCTATCAGCCCCACTGAACCTGTTAAAAACATGTTGTCCACATATAGAACAAGAATGAGAACCTCACCCCCAACCACCAATTAGTAGAGGTTAGCATCCACCTCACTCTTCATGAAGCCCATTCCTTGCAAGTATTTATCAATGCGCTCATACTACACCCTGGGAGCTTGCTTGAGTCCATACAAAGCTCTCTTCAATATGCACATGTGGGTCTCATTGCAGTGTGCTACAAAGCCCTCTGGTTGTTCTATGTATAGCTACTCTACCAACTCACCATTAAGAAATGTTGTCTTGACATCCATTTAATGGATTTGCCATCCCATCTATGCTACAAGTGATATCACGACTCATATAGAAGTATACCTGACCACTAGAGCGAATATCTCCTCATAGTCTATTCCCTCCTTCTAAGAGAACCCCTTGGCCACAAACCTTTCCTTGTATTTTTTGTATGCTACCATATGCACTATGCTTGATCTTATAGATCCAATGTGATCCAACCGCTCCCCTATTTGTTGGTCTAGGCACAGCCTCCCACACATCGTTCTACACTATTAAGGTATATTCCTCAACCATCACATCTTGCCACACCTACTACTATGTGACCTCCTAATAGTTGGAAGGTTCACTATCTACCAATTGACTGACTAATGCCATATAGTCATTATACCTGGCTGGTTGTCTCCACTTTCTATTACTCATCCTAAGAGCTCCCACAAACTCCTAAGAATCCCTATGTGTCTATTGAACCTCATGGTTCCTCCTACCAATTGTAGAGGATGAAATATCAACCTCCATGTATTCCTAATGCATCTCTTAGATCTATTGCTTCTCTTGCTCCATATTCTATGAACTCTCATGATCTAATGCACTTGATCTTGTGCTTGTACTAGTAACTATACTCGTGCTTCACTGCCCCTAATCCGGTTGCATTATCCTTGGAGCTTCTACTGGCTGCTCACTTTGATCATGTGTTGGAAAATATTTGGACCACCTATATGCCTTATCCTCCATGAATTTGACATCACACCTAACTATAATCCTCCTAGCCCTTGGAATAAATATATGAGATGCCTTTGAGGTTTTGTTGTACCCCACAAAGTACCCTCTCTTTGTAGTTTGATCTAACTTGGAATGTGTAGGCCTTTGAATGTGACAAAATGTCAAAATCCCAAATATTTTGAATTGATTGACATCTAGATTCTTCCTTGTGAACACCTCCTCTGGTGTCATCTTTCCCAATACCTTATGTGGAACTTTGTTCTGTATGTATACTGACATATTGCATACTTCTACCCATAAGTAATGTGGCATATCCTGGTCATACAACATAGCCCTTGCTGCCTCCAATATAGAATGATTCTTCCGCTTAGCAACCCCATTCTATTTTGGGTTGTAAGGAACAGTCCACTCTATCTTGATTCCTTCCCTAGTACAAAACTCCTAGAACTCTTTCCCTTTTTACTCCCCTCCATTGTCTGACTAAAGAACCTTTATCTTCCTACATGTCAAATTCTTTACAAGAGCTTTGAACTCTTGGAAATGACTGAAGACCTCATCCTTGGTCTTTAAGAAGTATATCCAAGTCTTCCTAGAGAAATCATCAATAAAAGTAACAAAGTACTTGTATCCTCTTAGAGACTTCATCGACATTGGTCCACATATGTCTGAATGCACTAGATCAAGAACACCCTCAGATCTGGTGTCACTCCTTGGAAAAGTTGCTTTCGCAAACTTCCCCAACACACATCCCTTATATACATAATCATGTTTTGTGCTCACCTCTGGAACACTTGTCACTATCTCATGAAGCAATTTAAGTGCTCTATGATGTATATGGCCCATCCTCCTATGCCATATATCTCCTTGATCTCAAGGATTACTGTTGCTCATAAGTGCCTTATGAGTATCAAACTGTAACCTGCGAAGCCAACCACTCCTAATTCCAATAGCTATGGGTGATTTCCAATCCTTATGCTTGATTAACACATGCACCCCTCTAAAGAGTACATTGTATCCTTTATCCTGAAGGACATATATGAAAATTAGATTCATTCCCAAGCTTGGCACATGCAATACATAAAGAATGGGAATCATCTTGCCATTCTCTCTATGAAATAGAATATTCCCTCTCCCAACTGGATTGAGTTTGGACATGTTCCCCATATAAATTTGGATTTTGATGTCCTTGTTATAACTAGAGAATTACTCTCTAACTCTTGTCATATGAAATGACACCCCACTATCTATATACCAAACACCCTATGAGGTTGAGCTAACCATACAAGTTATGAGTGCAAAATCATCCTCCATTCTACTAGAAAGTTCATTTTCTCTTGCTAAAGTTGTCATCTTTTTCTTTCCTATCTTTTCATTTTTCTTCCTCTGCGGGCAATCACTGACATAGTGGCCAAAATCATGATAGCCATAGTATTTGATCTTAGACAAGTCCTCATTTTTTGGATTTGATCCTTTGCTAGACCCCTTCACTTTCCCTTTTCCTGCTAGGGCAATGTTTTCCTATTCCACCTCACTTTCTGACTATTACTATTGGTTCTACTAAAAAGACTTAGTCTAAGCTCCTCTTGAGTGAAATCACTCGATAGTCGATCCCAACTCGGTAAGGTGTCTCGTCCATTAATAACTTGAAAAAAGACATATCACTACTTAGTAAACCTATTCAGGGCTATTTGTACTAGCTTGTTATGATCTGGTTTATCTCCAATAGCTGCCAGCTCATCCTTGACAAGTCTAAGTCTAGTGAGGTAAATTCTAATGTCTTCTCCCTTATTCATCTAGGTGTTCCTCAACTTTTCTCTAAGAATCAACTTTCGGTTAGTGGTAGCATTCTAGTACAGATTCAAAATGGTGTCCCACATCTTCTTCACTATATCTAACTTTATGATATGCAAAACTATATGGTCCTTAACACCGTCAAGGATTAGCCTCCTTGCCTTGGCATCTTCCTTCTTATATGCTAAGAGCTATGGTTGATCTGTAGGTACAACTACAACATTGGTCACATATTCCTTGATACCATTCTCTTCCAGTAATAATTTTTTTTTGGCTTTCTAGACACAAAAATTTGAGGCTCCATCCAATCTATTATGATCTTTTAAACCTATTAAGGCCATTTCAAAAGATGAGTAAAACCCAAATAATTCTGAAGAGGTCAAACTGAGTTCTATAAACCCTCGATTTTTTCTTCTTGTGCTTGCATTGAGCCTTTTCTACCCTCAAATCAACTCTGATACCATGTGAAAATTCTATTACGGTTACTGATTATTAATCTCTTATCTATATAGATTATTTGACTGCTAAAAATTAACTCACAACAAATATTAAAAAATAACACAACTACAATTTCATAAATAAAATCACAGGAATAGAGAAGAAAATATGCAAAACAATAAACACAATATTTTTGAACAAATTGTCTATGAAAAAACCTCGAAGGAAAAACTAGTTCAACAGATGAGTAATTTTATTAAACTTCAGCAAATCAATTTTTACATAAACTACGTGCCTCTTACTGGCAGTGCTCTAACAATATTTTTCATCACTTCTACTAGAAACTAGAATCTCTAGGAAAAATTTCTCCAAAAATTCTTCCCTCAATTTCTCCTGCTGAAATTCCACTGTTTGTGTATCCAACACTATCACTACACCCTTGCTATCATTGGAAATTTCTCTCAAGAATGTATTCACCAAATTCCCATTGATCCCCTTTTATAATCTTCTCATTGAGAAAATAACGACCACGATTTAATCTCAATCTATGGCTAAGATTATCTTGAATCTAACTAACCACTTTCTAGAAGTCTCTAGAGAAATCAATTAATTAATATTTCTAGGTATGGAGACACATGTTTGAGCTACACAAACTAACACGGGCAATAGGAGAGTAAAATCATATAATTTGTATCATTATTCATTCTAATTTTTTTTGGGAGCTATGATAGGTTTGAGAGAAAGAGCACTTGATTGTAGGTTGGGTTGAATGAATTTGACCTTAGCTTTATGTTGCATTGTTTAGTACTATGCATTGAAAACAATTCATAGAAGGAATATAGTTGGACTCTGAGGTTTAAAGAGTTATATTGTAGAGAATTCCAGCCATATATATGCAATATATTTAGACATTACTTTGCAATTCAAACATGAAGTACAATGGTTGTTAGTTCATTCTAAACTGAGTTTCTTGGAGGAGAAGGTATTAATAGATGTTAGAAAGGATCTAGAAACTTTCAGTCGAATGCCATGGGTAGGTGTAAACCCAGACTCTACAATCTTTGACATCATCCTCGCTGGTTGTACCAAAATGGGAGCTTTGGAATGGGGTATAGACATCCACCAGAGGATAAAAGAAAGGAATTTTATCAGATGTTGTAGCTGCAACTACCCTAGTAGACATGTATACAAAATGTGGAAGCATAGACAAGGCACGTGAACTGTTTGACAGAATACCCCAAACAAATGTGGTCTCATGGAATGCCATGATTGCGGCATATACGCAAAATGGATTTGTTGAAAGGGCTTCAGAAACTTTCAAGCAAATGCAATTGGTAGGTGTAAAGCCAGATGCAACAACCTTTTCCAGTATCCTCCCTGCATGTGCCAAAATGGGACCTTTGGAACAAGGTATTCAATCAATCAAAGGATAAAGGACAAGGACTTTTTTAGATGTATAAAGTTTAGTGGAAACTGGAAAATGTGGAAGCATAAACAAGGCACGTAAACTGTTTGAAAAAAATTCCTCAAAGAAATGTAGTCTTAGGGAATGCAATATTTGTGGGATGGATTTTACAAGGATGCGCTCAAAATATTTGAATTAATGAAGCACTTTGGAACCTGTCCTGACACCATAAGCTTTGCTTGTGTTATATGTGCATGCAGCAATGCAGGTTTAGTGAATGTGAGTTGTACATACTTCAATCACATGAGTAACCAAGACCAAATTTGCATGTCTGGGGTGGATGTGTGGATTTGTATATAGGCTTAGGAGTATTTACAGCAATGCTATTGTTTTATATGGATCTTAAAAAGGATGTGATTAATGTTCTTTTCTCAAACATCTATGTAGAAGTGGGCGGGTCGTGTGAGCAAATGGTAAGGGGATTGATGAAATATAAGGAATTAAAAAGCTCCCTGGATGTTGTTTGATTGATGAAAGATAAATGACATTTTTAAGGACAAGCTAGTATTAGAATAATTAATATATAATTAATTTTTTAGAATATAAGTAAATTAATATATATCTATTTTAATTAATCTAGATAAACAAGTATACTAAATATTTGAACATTGAAGCCATGTTTTAAGCTCACCTTTTTTTCACCAAGTAAACTCAATTCAGTCAAATGAGCATCATCCATTTAAACTCCCATCTAGTTTACATTGAACAGTTTAAACTCAATTACTTTTTCCTACTTCATGTGGGTTATGTCAATCATTCTTTTAAAATTATATTAAATGGATATAATTATAAAAAATTCTTGGGAATCTTGTTACAAGAGTGAATTCCTCTTTCTTAATAATGTTTTCACTATTAGTGTGAAATGGGTACACCGAAGAAGTGTGAAAGGTCAATTAAGATAAATTTTGGTTTATTTTTTGCATACATTTATGGAGTACATGAGGTCCATTGGTAGGCCATTTAGTAAATGATGTTGTTTGTGTAATAAAGGTCTCAATGGAGAAGTGGTAGATTCAAATAAACTATGCATCCACTTACAAGGATCCAAACATGATTGAAATAAAACCTAAATCAGGAAGATAATCAGCCTCCATTACCAAAAGAATCATGTTATGTTTGCAACAAGGAGAGAGGGGGAGGTAAGGATGGAAAGAGGGAGAGATAGAGGGGGGGAAAGCGAGAGAGAGAGAGAGAGAGAGGATATATAAATATATAGAGGGATAGAGAGGGAGATAGATGGATGGATAGAGAGAGGGAGACATGTCTAGAGATAAGGTAGCTATTTGAAACCAACAAATGGTTTCAGGGACAGACAAGGTCAAATAAGTTATGTTATTAATTGTTAATTTGTTCTTCTAGATATAGATAGATTATTCCTTGTGTTAATGAATAGTCAAATCAACATCTTCATCTAGATCTACAGTGATGGCTAGTCCACAAGATCAACTTTGAGAGGTCTATTTTGGTTTAGGTTCTCAAGAAAATAAAAAGGTTCAATGTTTCCTATTTCTTGTTTTGCATTTACCCTCACAAGAAGCTAAATCCCAGGCAATTTGTGACTCTTATTAGAAGACAATTTCTGAAGAAGATGCAAGTATTTCACAGTAGGGAATTTCATTTATACCAAACTATTGTTAGCTCCTAAGTGAAGTAGCTAAATCTTACACCTAGGATGACAAATAATGTAAGTTTTTATCATGTCATTTGGAGCAACTTCTTCATTTATTGTCAGCTCAATCTAACATGATGAATATAACTTACAAGTACAACAAGACATTTATTGCTTCTAAGGTTTAGCCTTGTTGTCTAAGTGATCTATCTTGCTTGTTTTGTTTAGGTCTCTTGATGTACTCCAAACATCATCTCTTTATGTACTAAACCTATAGGGGGATTACTTTGAATTTAAAATATGATGACTTACCTGCATACCTCTGTTGGTTAAGCTAGCGCAGCCTAAAAGAAGGATGAGCATTGTGAAAGAGAAGGATAATATGATAGCCGATCCAATGAAAGCAAGCTCATTTGAATTATTCTTACTTGGCCATAGAGTGAAGAAAGTGAACACAAATTTCTTTGTGTTGGAATTGATGTTGTATAATTCAAAAGTTATTTGGATGAGGATTGTAATTCCCAAAGAGGTCATCTTGCCCCATAACTATATGGATCCCCTACTAGCCATATGTGGCACCAGGTATTCCATAACCACACACAACATAACTCGCCCAATGTAACTCTTCTATTTCTTCTCTCTCCCTCTCTATGTATTTCTCTCCCTCTCCCCCCTCTTCTTTTTCTCCCTCTTCTACCTATCTCCCTCTCTCCTCTTCTCTCTCTTCATCCTCAACCTATCTCTCTCCCTCTCTCCTCCTCTTCTCTATCTCTCCCTCCTCTACTTATCTCTCTCCCTTTCCCTCCCTCCCTCTCTCTATATCCCCCTCTTTATCTCTCCCCATCTCTCCCTCCCTCTATCTATCTCCCCCCTCTATATCTCCCCTATGAAGATTGGACTTTCAAGCATGATCTCTTTGTCTTTCACTTTGATTATATAACTAATATTAAGTGAGGTCCTTTACACATTAGATAATATTGGTGAGATTTTTCATAATGATTTTTTTCTTTTATAATGTATAAATAAATCAAGGGGTTAAGGATTGGGTGTTAATGGAATTATTATTATAAAAGTTAGATTTTCAATTTATAGAGTCATGTATTATAAGAAATGTATATTACAATTTTAAATAAATATAATAAGACAAATTGAATATGTATAATATTTTTTTAGATATTAATGATGATTTTGATTTGTATGTAGTGTATCCATAGAAAATCTAATGGAAGTCACTTTGATGTTATACAATATATTCGGCGTAACCCATTTCACACCTAAAGTGCAATAGCTAGTTTAAAAAATATATTAAAACAAATAAAGTCCATTCTATAATAACTATAGAAACCTAAACCATCATAAGTCCTCTCCCCTAATGGGAGTCAACATAATGATCAAACTTTCAATTTGTTGGAGGGGAATGGACGTAAAAGGTGTAATCAGTGTAACCCACGAACTGGTCATGAGTGTATAAAGTAGAACGGTCATAGTCGGTGAGCTTGGCTTTGAGGGTGAATCTGAGGGGCAGATCGGGATTCAAAATGAACAGCCTACCGAAGGATATCATGTATGCGCTGCCACTGGACATGGCTTCCATGGCACTCTCTCTGTTGTATCCACCGCTCTTCATAAGCCTTCCTCTGTACTCCTTCACAATCTTCCACATTGTCACAGTCGTGCTTTCGCTCTCTGTAGCCTCGTCTTTGAGGCCTTCTTTAATGAATCGTGGCTCCGTCATGTGGAGGTAAGCGAGAGGATAAGAATTGAGCAGCCCAATTAAGTGTGAGGTGAGGGAGAGAGGATCGAAATCGATAGTCCCCATGTGGTCTATGATGGGTGACACCCTTATGGCGGTGCACTCGGTGCCTATCTCTCTCACCACTGCCTGCACCACCTCCATGGAAAACCGGCATCTCTTTTGGAGGGACCCTCCGTACTCCTCTGTCCTATCATTGATGTCATCCTTGAGAAACTGGTCGATCAGGTACCCGTGTGCCACGTGTATTTCCACGCCATCAAATCTCGCGTGCATGGCATTCCTTGCTGCCTTACCAAACTCTTCAACAACACCACCGATTTCAGACGTGGAAAGCGTGCACGGGGTGGAGAAAGTAGCCATGGAGCTGCCCGGCATCATGATGCTCCATTCTTCTGATATTGCCTTGGCTGTGGACGATATGGGAGCTTCTTCGTTGGGCTAATAAACTGCATCAAATATCCACACACTAGTCAAAATTAGATCAAATGCGGAGTGCACACAGGAAAATAAAAATAGCAAAGATAATTCATAAAATATGGGACCTGTGTGGGATGCCCTGCCGACGTGCAAGAGCTGGCAGAAAATGATTCCGCCCTTGGAATGAACAGTGTCCACCACCTCTTTCCACGCCTTCACTTGCTCCTCACTGAAAATACTGGGCGAATGTGGAAACCTACAAGACAAGATCTCATCAATAATTCTACTTCAACTAAAACACAGTCATTAACATTTTAATTTTAGTTTCACATACCCAATTTCTCGAGGTGAGATTGCGGTTGTTTCTGAGATTAAAAGGCCTCCTTTGGTTGTCCTCTGAGAATAGTATTTCACGTGAGAAGGTTGAGGAATGTAATTTATTGCGCAGCACCGAGTCATAGGAGCCAACACAACTCTACACAGATTATAAGTATAATAAGTATAATCATGTCAGAGACTACAGTAGCCTTCGAGAAATTTAAAAAAGGTTACAAAAATTGGTAAACGTGATAATATATTTTACCTATGGGAAAGGTTGAAGAGCGGGCCCATCTGAATGGGTGACAGAAGGTGAGAAGTGGTATCTGTTGGTACTTCAGCAGAGCCAGTCTGGGTTTGGTGAGAAATACCTTCTCTACCCATTTTAAAAAATTGAGTATAGACCGACTGTAATAAAATCTTGTTGCTTCTTTCTTCCAAAATTTTACAAACCACAAAATGTGGACTGAGCTTGGCTTGTTTGCTAATTGTAGCGTCTCATTGGATGGTATTTATAGGCTTTCTAGGAGATATTTTCTTTTGTTCAACAATCGAAAGTCAATTTTGGTTAGTAAACTAGGATAAATGTTTTTACTAATTTAACTAAGACTTTAGTTTTCATTTGTATATAATTTGACTGACCTCGTAAATCAATGTACATTTCTTGTCAAATACTCTTTCCCACAATCTGATATGAACATTTTTACACGTTAACTCAAGTAAAAGCCAGCCATGTATTGGCCTACCAATGGAACTTCCATCAACGACAGCTGCCAAATTCCAAAACAGTCGAGAGTAAATCTGAGCTTTTTGAGGTTGGATGTTGGGTCGGTACCATACATTCCTCCTAATATCAATTAGGCTCCTTTTCAAAGTTTTCTTTTTTTTTTAGAATATGAGAAGTCATTCAGGAAAATATTGTTTTTAATTTGAAAATTGCACCTCGTTGAATATTGGATGAGTTTTTGAAGTTAAATTAAGAGTAGTCTTTAATTGCTATAAGAGAATATATATAGTTTGTACATTAGTGTTACAAAAATGCGACTAAGTTCATGCAATTGTCAAGTCAAACACAAAAATGTGATTAAGTTCATATAGTTGTCAAGTCAAACACAACGACTGACAAAAGATAAACATTTATCTTATATTATATTCCTTACATCATGAAACTGTAGATACCCTAAATTGTCTTGATTGATGTACAACACTATTTAACTTTCACCCTTCTTCCTTAAATGATTAAAAAATGCATTATTATTTAATTATTATCAAATTTTATATTCGTCTATTAATTAAGTGATTTAACATTATTTAATTAATTCGTCCTCAATCGTCATTTTTGACTAGTTAAATAGATCTCTTTTATTTAATAAATATCCTAATGTAACCCTATTTTCCTCTATTAATTAAATAATCTCGAATTGTTTAATTAATTCACTATCCCATCGCTTGATTTAACCTTATCTATCATGATTAATTATCATCACCCCTTTTGTGATTGAGTAAATCATTACCACAGATTTCTCATTCTAATTGGTTAACTAACCCATTTATTCTTCAATCCCACTAACCACTCAATCTATTCCTCAATCCCACTAACCACTCAACCTGATTTCTTCAATCCCCCCAATCATTCCAATCTAATTCCACTAATCATTTCAAACTATTTCCTCTCAACAGGTCTTAAACATTGATCAAGAGCTTTCCCTATCAAATCTTGATGGTTCATCTCAAAACATGAAATCTATAAAACAACCCTCTTCATTCCCAAAATTGATTGGAGAATCTATAGAGATTATACAATGAAGTCATGCTGAATTGACATTTGAATTCTTGAGAGCTTTTACACACATCTTTGATCACCATTAACACCTTCTTTGAATATTTTGCAGCAACAATTGGAGGCTTCATATTGATTCAAATGCAATCCAACATCAATACAAATACAACTCTGACATGGTATGGTAAGACTTGTTTTTGTTTTGGCTTGATTTAAGTTTCTTAGTTGTTTTTTTTTTTTGGATTCATGTATTTACATTTCACATTTCATGAGTATGGGTATAAAATTTGATCTTGTTTGAAATAGTTTGTTTAATTTATTGTTATTTTCCTATGCTATACTTCCCCCCTACAAAAACAAAAAGAGAAAAATAAACATTGTTATATTGTTAGGGATGGATTGTTTTTGTTCTTCAAGACATTCACGAACATAAATCCATCATCCAATCCATGCCATCCATAGCCTCTGAGCCTAGAAATTTCTTTAGAAAATTAGTCCCCTTGGCGGCCTTTCAGTGTTGTATCACTAAGGCTAGACAGGAGGAAGACAAGAATGAGAACCAATCCTCTATATCCCCACATTCCAAGTGTCTATGGAAATCAAAGGGTAAATGGACACACATTCCATAATGCACCACTTTCAAGACTACATTAAGGCTTCTTAGGAAGTGCTTCTTAATTAGTTCTGAAGCCATGCTCTTTATCATTTCCTAAGTTCCCCTAGGATTATAAGAGAGCCCACAAATGTAGATAATATATCATTGATAACCCTATATCTATGCTCTGAACGCAATAATTCATTAACCAATACCCATTGAATTGAAAATAGGATAAGGCCACAGTAGGTCTTAAAGACACTCTACAAATATTTCTCCATAGCTAGTCCCAAAAATCCATATGACATTGAGAGCATACCAAATGGATGGGGGTATCCATGGAGCCAAGCCAAAGAGGTGAACTAAGGCCAAAAAAGAAGAAATATTCATATGCATTCACTCCATATGAATTATGCAATGTGTCAATCAATTTGCACAAGTAGAGGATATAGGGAGTAAATTTCATTAATATTGCATTATGAACTTCCATACAAACTAACACATACACTAGTGATAGGCTCACTACTAGGATTGATTAATTATTAATTTTTTATTTCATTTCTTACTTCTTTAGATTTCTCCATGTGCACTTCAGGATTGTTGATGATTCCACAACTAGTTCCACATGCCTCTATAAATAGTTGAGTTGGAAAGAATTTTCACATATAAGTATTTTTCTTCCCTATACACATGGTTAATGAGATAGACTTCCAATTTTGGGAGAAGGGAAACCATAGAGTTAAGGAAAGAAACATGTTTTCATCCATGTATATTTCAATCTACTTGCATTAGTTGCAATAGTTGAGTCACCTTCAATCTCCACTTTGGACAAGATGAAATTAATACACAAATACACTCCTAAAAGGAGAGCCTGGAATTCTACCTCATTATTCATTCCATGTTTGAGACACTTACAGGCCATACACACCATCTCACCTTCCTAAGTAAGTTATAAAATATTGTTCATGCTATTTGAAATTTTTATGTATGAGTTTTTGAGACACAAATTTAGGGTATATGATTACTAAAAATTCTTCCTCATAATTAATAACAAAAAAATGTAATCTTCTCAATACTATTTTGTAGAAACTTTCTCTTTTTAATATTTTTTAAAGATTTTTTTAGAATTAATTAGTTTATATTTATGTTTTAAGTTCTTAGTCTTATTGTATAAAAGGTCTTCAATTATGTGTCTAAGATTATGTATTTAAAAGCATAAACCTACTTGATTTTAACCATTGAATATCAAGTGAGTATCTTAGAAAAAAAAGATACCACACTTGCATATCAATCATTGACACTTGTAGGTTCAACTATCTAGAAGGCTATCTATGTCAACATCAAAAATATTTATTTTATTCTATGTTTTGGTATGTGTTATCAGTTCAAGGACTTAACTAATTCCACTCTACCATATTAAGTCTCAATGGTACTTCTTAGTACCACCCAATTTTTCATTTGTATGTATATTAAAAAGAAGGATCATCTACAACTACTAAAGCATTGTTTCTACTTATGAATCAACCATACCATTAGAATAGAAGCACACAAAGTATAACAAGTTTACAAATTCAACGTTTTCCTCTATAAAATTATCAAGCTGAACCAATTCATATTTTATTATTCTACTTTTAATGCATAAATTTTAACTAATTTTGAGATACCATTGAAATTTATGGCCAATATAGTGAACAAACTACTAACCATCAATATTAGATAAAATATCTCACTTTTAATTTCTATGTTTGTGACTTTGTTAGATAATCTATCACAAAACTTTATCTAGGTTTTTTTAAATTAAGCAAAAAGGGTGTTATAGGGACCCCCATCAAATATAAAACAACATAAGTCCAATAGAGAAGGGTTATATAAGGGATAAGAACCACATTATCTCAAAAATAAATAAAAAATAGCACAAAAAATAAAGAACTATTGTCACCTTGCATAATATTGATCCTCAATACAACTAATTATATCCACTAGCTCATTCATAAATAATTTCATCTTCTCTAAAATGGAGATAAAATCCATTTTTATTCCATCTACATTTTTTTGTTTTATAAGGTGTGGAAGGCTACATTTTTTTCTTGATCTTTTTGAATTCTAAGGGGAAAAAAATCGTATTATTTGTAGAGATTCTCATTACCTATTTTGATGAAAGATATAATGGAGGAGAGGGAAGTAACAATATTGTCCTAGTTGTCCCCTATAATCTAACTTATAATTTTTTTCTTTTAGATCCCCTTATAAAGTTTGAATCTCAAAAACCATTATGTGTGGTAGGTGACAAGAAACACATATCTTAGTGTTGACACCTTTTCCCAAGGAATCAA
The DNA here is from genome assembly GCA_007258455.2 of Sequoia sempervirens. Taxonomy (NCBI): domain Eukaryota; kingdom Viridiplantae; phylum Streptophyta; class Pinopsida; order Cupressales; family Cupressaceae; genus Sequoia; species Sequoia sempervirens. The sequence goes on from VDFB02075321.1 coordinate 151,095,130, forward strand.
AGGATGAGCTAAAAGGATTTTTTCTAGAATTTGAATGAGGATGGGGAGTATCTTTTCTTCTTCAACCTATTCCTCAAAGAATGGTGCATTTAAAGGTGAACAACTATTTGACCCAAAAAAGATACCACTCTAGAGGAATGACCATTAAGAATATCCTAGGTGGGGGTATCGAGAGCTTCAAATTGGGGGATCTCCCATTGGATAAGAATCACATTATTATTATTATTATTTATTTGGGTCTTCAAGGTCATTATTAAGAGAATTTTTTGAGTAATCTTCCATAAAATATGTATGGTTTGAAGAGCTTTCATTGGAGTGGGAGGAATATTTGGAACAAAAGATAGGGGATGCGGGCTTGATTTACTAGCAAAGCAAAGGGAGCAATGAGGAAGAACTAGAGATTTGGGTTGCTTAGCATGAATTTTATTTTTATTTTTAAAATGAAAAATGGAAACAACAAGAGATTTATTTTGAGTAGAAGTTCCCTTCGCCTTAAAAAGATTAGCAATGGAGCTATTTAGATTCTCACCTATATTTAGGCTATTGCACACATTCTTGGGACAAGATTATGGGTCGAAATAGTAGAGATAAAAATTTAGGTTGTCATGAATGGGAATTTTGTCCTTGCTAAGGATAACATCCACCAATGACTATTGAAGGGAGCTAAGAATGAAATGAGGGAAACTAACAAGTGTAGCATAGAAAAAAATATTTCTTGCTTGATATGGGAATAATTAATGATAAGTTGGACTTAATAAGGCCATGATTTAGTGTTGTGAGGTGTTTTACACATCCACATTAGGTATTGGACCCTTGCAAACCAAATAAAATGCATTTATTGATGTCTTGTAAAGGTGTTCTAAAGTGTTGTAAATGACTTTCACACTTTTCTAGACTTTTATTAAGCATTTAAGTCTAATGGACCTAATTTTCTAATGGACCTAATTTTCCCCTAATTCAATGTTGTGAAATGTATTTAGTTGTATTCTCACATTAATCTAGAAGGCTTGTAAATTAAACTTGATTTTAATCTAGTGTTGTAATATGTCTTACACATTCACATTGGATGTTGTGCCTTTCTAGGGTATTTGGACCTCATTTTAATGTTGTAGAGTGTATTTAATCACACTTTCACATTGAAATTTGTGTCCCTAGCCCTAATTACCATTTACATCATCATTAATAGGCCCCAATGACCCCATATTGTGCATCTCAAGGCATAATTTGATAAAAAACAAGAATAGAACAACATAAGAGCTTAATTTATTCATTCCCTGACAATCTAGTTGGCAAAAGAGCCCCTATGGGACCCATTCACCACTTTGGGAAAATGAGTCCCATCCAGGTGGGACTAATTTTCCCAGAGTGGCGAATTAGTCCCATTTGGGCCATTTTCAAGGTTTGAGCTGGAAAATTTGGGTTTTAAGTTTAATTTTCTTTCATGTCGGCCTTGGGGATCAAATTAACGAGAATTTTAGGTGGATTTCCTATATAAACAATATTTTAAACCCTAATTCATTCACCTATTCATTCATTCATCTTTCATCATCTCTCTCAAATCAAGCAAGCTAGGGTTAGGTCATTTAGAGAGCATTCAAGACCACTTCAATGGAATTCAAGGGGAGATTCTTCATCCATTGTTGCAAAAATTCAAGATCTATCATCATGGAAAGTTTCTAATTCCTTCATTTCATGTTCATGCTTCATCTTATTTCTTCATTTAGTTTAATTACCTAAAATGAGTTTGACCAAGGCAAACCCACATTCCCTAACATTCAACATTTCTCCCTCTTTCTTTGTGTGGTTGCAGATTTAGGTACTTGGAAGGTTTGGAGATTGTTGAAGAATATGTTACAAACTTTTTGAAGACATCTCCTTGTTGGCTAGGTCAAAATATCCACAAAAAGTCACTTACAGGCCTGAATTTGGTAGTTTCAAATGCAAACACTTGGAGGGACAAAAAGTGAAAACTAAGAGCTTATGTTTCCACTTTCGAATTTTTAGAAAATCCAAAGTGGACTCATACGCCATTAGTGGCATATGAACCACTATACATGTTTTTTCAGAGATTTCTATAGATTCAAATACCCATTTTGTTGAAACGGGCTTCAGAACAGTTTTCCAAATCTGGGACTAAGTCACCCAGAATGGCATATGAGTCCTAATAGGTCAAAATTATAGAGTCAGTAGCATTTCCATCCTTCATCCTAGCCTCCACAAGTTTCCAAGTGCACACATTCCATTTTATAGTTTTATGTTTTGTTTCATGGTTATTTCTAGGTCATTTAGCCTATGTTTTCCTACTACACTATGTTTTCAAACACTTTTCATTTTCCAAGTTTACAATTGGTGGTGAACCCCTCTTTTTTGTTTTCATCCTTTAGAACCTTCCCTTTTTCATTTTTCAATATCCTTTGCATTGAAGTCTCAAGGGTTTGTTCTTGAAAGAAGTGTTGATCTTTGTCTCTCTCCTTTTAGGTGCAAAAGCCTAGAGGTGCAAGAGGTGACAAAAATATTCACTACATTTTGGTGAACCTAACTTTTGAATACCTTCTTTTTTTATTTTTGAGTCCATCATCATCCTATAATTACCTTGCATTAACATTGCATTCCATTTTGCATTAGTTAATTTGCATTCTAGGGTTTTAAAATTTTGCATTAGTAAAAGTGCTTATAGTTTGCATTTTTGCATTCCAATTCATTGATTTTTTAAAAAAATCTAAATTATCATTTAGCATTCAGGTCATACAACATAAAAAACATCATAACCAATTAAAAATTTCCAATTTTTTTGAAAAAACCCTTACTGGGACTCATTTGCCATTCTGGGTGACTTAGTTCTAGTCCATATTTTTAACTGTATTTTATAGTGTTAAATACCTCATTTTTTTCCTTCTTAATCCTCCTAGTACCATATACTATAAGTCTGGAAAGTTTTGACAACATTTGTTTTATGCATCTAGCTCAGAAACATCAATTTAGGGTAGTCATTTTTGAAATCATTTCAATTACAAGCCTCATTAGATCTAAAAATGCTAACATTTCTAAAATTTTGCATAACATGGATAAAATTACTTTTAAATTTTGCATACACAATGCTTCTATTCATAAAATTTTGCATAATTTTGATAAAAGTGCTTTTCATTCTTGGATATACATTGTTTGCAAGCTTTGCATATATTGGATAAAAATGTTTTGCATCTTTGGATATACATTTTTTACATTGCTGAAACATTGCATGAAATGGTTACAAGTGATTTTCCTTTTTATCCAAACAATGTTAGTGTCTTACATATCTAGACATACTAAGAAAAAATTCCTATCCCCTCCCCATGAGAGTGTTTTAGTGAAAGAGAATACAACCTTGGAAATTCCTAACTCTCCTATTGGCGAAGAAGATATTTTGGTGCTAGAAGAAAAAATCAATGAGATTTTTGAGAATTCTAGTTCTTTTTCTCCTCTTACCTCTCTTAATTAGTGGATGAGACATTGACAAACAAGACAACACAACCATAGGAAATCATGACAATAACATTTTTTTATCGTAGTATCTCTCCTAGTTGTGAAGAGGATACTTTGATGTTAGAAAACACAATCAATAAAGGTCATGAGATTCTTAGTTATCCCCCTTCACTTAGAGAAATCCTTATTAAGCAAGACAATTCAACCATTTATCATTCCACTACTTGTAATGAAGTCATTTTCGAAGAACCAACCTTTGATTTTCAAGAACATTTGATTTGTAGTCCTCCTAAAATCCCTCCTCCTAGGGAGGATATCATGTTGCAAGACAAGGATAACATTGAAAATAATGATATTATTCCATTAGAAGAAGATAAAGAGGCAACATTAGACTCTCACTCGCTAAGGGATGTTAATATTATTTAACCTCAACACATCCTTTACCCACCATCACACAAACCTCAACCTCAAAATAGAATCTAATTCATCCTCTACCCATCTAATAATAATGTATCACAGTAGTCGAGTCATATATTACCATTTCTCATGCATACAACACTAGAAACAATCTGCAACTGCAACAACCAACCCCAACACCCCTACCTTTTCCTAACCCCATCTTACCAGGTTCACCTCATTTTCCCCCACAAAGTGGAAAGGAGTACAATCTTGTTGAACAACTAAAGAATAATCCTACTAAGATATCATTATGGGACCTTATTCAAGCCTCCCCTCACTACCACAACATGATTGAAAGTTCTTTACAACAAGTTCATATCCCTTCTAATGCACAATCGAATAACATAGCGGCCCTCATTCAAGGAATAAATGTTGACATTGTTTTTCACCAAAGTGAGCTCCCTCCTTTGGAAATACAAAAAAAATGAAGCTTTCATAATAATATCTCAATATAAAAGAATAGGGATAAATCACACCCTTGTTGAAAATGGCTCCACTCTGAATGTGTGTAGTGTGAACCTTTTGGACAAGCTTAGATTGGATAAATCAAACATTCAACCCGATTCTTTATCTGTCAAGGGATTTTACAATGTAGGAAAACAACCGCTTGGTGTGATTACTTTGCCTATTACAGTTCGAAAGGCCACATTGGAAACACCGATCCATGTTATGCCTAATGATCTTTCATATAACCTCCTTTAAGGCAGACCGTGGATTCATGCAATGAATGGTATGCTTTCTACTCTAAACATCGTAAAATGAAATACATCTACAATAAGAAAGTGTACACACTTGAAGTCAACCCTAACCCAAACAATTGTTTGAACATTCAAAAAAAAAGGAAAATCCTTTGGAAACATTAACACCAACTACAAAAGCGAAACCTATCTACCAAAATGACAAAGAACAATTTGTTGAACAAGTCACGAAGCTATTAGAAGATGATTGGGGGTCCTTAGATTTTGAACATACATTCATGGGTGAGTAAAAGATCATAAAAAAAGACTTTGATAAGGGAAATAAAAAAGTAGTCATGTCAACACAAAACTCTAATGACCCATCGAAAGCAACTGCCTCAACCACTTCAACAAACAAGACAACAAATTACACAACAAAATTTGAAAAACTCAACAACGAACAACCACCTGATCCAAAGCAATGAAAAATATTTATGGAAAAGGTTATGAGCTTATGAAATAACTTGGGAATAGTGGAAAAGGATGTGATGCTAGAGAATAAGGTATTCACAACTCTGTAGAGCCTAACATGAAAGAAACAACTCATGGTCTTGGTTACTGTCCTTTGATAGAAATAAACAAGCCTTCAATCAATATCAACACCAACACAAACAATTCCTCTGAGCCAACCTTAATAGTAGTGCATCCTAAACTGATAAACACTAGTGGTCTTGATTGTTCTCCTTTGCAAGAAATTCAATAGACAAAGACATGTGTCCTCGATTAATGTAAATGTTATCTCACAAAACACTAATGATTTTAATTCGTTAGATTTTACACCCTCCTATAAAGGAGAGAACCAAATCTTGACATCCAAAGAATCTTGCATAGGTATGACATCTTGTACATCTAAGAAAGAGATATATTTGTTGCAAACCACAGACACACCTTCTATCGTTGATCAAGAGGGAATCTTGTCAAGACTCCTCTAAGATCACTTGATACCCCTTCCTCCAAGAACTCAGAAGAAATTCTATTACAAGACTTCATTTTGTGCATATCACAGAGTTCACGATCATTCTACTAATATATGTAAGTCTTTGAGTATTTTGGTGCTCTCCCTTATGTGGGGGCACCTATTCCCTCTAATTGATACCGATTTTCACTCTACCATGTGTTGGCCTCCTCTAATGGTCCAATAACTAAGCCCTTCAAGCTATAACTTAGAGATTAGATATATGCACTAATTAGTTATCTTGCTCATCATGAAGGTTCATTTCATTGTCAACCCAAGGACGTGAACTTGAAATGGGTCAGCACTGTATGTGCACTAGGACTCAACTTTAGTCATCCTTATCCTATAAGTAGAAAGGAAATAGTACTGAAAGTAAAATGCTTTAAAGGAATTAGCATAAGTATTGAGCATGAATCAACAACTAAACTGGACTGAAATGAATGTCTAAAACAAAGACTCGGAAAACAAATAAGAAGTTACTCTGTTTGCCTTGGCTACAGGAACAAACACATAATATAGTTCTAATGGTTGTAGGAACATACAACTGCTAAAACTGTAACTAATTACTGAACAAAAAAATAACTACTAAACTGAATGGATGGAATTCTCACCAAGTGGGCCCCCTTGAATGAGTTTTCCTTAAACTAACTTAGATGCAACAAATCAAAATATCATTTCATTCATTGAAAATATGATTACATCATATCAGCAACATGACTGTATTCCTTGAAACTAAAAATGCAATTACAATATATCAGAACATCCAACCTTGTGAAGAGGGACATTTGACCATTATTTATAGAAGGAAAGCTTCTAACTAACCCTAACTAACTGGGCAGTCAAATCCATCAAACTAGGAGGATTTCATTTCTTGAAAGCATGAAAAGAGGAAGGAAGTTATGCATACACAAGACTTTAGTCAAACCAGTCATGCCTCAACGAGGATTCAACATAGAAACACCTCCTTAATCTACTCAACTAACATACATGATCATTTAAAGGTAAGTTATAACTTCCACACGAGCTGGAAGTTTTCCCTCCATTGACCTCTTTAATGACCATCTCTTGACTTCTTTAGAACTGACCAATTGGCATGAACTTCTTACACCTTCTAAGCTTCATTTATATCTACATCTTAATGTGAATCTACATAATGACATAACAGAATAGGTGGCTGAAATATTAACAGAATAGGTGGCTAAAATATTAACAGGAGCCAATATTGTTGCTTTGTTCTCCCAAGATGTATATACTTGATCATGCTTCATTTACAAGCTGCATAATAATTTTGCATGGAATGGGGTTCAACCTGTTTTAACTGATCTGTCAATTCATTCCATCTTTGTGATAAATATTCAAATATTGAATTTCTTGTAGTGGCAGCTACCTGCTCATATTCTAGGTATGCTTCCTCCCTAGAAGGCATGATCCTCTTTTTATACTCTAGATTGTAAAGAAGTATGTGCCATGTGTAAAATATTTCTATAGGATTTCCTAATTTAGCTCTTAAAGATAGGGGGTATGGAGTTCTCTTTCTCTATATATTTTAAATTGTTTCCCCTAGCTGATTTCATTTTGAATCCATGGCATTAATGCCCTAAAGTGAATATCCCCAATGTATAACAATGGATTACATTCATGGTCATTGGGAATAGCATAGTTATGCATATGCAATTCACACAACAAATTTTTAACTTCAAGAGGAGAGGATTGGTAAGCTTGGAAAAAAAATTGCGGGGTTTCAATGGAAGGGTTTAGAATGGAAATTACCTTAGACAAATTAAAAGAAATATGTTGCTATTTTAAGTGCAATGCATATACCCGTGGAAGAGTTCTACATGCCATAATTTGTGGTACTAGAGCCACCACATTGTCTACCTTATCCTTTAATGTAGTAATCTTTGCATTCTTCTCCTCAATTTCTTTATTTTTCTTATTGATTTCTTCTTACAGTAGCTTGAGTTTTTCTTTATTCCATTCTTCCTATTTTATCTACATTTCTTTCCATAAATCCAGGGCCACTGATGCCCATGAAAAACTAGGAGGTTTATGCTTTCCTACTAGGATTTTCCTTTGCACAGGTTCCTCATTTTCAACTTTCTCTTCTAGGACTGGTTCTTGATGTTCCATTTGCTTTGTTTGCACTAGTTCCTAATTTTCAACTTGCTCTACAACAGTAACAAGTTCTGCCAATCCTATATTTGTTGGCTCCTCAGGAACTTCTACCACTTCTATATTTACCTGCTCCTTAGGAGATTTTGTCCTCATCCCAGGTTTCCCTCTGAATCTATGGCTCCTTTTTGGAGGAAAACTAGTAGAAGACTTGGTAAGTTTTGATTTCTTTGGAGGGATTTTATTTTTCTTAGCGGTTGTAGGATGCTTTGTTTCTTCATTTTTCCACTTCCTAGGGCTAGGGTTTACCTTTTTCTGGTTTTTACTTCTTGGCCTTCGCTTTGCCAATTTATGCTTTTCTCAATTTTTCTTCCTCCTTTCTAATAGCATCCCTAGTACGAACTGGGGTTTTAAGGAAAACATCGACATTGGGGTTTGAAGATGAACTATCTTCATCCGCATTCTTTGATTCAAAGGAATCAATTTCTACTGTAGGTTTTGCTACAAGAGGGTTTGTGCTAGGAACTACCTCAGAGGTTGAAGCTCCAGGAGTGATTTTAATAACCCCCTCATCCCCACTAACCCTGTGAGTTAGGAGTTGACCTCTAGGACCCAAATTTTCAAATTTCAACTTCTTAATTTTTGAAAATTCATCCCATGACATACTGGACACTTCTTGTAAATATTTTTCTACCAGCAATTTAATCAAATAGTGATGTGAAACAGAGTTTTCCCTACCTTTCTGTGTCTTAGCAGCCATAATTGCAAGAAGATTGTAGAAGACATTTGGCACATTCATCCTCCTACCATGTCTCATGTGATTTAGAAGCCTGAAATGCATAGAATGGAGACAAGATTGGCGACCCTCGTAGGTAATGTATTTGATGATATAGACAACAACTTGTTTCCATTTTTATAGTAGATAAGTTCTTCTTACTCCTTGTTTGTCTATGACAAGTGGAGGATCACTAGGCTTGGTAAATTTTGTTCTATCTGATTTAGCACCCCTAGAAGCAAGGTAGGTTCTCCTTCTATACCCAAACCTAACACTTCATCAACCCTTTCTTCGGTGGCTATGACTTTTATCCCTTTCACCATTGCCTTTCCATCATAATTTTTTTTTGCAAATTCTAAGCCAATGTCATTATTGAAACTGTTTAGCTTCATAAAGTAATCTAACCATCCACAATTTCTAAATTTAGTCTGAAAAAGTGCATCCTATAGGATTACTTGGTGAATTATAGGTTCATTTTTTATTAACTATCCTCCCATTGCTTCTACTCACACTTTGGAAAACACCTCTGCAAGGACTTCTTTCATGCAATCCTTCTCCTAAAAACCCATTTTTTGCTTCCTACAACTCTTCACTAGTATTAACGCCAATGTTGTATGACTTCTCAATTTTACCTTTTTAGTGCCATTATGATTTCTACTAAGGAAGTAAAGAAAATAGAAAAGGAGGGGTATCATCAAAGAAAATTGTGGTGGCTTAGTGTCATATCATGCATGTAGGATGTCACCTCCACTATATCATTTCAAATTTGTTGTTATGCTAGCTTATGAAATATGAATAATGAAATGTATGACATGTGGGTTCACACTCCCCCCCAACCTAAGTAAAATCATTTGTTTGCACAGGCTAGGATGTAATTATGATGTAACAAGGCAGGGTAATAGGATGTGCTATGTGAAATATCAATATTAAAGTATATTAATTAAACAAATGCATGTAAGATAATTAAGATACATCAAGTTGTTATGCACGTACCTAAAAAATTGGAGTGTCTTTTCCAAAGAATGTAGAAGGAAGTATTGGTCACCAAAAAAGTATGGTTGAGCTATTAAATGAAGTGATGGTGGAATGATGGTGAAGTGGTGGTGGAGTGATGGAAGAGAAGAGAGAGAAGGAATGGAGATGAATGGGCGGGTAGGTTTATTGATGGAGAAGTCAATTCTCATAAAAAGTGGAAATCTTTATTATGATTGCATGCATACTTATATTGACTAGTCAAAAGAATGGACACTAGGTACGCTTCCTTCGGATATAGGAACTTCAAAGTTTCGGTATTCAATAAATTGTTGCATGAATTCATGTTCTAAGGTATGTTTATGATATAGACTAGGATGATGACCATTGACCAGTAGCTTGAACCTGACATGATCAATTTTTGTAAGTTGAACAACACCATTGGGGAAGACCTCTGCAATCTCATATGGTCCCAACCACCTAGTTTAAAGTTTTCCTACATTGTCTCTATACCTGGAATCAAAAAGAAGTGCCTAGTCACCTGGATGGAACTTATTTTCCTTGATGTATTTATCATGCCATCTAACTCTCTGGTTCTGCACCATCTCAACATGGTGGAGAGCTGATTTCCTCATTTCATCTAAGGCATTTAGTTGCATAACCCTATCCCTCTATGCCTCAAATATATCTATTCCAAGTTCCAGTACTATTCTAAGAATTTTTTGTTTAAACTCTATAGGTGTCATGGTTGTCTTCCCATATAATAGTTTAAAGGGAGTAAACCGAGTGGTGGTTTTCCAAGTGGTTCTATAGGCCCAGAAAACTTCTGGAAACCTATTTGCACAATATTTTCTATGAAGTGCTACTATTTTGGTCAGAATAAATTATATTTCCCTATTGTTACCTCATCCTGGCCATTGGCTTGAGGGTGGTAGGGTGTAGATTTCCTATGCCTGACATTATACTTATTCACCAATGTTGTAACAAGAGTGGATGTGAATTGAGCCCCTTGATATGTGACTATCTCTCTAGGAACTCCATAGCATGTGAAGATCTCTTCATAGAGGAATTCTACAACTTTATCGTCCTTAGCATATTTCATGGCTTTGACCTCAACCCACTTAGTCATATAGTCAATACAAACCAAGAGGTAAGATTTTCCATTTGATGGTGGATCAATTGGACCTACAAAATCAAGTCCCCATTTATCAAATGATGTGATAACTACTTGAGGGTATAGAGGCATCTCATCTGATTTAGTTGGTCGGCCCATCCTTTGACATCTATCACACTTCCTAGTGTACTTTCCTACATCCTTATGAAGTGTAGGCTAATAATACCCTATATGGAGAATCTCCATGGTTGTTCTCTTAGCTGTAAAATGTCCCCCATAGGGTTCATTATGGAATGCATATAGTATATCATAGGTTTCATCCTCTCTTACACATCATCTCATCACATGATCTGGTCTAGTATCAAATAAACAACTTGCAATCCATGAGAATGGAATTTTTTTCTCAATAAGAACCCTGCACTCTTTTAGAGAGAAATGAGGGGGAACTCTTCCTGTAGCTAGATAATTGGCTATATTTGCATACCAAGGTGTGTGCACACTGATGGAGAACAAATATTCATCAGGAAAGGAGTCATCAATGACTTGAGTGTCCTCTGATGTAGTCAATCTGGAGAGAAAATCTACCACAATGTTTGCTTTACCTAGCTTGTCTATAATGGTGATATCAAATTCCTGCATCAATAGCAACCACCTGGCTAACCTTCCAGAAATCAATGGCTTGTTCATAAGGTATTTTATGGCTACATGGTCTGTATGGACAAAGATATGGTATCTTGTGATAATATGCCTAAACTTTTTGAGAGCATAAATGACTGCTAACATCTCCTTCTCTATCACTGTGTAGTTAAACTCAACCCCTTGTAGGTTTTTACTGACAAAGTAGATTGCATTCTCTATTGCTCCCTCTTTTTGTCCTAAGATAGCCCCTCTAGCATAATTAGATGCATCTATTGAATATGGAAAGGGAGTTCCCAATTAGGGCCTTTGAGCATAGGAGCATGCGTTAATGTTACTTTTAAATTAGAGAATGCTTTATCACAATCTTCTGTCCATTGGAACTCAACATCTTTAGTTAAAAGATTATAAAGTGGTGTTGCCATTTTACTGAAATCTTTTATGAAGCACCTATAGTATCCTGCATGTCGCAGGCAACTTCTAACATCTTTTTGCTTGACAGGAATATGAGGATTGGTAATTAACTCAATTTTGGTTGGGTCCACTTGAATTCCTTTCTGAGAGATATAATGGCCAAGGACCACTCCTTCTTGCATCATCATGTGCCATAGAAAAATGACCCTTTGTCATTTTTATGGCCTTTTAGGTCTTGTTTCATGGTGTTGAAACTATGTTGCTTTGATTTTATGTTGTATCATGGCTTGAACATTCATATTTAGGTACTAAAACTCAAAGAATGACATCTTTTGAAGGTGTTGTGAAGTGTTGTAAGACATTTCTACATTCTTCTAGACTCTATTTAATATAATTCACCTAAAAATCACCTTTTCACTCATCAAGAAGTCCTATATTGAAGTGTTGTAAAGTCTTGTAACAAGGCCTTCACACTTTTCTAGGCACATATTCACTATTTACACCTTTCTCATGCTTTATTTTGTCTCTTTATGCCCTCATATGATTTAATTACGTGTATTTTTACATATTATCCTGACAAACAACATTAAATACAACATTATTCTCAACACTTTTTTTTAGGTCTGAGGTGGGACACATTCACCATGGGCGGCGAATGAGTCCCCCTTGGCCCCAAGTTCAAAATATTTCAAATTTCCTTTCGGGATTTTATTAAAAATCACTTGATGTCGGCCTGTGATGAGGTATGAACGGATAGTAAGGCACAATAATTATATTAATAAGTTTTTTTCACCTCATTTTACATCCTCAATCTCTTACAATCTTCCAAAATTTACATATCAATTTCAAGCATTCAAGAATTCTACATCATCAATTAAAGCATGTTTCAAGCACTTTGAAGCTGCCATTGACATTACTTCAAAATTACAAGATCAAGAGTTAGCCTTTTGTTTGCAGATTTTTCAGGTTATTAGGTGTTGAAGATTTATTTTTTTATGTCAAATAGGTGCTTCAAGTCAACATTAGTCAAATTCAAGCTTGGAGAGACTTATTTGACCATTTTCTACAGATTTCACTTTGACAACCCGACAAGCAAACATTTCCAAATCTGGTGTTGCAAAGTTGTCTCCTAGTTTTTTAGAAATTTGGGAGAGGACTGATTCACCACCTATGGTGAATGAGTCCCACCTTAGGACTGGAAACTTGAGTTTTGTCAAATTATGGATCTCAATAGATAGAAACTAGCTCCCGATAGTTTTTCACCAGTAGGTGGATTGATTTGCCATCCAGGGTGAATGAGTCCCACTGTGAAAAATTAAAAAATTTCATCAGCATTCCAGAAACTCTAGAAAGCTCACACTTCATCCAGGTGCACTTAGATTCATCCCTTGTCTTTCTATTTTCCATATTTCTTCCATTTTCTTCATTTTTTGCATATCACAATGTGTTTTCAAACATAGCTTAAATTGCACTTTTGTATTCATTTTAGTTCATCTTAATTAGTTAATTGCATTTATTTAAGTTCATTTTACATCATATCACATTGCACACATCCTAATTTGAGTGTTACATAAGCATTTTTGGACCCAAATCTCTCTCCTTTTAGGTGAAAAAGCCTAGAAGTGCAAGAGCCAACATTTTGGGTTCCCAAAAATTTATGTTCCATTTTGGTGAACCCGAATTTTGAATACTTTAAACTTCTAATTGCATTCATATCTTGCATCCTAGTTTTCATTTGCATTAGCATTCAATTAGGGCATTGATTTGTTATTGCATTCTAGGACCTTTCATTTTGCATTAGTGAAACATTCATTTAGTCTTCATTTTTGCATTCAATTTCATTGAAAAAAGTAAAAATCTACATTCTACATTTGTAATTTCATTTTGTAGAACATTTAAATCATCCTTAAAATTATGAAAAGCACAAAAAAATTGCATCCTGTGACTCATTTGCCACCTAGGGAAAATCAGTCCCTCTGCACTTTTTAGACAGTAGTTCTATGCTTTTTTTGGCATTTTCCTCCATTTCTATTTTCTATATTTGCATCTCTGTTGCAGTTAGAAAATTTTTTGTCATTTGCATTTTACATTCTTAGATTATCTTGCATTACCATCCACCCCTCCTTTGTAGTACTTGTATGAGTGTTTGGTGCCCTGTTGATAATACTTTAGTGAGAAGAAGTTCTAGACTCATGGCATCTCGTGATAGCACTTTTTTTGTGGATCTTGGGATCTCATGAGCTCCTACTCCTGGTATGGACAATGGTGCATTAGACCCTAACAATGCCATTGCCATACCTTCACCTTTCCATCCTATGCATGTTGACAATAAAAAAAATCCCTACTGCAAGAAAAATTAATTAACATTCATGAGGACTTTGCACATTTACAACAGGATTTGTCACTTGAAAAAATTTCCACCACTACTATACCTTCTATTGAGAACCTTGATCACTTAATTGAGAGTGATGATGGCTTACAAGTGTTGAAACAAATTGCTGAGATTTACAATAAACATGCCTCTTCAAATACCCAATATGCAAACATTCCTATAAGCCAAGGAGCACCTATAGTTCCCCCCCCTTCAACTATAGCTTCCATACCAACTTACACCAAACCACAAGTTCACACAACTACGCATCAACCTAATTATGTGGGTATTTCTTTCCCAATTTCCACAAGCATTCCTACTTATTTTGTGGCATCACAAGTTCCTTCCACCACATTCCCACCCCTTAGCATTCCTTTCACCTCCCCTAACATCACTTAAACTCCATCACCATTTTCCCTTCCACCTCAACCCAATTATCCTGATCCTCTTCTTACCCAACTGCTTACCACTGTTTCATTCATGCAACATCAAATTTCCAACATTAGTCAAGGTCAAACTGCTCCACCCACATATCTTGTCCACAACAGCCCTTATCATTAGAAATATTATGTACCCTGATGCCACAAGGGATAGAAATGTTGAGGTTTGAGAAATACGGAGGAAAAGGAGACCCTATCAACCATGTCAATGCTTATATGTCTTTGTGTAGTGACTTTTTCCTTGATGATAAACTTTTAGCAAAACTTTTTCCAAGGACCTTGAAAGATACCACTTTAGAATGGTTTTCCAACTTGCCCAATCATTCCATCCGTTCATTTAACGAATTGGTGGAGGCTTTCAGTAGTCATTTTCAAGTGAACATGACACCTAAAAATACAATGGTTGATCTTATGAGATGTAGACAAAACACAGATGAAAAAGTGACAGATTTCATCCCTCGTTACCAATCCTTATACACTCAAGTTGATGTCAAAATTCTAGATTCACATCTGCAGAAGATGTTTATTGAGAATTTGCACACCAACCTTCAAGATGAACTTACCATGATGAAATTCCCTTCATTCATGCATTTATGTACAACCTTATGTGATTATTAAAATTCAATTTGAAGTCATGAGTCAAAATCCACTTCTAGCTGAGTTGACAAACCTGAAAACAACAATCACAACCAAAATCACATGCAAATTTTTTGCAAACCTAACCGAGGCTTTTTACAATTTAATCCACTTCCTTCACCACAACCGCAATCAACTCAACAAGTTCAAAATTCAATGACTGCTACTACGACAGTCGTGCCTTATCATTATGGCGATCTAAACAAACAATTCACTCCTTTACCCGACACCCTCCACCATACAATGAACCAATTAATTAAAAAATGCATGCTCACCTTCCCACTTGTTTGACCACTTTATCCTAATCAACCCTTACCACCTACCTTCAAACCTAATGCTTATTTCCATTTTCATCGTCACAATGGCCATGACACCGAACATTGCAAGCGTCTTAAACATTTAGTCCAAGACCTCATTGATTTGGGTGAATTGACCATTATGGGTGTTAATGATCAAGGCAATTAGTTTGTTGCACCCCCTAAACAAAATTTACAAATCTTCACCAACCCTATGCCTAAACACACTACCTCGTTTCTCAAGGCTAGTGAACCTTCGAAGCCTTATGTAATGATTTTTGATACACAATGAACAACCTGA
This sequence comes from Sequoia sempervirens, assembly GCA_007258455.2. Lineage (NCBI taxonomy): Eukaryota > Viridiplantae > Streptophyta > Pinopsida > Cupressales > Cupressaceae > Sequoia > Sequoia sempervirens. Next base: position 151,110,810 of record VDFB02075321.1, read on the forward strand.
TACACTTCCTATTGTTACTCAAGCTACTCCTATGGATAAACTTGTAGCTATGATAGATGTTATTCCTCGTAAGGGCCAAACCACTAAATCTCTTGATATTTCTTTTTTTGCTAAGGACATACTGTAAAAGCTTCCTGATGGTCCTCTCTACATAGCTAGTAGAATCTATGATAAACCTACTAATGGGATATTAAAAGATCTGACTTGTGGTGAGAATGTGATCATAGAGGAGTTTCTAGTATTACATGATCTATATCAAGATGACTATAATAAACTAACTACATGGACTAAAACACATCATGGTTTTGCATGCACTACGATTGGATTGATTATGCTACCTTTACAAATAGGACCTAAGACTTTGGAGGTAACATTTTCCATTATTCCACAATCTGACCAATTTAGTTTACGGCTAGGCCTTCCTTGGCTTCGCTCAATGAAAGCAGTCCCATCAGTTTTTCATATGTGCTTGAAGTTTCCACATGGCAATGAGGTATTCATCGTACACCATAGTGGATTTAATCCTTTATCTTCCAAAGGTAACTTTTCATTATAAGCCTTTTGGCCTGAACCCATGGAACCTATCACCCCTTGTAAGAACTTCTTTTACATTGCTTATCAAAAGTTTAAAGCCAAAAAGATAGTAGATTATCTCTTCGTAACACATCTCCATCCACCTCCACCTATCCTATCCAAGTTGAAACCATGATTACACCTGAATCCGATATTGAAAAAACCATAAAACCTTCTAAACAATCCCCTCTTGACATTTCCCATCCATCGTTTAAACGACCAAGGGAAAATGAAATTACTCATGTCTTACCTCCTCATATCAAACAAGTGTATAAAGTGAAAGAGAAAGTGGTTGACCCATCCTCTTCGGTTTCTCTCGATCTTTCCCCTTCGGACATGGAAGAACCTATGACAACTCAATCCACTCTTACACCTCAACAACTCCAAAACAAAATTAAATGAAACTGCAGTGCTCGAGAATTTCAGCATCGCCATCATCTCCTTGCTCGTCAATCCCATATGGACGATGCTAAAGACAATCAACCTCCACCCTTGAAATACATAATAGATGATCACCTTCTCTCTCCTGATAGTTCATTCCAACAATTGCAACACAATGAACCCATCCAACAACCAAAACTCTTGATACATCCATCCTTAGAAATCACCCTTCGTCCTCCCATCGTTATTAATCTTGATGATGACGATGATGATGTGACGATCGTTAAAATAGACGAAGAAGTAGATAATGATTTGAACTCTTTATTTTCATCTACAATGAGTTTAAATGGTAAATCCTCTCCACCAAGTGAAGAACCTAGTACAACTCCTAGTTCGAAACTTGCAATTCTTCCTTTGGATAGTCAACTGCCCTCGCATTACACTGAACATGATTGGAAGGCAGATGGCTTGTTAGATGGTTAACTTGTACTCACCTAGCTAGCCTTTTTAATTTTCTCTTTTTATTTTTCTTTTCATGTGCGTATCATGTTCCCTTGTATCGTGTGTTTGATATATCCTCTCTTTGTGCACTTCTATTTGTATCTTTATTCTTCTATTTGTCGTGCTTTGTTTTGTATTTTCCTTTTGGGGATGACGCAAAGCATAGAGACACCCTATGTCTCTTCCATGTTGACCCAAACAGTCCTTGTATTTTTCATTTTTGTTTTGTGTTTTCCTTTTTGGGATGACACAAAGCGTAGAGATGCCCTATGTCTCTTCCATGTTGACCCAAATGATCCTTTTTCCTTCATTTTTCTGTCTTTTCTTGTGTTTTTCCTTTTGGGGATGACGCAAGGCATTGAGACCAAAATGTATCCTTCATGTTGACCCAAAATCTTTTTCTCCTTTTGATTTTCGTTTTGCTTGTGTTTTCCTTTTGGGGATGATGCAAAGCATTGAGACCACAATGTCTCTTCCATGTTGACTCAAAACAAACTTTCTTTTTCCTTTGTTTTCGTTGTCTTTGTGTCATTCTTCCAATTCTATGTGTATTTGGGGAATGATGACAGTTCCAATCTCTTTCATACAAAAACATTGTAGCAACAAACATATTGACCCCAAATCCATAGATCCCTTATGTGTTTGGAATGTTTTCTTTTCTAGGGGGAAACTCCCTTTCTTTTCTTTTCATTTTCCTTGACATGATGCAACCTAACTTTGAAACATATGACTTGGCATAGGGCTTTCCAAGTGGGCTCTCATGTCTTGTTTTCTTTTTGCATTTACATTTTTCTTTCTACTTTAAAGTAATTGCTCACAGAACAATGTGTAGCAATTCCTTTAAATTTGGGGGCATACATTACCATCAATTCATTTGCATTATTGTTTCCTAGTGTAGCCTTGTCATTTACGTGATGCATTTTTCACTTTGTGGAAGACATTGGGTGTGATTTCCTTCATAAGTGTGATTTTTCTTAGCATATTGCATTCCTCTTGGTGGCTTGATACGACACACTACATCCTCTACGTTATGAATATACTATTCTTTGATTGGTCCTCTCTTGGAGACATTACACACAATGTTCCCTAAGTTACTGACCTTGCATAAACTGTACAAGACTCCTTTGAACATCTTTTCACACTTTACATTTTTCTCTTTTTTTATTTTTACATTTTTGCATTTTTACCACCTTGCATAACAAAACTTGCATGATTGTGGTACCTTTGTCTTTTTGTTCATGGAATTTTCCTTGTGGCACCTTGTTAAAGTTATAAAGTGGTATAGCTTTAACATTGTTGACTGGGAAGCCCAAATAGTGGCATAACTTTTTCCCATAGCCACTTTTGTTTTTTGTGAGTGCATACCAACTAGCGTATATATCTTACTTTTTGGGCTTTCTCACCTCGCGGACAACTAGTTCCATGGCCCCAGAGTGAGTATATAGTTGGGCCTTCTCACCCTGTGGAAAACAAGTTCTATGGCCCCAAAGTGAGTACACATTCTCTTTTTCAAACAATCAACCTAGATCTCTTATCACAACTAGTTGGATTGATGATCAAAGATTCATTCAAATCTTTTCAACACTTGTGTGTTCCTTTGTCCTTATGCCTAGTTTTCCATGGGATCTTCATCCTAGGGGCTTGATCATCCCTCTTGATCATTGTCATTCCATCTTGCTAACGTAAGTGCATTGGAAACCTCCCCTCGATGTTCATGGCTACTTTAGTGTGAGTTTGAAGTAGGTTCATCCTCTGACTAAAGTGGGGGCTCCATGTGCCATAGAAAAATGACCTTTTTTCATTTTCATCGCCTTTTAGGTCTTGTTTCATGGTGTTGGAACTATTTTTATTTTATTTTATGTTGTATCATGGCTTGAACATGTTTATTTAGGTACTAAAACTCAAAGAACAACATCTTGTGAAGGTGTTGTGAAGTGTTGTAAGACATTTCTACATTCTTCTAGACTCTATTTAATACAATTCACCTAATAATCACCTTTTCATTCATCAACAAGTCCTATATTGAAGTGTTTTAAAGTCTTGTAACAAGCCTTCACACTTTTCTAGGCACATCTTCACTATTTACACCTTTCACATGCTTTATTTTGTCTCTATATGCCCTCATATGACTTAATTAAGTGTATTTTTGCATATTATCCCAACAAACAACATTAAATACAACATTATTCTTGACACTTATTTTTAGGTCCTAGGTGGGACCCATTCGCCATGGGTGGAAAATGAGTCCCCCTTGGCCCCAAGTTCAAAATATTTCAAATTTCCTTTCAGGATTTTATTAAAAATCACTTGATGTCGGTCTATGGTGAGGTATGAACGTATATTAAGGCACAAGAATTATATAAATAAGTGTTTTTCATCTCATTTTACATCCTCCATAATCTCTTACAATATTCCAACATTCACATATAAATTTCAAGCATTCAAGCATTGTACATCATCAATTAAAGCACTTTTCAAACACTTTGAAGCTACCATTGACATTACTTCAAAATTACAAGATCAAGAGTTAGCATTTTGTTTGCAGATTTGATAGGTTATTAGGTGTTGAAGATTGGTTTTTTTATGTCAACTAGGTGCTTCAAGTCAACATAAGTCAAAATCAAGCTTGGAGAGACTTATTTGTTCGTTTTGTTGCAGATTTGACTTCGACAACCCGAAAAGCAGACATTTCCAAATCTGGTATTGCAAAGTTGTCTCCTAGTTTTTCAGAAATTTGGAAGAGGACTGATTCACCACCTATGGAAAATGAGTCCCACCTTAGGATTGGAAACTTGAGTTTTGTCAGATTCTGGATCCCGACAAACAAAAACCAGCTCTCAACAGTTTTTCACCATTAGGTGGATTGATTCACCACCCAAGGAAAATGAGTCCCATTGTGAAAAATAAGTAAATTTTATCAGCATTGAGACAATCCAAAAATCTCACACTTCATCTCGGTGCACTCAGATTCATCCCTTCTCTTTATTTTTTGCATATTTCTTCCATTTTATTTATTTTCTGCATATCACAATGTGTTTTCAGACATATCTTAAATTGCACTATTGCATTCATTCTAGTTCATCTTAATCAGTTAATTTCATTTAGTTAAGTTCATTTACATCATATCACATTGCACACATCCTAATTTGAGTGTTACATAAACATTTTTGGACCCAAATCTCTCTCCGTTTAGGTGAAAATTCCTAGAAGTGCAAGAGCCAGCATTTTGGGTTCCCAAAATTTTCCACATCATAAAGCATTTCTCACTGTTCAAGGATAGATTATGGTCCTCACATATTTTTAAAACCTTCCTTAGGTTTTCTAATGCTTCTACAAAATTGGTACCATAAGTAGTGAAATCATGCATGTAGATCTCCATACAATCATGTGAAATGTCTAAAAATATATTAATAACTACTCTTTGAAAGGTTACAAGTGCATTAAATAGACCAAATGGGAGTGCAAAATAGGCATAAGTCCCCCAAGGATAGGTGAAATTTTTCTTCTCCTGATCTTTAGGTGCAATTTGTATCTGATTATAACCTTTAAATCCATCTAGGAAGGAAAAATATTGCTTACATGCAAGTGAATCCAATACTTGGTCTATAAAAGGAAGAGGAAAGTGATCCTTTTTGGTTGAAAAGTTTAGTTCCCTGTAGTAAAAAAAAACTCTCCATTTACCTCCCTTTTTAGGCACAATTACCAAAGGGGACACCCATTGGCTGTCTAAGATAGGGTAGATAAAGCCCGCATCCAATAACTTTTGTAGTTCCCCTTTTACAATTTCCCCCAATGCAGGGTTGATTCTCCTTTGTGGTTGCCTCACTAGTGTGTAGTCATCTCTAATGTAGATCCTATGAGTATAGAGTTTTGGATCTAATCATTTCATGTCATGGTAATCCCATGTGAATGTATGTTGATGCAACTTCAACAATTTTTTCAGGGACAACTGCTGCTCCTGACTCATTTTGTTGTCAATATTCAAATATTTCCCCTTTGAAACTTGTAATTGTGTAGTCAACTCAATCATGGTTGTTTCACTTATGCTTGTAATTTTTAATTCATGCAGTAACAATGTATGAAGCATATATGTTGCTACAGGAAATCCAGGTGCATGAGAAGTGAGTAGAAGTATCTACAATGGACATGCAAAACTTAATTCACGAGTGGGTGATTCTTCATGCACTTCACAATGGTTCTGAATTATATGGGATAATATTTCATCTTCTTCCTGAAGCTGCATAAAAGGACTTCTTCCTATCATCATGAGTTGTGCCACTGAATTGACCTCTTCGGTCTCTTCTCCAAGATGTGGCCAAATGGGACTATCCATATCATGGGATGGTTGAGAAATACTCATGTCCCCTGACCAACATCTAATGTAGGCATCTGTTGTAGCTAACCACGGCCTTTCCAAAATAATTGGATACCCTCCTAATGTAACTTTAGGGGAAATGATCATGAATTCTGTTGGATATTCCCAAGAGTCTAGAGAGTAACAACAAGGTCTCCTACTATACCATCTAGTTTGACAGTGGAGTTGTCAACAAGCTACAGGACAGTAGGAGTAGGTCTCATATTTGCAACATTCAGTTGCTGGAGGATATCATTATTCATCACATTGATAGCTACTCCTAAGTCTATTAGAGCATTCTTTACTTGGATTCCATTTATAATGACTCCAACTACAAGACTACCTAGGTCAGTATATTTAGGAACAGTGACTTTCCCAAGCATGATATCTACCAATTTCCCTATCACATGAATGGTGGTGGGGTCCTTCTTTTCGCTCCCTCGCTTTTTAAGACATGCTTCTTTAATTTCCATACCATATATGGGAATATCTTTTATGGCCTGGAAAAAAGGTATCTTGACACATATGTGTTTCAACTGATCTAGGATATCAAAGGTTGTTTCTTCCTTTTCTTCCTTTTGTTTAACAACTTCTAACCTTTAAGGAAATGGTGGGTCTTGACTAGTCTGCCGAACTGGTTCATGATTCTTAGGCACACTTGATTGAGCAAGGATGTTAGATAGATTATGATGGTCCTCTTCTTCCACAGGAAGCTCTTTGATAATAGGAGTGGGAGGAGTTGGAAAAGTGGTTCCTAAATGTAGATGAATATCACTTACACTCATAACATATGCAGGAAATTGATTGGGATATGTAGAGTAGACTGGCTACTGCTATGACCAGTTTGTTATTTTTGTTAGGTGTGGGTTGAGTTGGTAACTGAGTAGTTCTAGGTGTGCTAGAGTTGAGTTAGGAGGAGGAGGCATTATGGTAGGCTGTTGATGTTGTGGAGGTGGTTGCATGTAATCAGTTTCCTGGTTTGGCCATTGTTGTCCTCCCCTCCATTGGGATGTTTGTTGCTAGTTTCCTAGAGGTTGGTGCTAATTCCCCTAGAATTTTTGCCACTGAGGTGGAGAGTTTTGGTAATTGGTCCAAGTATTTGGAGGGTTATTCTAAGGCTGAGGTGGATAGCCTCCAAAGTTTGATGGGTATGGGGGTTTCCATTGATTACCAGATGCATAAGAATTCAAATAAGGTCCATTATTTAAGATAATGGATCTAGTGGCATACCTTGTCTTGGAGCCCATGGTCTTCTTTGTGCAATGTAGAAAACCTGGTCATCATCACCTGAATTGGCCTGAATTCCGGTGGAATTTGCTTGCTATCAATGTTGGATACCATTTTACATCTGTAGTCCTTTTTTCTACAATGAGGACAATATTCTACCAACATTGCTTATGCCTCCTCATGTTTCTTCTTTTCTTGAAGTGTATCAAGTTGAGTGGCCAGATTGTTTATGATATCCTACTTGAAATCTTCCAGCAAATGAGTGATTTCCACCCTTGAAACTCCATTAGTGGAGGATTTATCCATAGAAGATTGGTAGCCTCTTCCTTTCTTCATAGCTTCCCTGGAGTAATTTTGACATATCTTCTTAATATCATCCTAGGGAACTTGTGTGGTATCTCCTCCTCCTATCAAGTCTAGAGCATCAATGCAATTTTCATTGATCCCTCTAAGGAAGAGAAACTTTTTAGACTCTTAATTGAGTGCATGATGCGGAGATTTCTGCAAACAAAGCACGAACCTTGAAATATAGTCCTCGAAAATTTCATCTTCCATCTGAGCTACATCCTAAAGATATCATCTCCTCTCATATCACTTCCTCTACAATATTCTTTATACTTCTCAAGAAACTTTGTTTTCATATCATCTGAAGTTTCTACAGTATTCGTACATAAGCCCATAAACCATCTTAATGCTACTTATTTCAAGGTACTAGGAAACAATTTAATCCTATGAGCATTAGTAGTGTAATCATAGCTTTTGTAGAGGATATCAAATTCAAACAAGAAAGTGCCAGGGCCCTCTATTACAAAGCCATAGAATTTACGAAGAACTAAAGCAGGGATGTTCTTGAGGTTATCAACTTCATTTTGGTGAGTGATAGGAAATGTTAAAGATGGTTGGTTAGGTCTATTTGGATTTTGACTAGCCATAATTGTTTGATGGGGTGCCAAAGCAAAAGGATTCTCAATCAAGTTTTGGGCGGCTTGCTCTTCAGAGGAAGTTTCAAAATTGGTCAAATTGGGAAATGCATCAACAAAAGGATTTTCCTCCTCTTCTTCTTTGTCTCTGTATCTCTGGAAAATTTATGGGTTAATAGATTATCAGTAGTAACTCTAGAAAAATCCAAAGAGATAATGAAGAACAAAGGAGTAAGCATGAAAACAAAGGAAAACATATTACCGAACATCTTCAACCTCCATGATTCATCTCCATTATACCTTCTATTTTGCTGCAAGTTGAAGTTTTCCCTCAGATTCATCGAGCAACCTATGAAAATGTCAAGTCCTATGCAAGTGTTGAAGGATTTTCCTATCCAAAATGACTCTAAGTGCCTAAGAGAAGCTCTCAGTGTGTAGGAAAATGGATAAAAACAAGAAAGCCAGAAGTTCACGTGAAAGCTTGAGAGAGATAAAATGAATTCGAAATTGCCATTTTATAAGAAAAGGCAATTTTGAATGGACGGATGAGATTGAAAGGCAAACGGATGGACTAGATTGAAAGTTGAGATAAGGATAAATGACTAAAAAAAGGCTGGGGAATCAAATTAATAACAATCATTTGACTTTTGCATGGAAAAAGGCATCTTTTTGGATTAAAAAATATTTTAATTCAAAATGGAGAATCAAATGATAGTAGGCAATAAATGCCCATCATCTACCAAAATAAGGAATTTTGACTATTTTAAATAAGTAATCATTTTTTTATTTATTTAAAATGGGGAAAGTGACTTGTGGCCATAATTAAATAAATTAAAGAATTTATTTAATTAGAAGAAGAATATGTAAGTTATTGACATATTTAAATAAATAAGCAAGATTTATTTATTTAAATAATTTAGATGAATTAGTGGACATGAATAATTAAATAAATTAGGGAATTTACTTAATTATAAGGAGGCATTAGATAATTAGCGACACATTTAAGTAAATAAATAAAATTTATTTATTTAAATAATTAGGAAGAATAAAGAGACATGAATTAATTAAATAAATAAATAATTATTTAATTAATAGATGAAAATGAACCGCACAACATAATTAAATATTTTAATTATGCTAGGACGAATGTGGTGAAAAACAGAGCTCGCAGGTCTAGATCAATCTTTCGTGTCTACATTTTTCCCCTCTTTGTCATAATGTAGCCTATCACATTGTGACAAAGAAAAATAAGTCAGAGTCATGCCCCAGCGAAGGTACGGAATATCGATGCCCCCTCGGGAAATTTTTCAAATTTTGGCTCGGTGACAGAAAAATTTGGAAAGTGTCCCGACAAGTTAGTTTAAAGACTAGAAAAGTAATGGCAAGATGGTTTTGAGTTTGGACATGTTTAAGGTACCCAAAAGAGCAATCAAAGCTGGAAAAAGGAGCCTCCAGTGATAACAATTGTGAAAAAACCCACTTTTACCCTATAAATAGTTGAAATTGGTGGTAAAATTCATTTCATTTTCAAATTTCCTATAGTAATTTCAGAGAGCTCAGAGTGAGGATAGTAGCAAAGAAGATGGTGATCCCGATCACAAAGCACCGCGGGTATATTGTCAGGACCTATAGACGACCAGAGGGCGCAGAGCCGGTGGTATGTACCCTTAGCCCACTTCGTCAATTTATCATTTTTCGTGCTTTTTCAGGGTTTCTAGGACTAGGAACACATGTGTTGTGATGCATTTGCGTTCATGTAAGCCGCAATAAATTTCACATTCGATGCATTCAATGTGTTGCAACACAAACGCAAAAGGCTATCAAGCCATGGTCAAAATTCGTAGTGCATTTGCATGTAGTTGTGACGCAATCGCTAATTTAAGCCACATTTGACGGTTGTAAAGCCACGTTTGAAATATTGAGACACATGTGAGGGTATGAACGATGCATTTGAATCAGATGATGGATGTGTACAAAATCACGACGCAAGTGGAATTTTGAGACACAATCACGGAGTAGAATGACGCAAATGTAGCATAGAATGACGCAATCACCTAATTGTGACGCAATTGAAGACAACACAACGCATTTGTTTTTGAATTTGACTGATGGTAGCTTAGTCTTGCTTCAACTTTTAAATTTCATTGGCTTAGACTAGGTGATAATGACAAGTTTCAAAAAGATGATGACACATGCTTTAATATGTGCAGAGACAGTTAGCACCTATTTACACACAAGAGAGTAGACCATCAACTTATGCATTCAGAGACAGCTTGACAGATAGAGAGCAACGACAATTGATGCGACTGGGTCTCTATTATGTCACCTATATGCCCGTTGTACGGAAAAATAGGGGACTCCTGACAACATTATGTGAGAGGTGGCACTCAGAGACTTGCTCTTTCCACCTGCTGACCAGGGAGGCTATAGTTACCCTCGAGGATGTTTACTGGATTCTACGCCTACCGATCCAGGGAGAGAGGATTTTTTACGACCCATGACATGGAAATTAAAAATTCATTAGCTACTATCATGATCAGGGTTCTGAATTGGCTATTGAGGGGTATGAGATCTGGTGGGAGTTCATGGCAGAGCACTACAGACGATTTGATGATCTATTAGCAACATTGATTGTTGGTGTGGTTATTCCAAATCATTGAGGACATGGGTTTCCCATTAGCTGGGGGGATGTACTTGCTGGAATGAGGTGAGATAGAATGGTTTATGCTTGGGGACCTTGTTTATTAGGGATGTTATATCATCAGCTGCATGAGGTTGCATATGGGAGGGCACAGAGCATTTCCTGCAGGATGACCTTGCTCATGATCTAGGCATGGGAGCACGTTGCCATTTCTACCCACCGATTGAGAGGCCACAGTTGGCAGATGGTATGTTGTATGTATATTACTATATTGGTGTGCTACAGAAGAGCCATTATGGTGAGACATGTTGGTGGAGACATAGGATCGACACCATGACTGTATTTATCTAGAGACCGTACAGGGATTGTGGGCAATGGGAGGGTGAGGCGAATCATCCCAGTTTCTGCCAACAGTATCGATATCTAATTGGTCGGACGGTGCAAACACAGTTGATTGTGGAGATGCACTTTCCGTAGTGGGTTCTTAGACATTTTTGTGAGTAGCAAGGTATTCCGATCGGGACAGCTGAGTATGTGAGGTCGTCTCGGGAGTCAGCATGAGAACCACCCATATCTGTGGCCTTTTCTACTCAGCAGATAGATGGACTAGTGGTGCAGCAGTGGGGATGGAGAGGAGGTGTTGTAGATCCGGGGACCATTGCAGATTTTTATTTATGGTGGTAGACACATAGGCCTATTCCCCTCACAGATCAAGATGGACCCACACCAGTGGATCAGAGATCTATTAGTCCACATGTGTCACAAGCTAGATGAGGGGGTCGAGTTGGTGATAGAGGGAGAGGCAGAGGCTAAGGGAGAGATGGGGATAGGGCTAGAGGTAGGGGCGGAGGGAGAGATGGGGATGATGGTGATGATGGGGGAGCCGGTGGGAGATGGAGGAGAGGAGGAGATAGAGGGAGACACGAGAGGTGGGTGAGGCAACGAGTGGCCAGAGCACCATTGGACCCTATTCCAGAGGTAGCCGAGGAGGAGGAGAGGGGAGTAGAGCATGCAGAAGTAGAGATCGGAGGAGAGGAGAGGGTGATGGAGGAGAGGGAGGAAGAGCATGCAAAGGCGGAGATTGGAGGAGATAAGAGGGTGATGGAGGAGAGAGGCGGAGATTGGAGGAGAGGAAAGGGTGATGCAGGAGAGGGAGGTGGAGATTGGAGGAGAGGAGAGGGTGATGGAGGAGAGGGAGGCGGAGCATGCAGAGGCGGAGATTGGGGGAGAGGAGGAAATAGGGGATGATGACGATGATGACGATGAGGTCATTGATGAGGTAGACCACCTACTACAATGGAGTCTGGTGGAGGTAGATGATGGGATGCCAACAGGGCCAATACTACCAACAAAGGCCACTATAGATCAACAAGTTGTTGACCTTTAGAGGAGACTTGATGAGAGCACTGCATAGGTCAGGGCTTTAGAGGATGAGCTTGAGCTAGCGAGGGTCGAGCGGGATCAGGTTGAGATCCAGAGGCAGGAGGCAACACAGTGGTGTGTAGAGTTTGCAGCACTATGTGCAGGGCCTTCAAGGGATATGGCCCGTGAGTTTTCCAGGGTGAGTGCTTGGTACGAACAGTACATGACCCTCTATGAGCAGGAAATGCCTCCCAAACGATGAGATCCTACACTGTCATGCTCACAGATGAGGACAGGAAGCGGCCACAAGTTAGGGAGTGGGAGTAGCAGCAAGAGCCACACTAGTGTGGCAAGGTCTACCTCCTCAGGGCACACCTCAGGTCACAGGTCTCACCACTCATGCAGGCATGCCTCGAGTCATCATTCGAGCCACAGTCATGGGTCCACCAGATCAAGGCAAAGGTCAGTATAGAGGTAGCCACCAATGACAGACACCTCAGTTGCTTAGGTTACAAACACGGCTCAGACAACCCAAATAGTGACAAATGCCTCAGCCACGTAGGGACAAGTGATAGTGACCATGATGGCCTCGGTTCCCCTGACAGAGCATAGATCCCCTAGATCTTCTCCTCGAGGAGATGAGGAGAGTACCTCCTGAGATATTGACATTTCATGTATTATGACATTATTGACTATTGATCCTGCAAGCTCCATTTTTGGGATATCTCTTCAACTCTATCTTGTGACACTGATATTTTTTGAGATTATATATATGTGATGCAGTTTTCATGTGGCCTATCTTTTTTATGTTATGCGATGATGTGCTATGTGATGATGATGATAATTTAGATGACATGTTGTGACTATGCAACTGTACTACCTATGTGATATTTTCTTGATGCATTTCCTGATTCATATGATGATGTTATATGTATGTCTATGCCATGGATGCATTTATGATGAAAATGATATGATGCCATGGATGATATGGATGATAATATTTATGTTTTTATTTTTTTTCATTTCCTTCCCATGATTATGGATGCATTGATGGATGACAATATTGTAGACGGATTATCTAACATGTGATTTGTGTGATGATATGTTGTGTTATGCTATGAGAATCTATGTATGCAATTGGTGTTTTATGATTTGGATCTAATCTACTGTGAATGTCTAACATAATGCAATGTCTATATGACTATGTATGTGAATGTATTTTTGTGTCTCATAGGATATTATCGAGAGATAGAAGAAGGACGAGGCGATAAGAAACAAGGAGATGGATGTTAGTAAGACAAAAAATCCTTCAACACATTTCCATAGGACTTATCAATTTTTGCTCTTAATCATCATTGGGTGAATTATCGCAATGGCCAACAAACACCATGATATGACATAAATCAAGGTGTGCAAGGTCATACCATCACTTGACATAAACATTCATAGACAAGGATGATCATGACTCATATTACAAGCGTATTTGCCCCAGTCGTTTTGTCATGATCAACCACAAATGGTGAAGACAATCAAGACAAATCATGAAACTTCATTGCTCCTCTAAATCCTGTTGTTAGTACATCCTCGAGGAACTAGCAACATGATTGTTAGAAATAAACAAAAAAATCATAAAATTAAATGCCTAGTGCTTGCTAAGTGTCTGGATGTCAAGATGTCAAGTTTTTCAAAAATGTTGAATGTCCTAGTGTCAACGTGTCCGAGTTGGTGATATGAAGATGCCAAATTGGTGTCAAGTTTAGGAAGGACACATCCTAAATGATGTCGAGATGTCAAAATCTGAAAGGACATATTCTGAATGATGTCGATGCCATAGTGATGCCAAATTCAGGAAGGACACATCCTGAACAAAGTCGATGTCAAGATGTCGAAATGATATCAAGTTCAAGAAGGACACATCCTGAACAATGTTGATGTCGAAATGCCAGATTGGTGTCAAGTTTGGAAAGGACACATGCCAAACGACGTTGATGTCACGATGTCGAATTCAGGAAGGACACATCCTAAATAACGTCGATGCCAAAATGCCAAGTTGATGTCAAGATTCGGGAAGGACACATCTCAAATGATGTTGATGCCAAGATGTCAGTTTCTGGAAGGACACATCCTGAATAATGTTGATGTCGAGATGCCAGATTGATGTCAAGATTTGGGAAGGACACATCCTGAATGATGTTGATGCCAAGATGTCGGATTCAAGAAGGACACATCTTGAATAATGTTGATTTCAAGAGGAACATATCTCGAATGTTGTGAGAAAATTCTCAAAATTCCAAATGATTGTGACGAGGCCTAAGAAGAACACATCCTAGGAAATGAATAAGTGACGGGGCTACCCTTCAGAAGGACACATCTGAAGAGTAAGCAAGACTTGACTAGTTTGATTAAGTGTGACTAAGTTTGACCTATTTTGATATGCCAAGATGATTGCCGTGCTTGATTGACAGATTGTAGAATTTCGCGTGGGTAAACCATTCGTTCAAATTTTGAAAAAGACCATGATAAATTTAAAGACTATTTCATGTGTGTGAGAAAATTGTGCAATGAACCCTAATGGAATGGCCTAGTGTGGCCTCGAGGGCTCATCGATAGATGGCCTTGCTTACGTCATACACTCAGAGACCTCGTAGTTCGACATAACCAATGGCTTTGTCTTGTTGACCAAATATTGAGTCATGATTTATTTTGACAAACCTAAAAGGGCTGACCTAATGTCTCGGGGGATTGAAGATGAGCCTTGCCTATGTAGCAAATGTGCAAAGACAACGTAGTTCGAGAATGACAAAGACTAATCAAGACTTGAATTGATGTAACTGTGTTGACTGACATGACTCTATTTTTTGGAATTTTTTGTGTTTTCTTTAGGACGTTTTTCAATTTTTAGGTCTTTTTTCAGGACATTTTTTATTTTTAGGTCTTTTTTTAAGACATTTTTTGATTTTTAGATCTTTTTTCAGGACTTTTTCAAATTTTAGGTCTTTTAGACATTTTCAATTTTTTTTAGGACATTTTTCAATTTAGGTCTTTTAGGACATTTTCAATTTTAGGTCTTTTTCAGGACATTTTTTGATTTTTAGGTCTTTTTTCATGACATTTTTTTAATTTTTAGGTCTTTTTTAGGACATTTTTTTATTTTTAGGTATTTTTTCAGGACATTTTATGATTGTCAGGATCACGTACGCTACCCACTGCAGTCTCATGATAAAAGTTTTCCCCTAGTCAAGTTGAATATGAGCTAGGAAAAATGGAATGGAAAGAAAAGGTATGACGAGCATGGATAGTGGATAGTATACAAGACTTGATTTCAACAATTGTCATCCATGAACGGAAATGTCATGATGTCCGGGTGAAGTGTTATGACAAATATCGAAAAAGAGTATGTTTATTAGAGACAAAGGTAGATAGAGTGACATTAGATGGCACAATAATGACTGACTACACATGGCGCCTGTTTTTTAGGTTTTCACTATGGTACTTATCCAAAGCGCCTATTTACCAGGTTTTCACTATTGGATGAATTATTTCTCTTTATTTTTGTCATTTTATTCTTCTTCTTTTTTTTTTTGGTGTCACCAGGACGCCTATTTGCTAGGTTTCCATCAAGGTGATGATTTTTTGTATTTTTCAATTTTTTTGTATTTTTAATTGGTTTTCAAGCAGGCTTTCTGATGTTGTGCATAGAATTTCCTCAAATGTAAACTATTGATTGGCTCCATCAACTGTTCACCTTCGGGAGTAGCTAACTGATATGCTCCGGAACCTAATGATGTTATGATGATGTAAGGTCCCATCCAATTAGGCTCAAATTTTCCTAGCCTCTCCCTATCCGACTGATTCTTGGGATTCTGGATGAGAACTAGGTCGCCAATGTCAAATTTCTGAGTCATCACCCTTTTGTTATAACTTTTGCAAAGACAATTTTGGTATGCTTGTAAATGATTCAATATATTGTGTCTACATTCATCTAGAATTTCTAACTCATGCAGTCGTGACTATTTGTATTCTTCATCAGTGATGAGGCCTTTCATGGAGAATCGCAAAGATGGAATTTTGACCTCTATGGGAAAGATGGCTTCGACTCCAAAGACAAGGGTGAAAGGAGTGGCACTAGTGGGAGTGCGGATGCTCATGCGGTATGACCACAAAGTAGGGTTGAGTTGGATGCGCCAGTCATGGCTAGCGTCATTGACGGTCTTCTTAAGAAGTTTGATAATGGTTTTATTAGATGCCTCAACTTGACCATTTCCCTGTGGGTAATACGGTGTAGAAAAGTGGTGGCTAATATGGAAATGTTGACATAGTTCAAAGACCTCATGATTTTTGAAGGGACGACCATTATCCGGGATGATGGATTGTGGAATGTCGTATTGACAAATGATATAATTGAGGATGAATTTGGAGATTTGTTTGCCGGTAATGTAAGTGAGTGGAATGGCTTCGATCCACTTAGTAAAATACTCAATGGCGGTGATAATAAATTTGTGTCCATTGGAGGATGTAGGGTGAATCTTTCCCATGAGATCAAGTCCCCATTGTGCGAAAGGCCAAGGAGAAGTGATCGGACTCAACTCTTGTGTTGGAGCATGAATCAAATCACTGTGAATCTAACATTGGTGACATGTTCTTACAAATTCCAGTGCACCATTTTCTAGTGTCAACCAATAGTACCCAAGTCTCGTAATCTTTTTAGCTAAGGTCGGGCCACTTGAATGGGACCCACATATACCCTCATGTACTTCCTGTAAGGTCGTTTTTGCTTCATTAGTGTTGAGATAATGGAGAAGGTTATTGTCGAAGCTACGATGGTAAAGGGTGTTGTTGATGATGGTATAACGTGCAACTTTGCAGATAAACGACTTTCTTTGGTTATTGGAAAGTTTTTGAGGAAGGATCTGTGAATGAAGGTAGTCAAAAATGTCCTTATACCAGGGGGAATTGGAACCAACAAGCTCACAGACCATTTCTGATTTGGGGACATCATAAGCCAAAACCAATAACTGCTCAACCAAAAACTCAAATTGTGGGACGTTGCTGGGAATATCAAGGAAAGATCCAATTGTTTCTATAGCGTCAACAGCCTTGTTCTGTGTTATTGGAATTAATTCAAAGGATAGCTTGTGAAAATATGTCAGAAAACTGTCAACCATCTACTTATAAGGTATTAGCTTCTCATCTTTTGTTTCATACTCATCATTGACTTGGTTTATAACTAACTGAGAATTGCTGAGGACCTGCAAATTCCTAATTTTCCACTTGACAGCCATTCAAAGTCCTGTAATTAGTGCTTCATACTCTACCATGTTATTAGTGCACAAAAATGAAATGCAGAATGACCTTGGGATGGAATCTCCTTGTGGAATAATGAATACTATTCCAGCTCCTGAGCCATGATTAGTTTGAGATCCATCAAAGTATAATTGCCAAGGCTATTGGGATTCCGCGTGAAATACGAACCCATATGGAAAATCTATTGTAAGAAGATGATTATCTGGTACCGGATTATCTGCGAGCTAGTCTGCTATTACTTGTCCTTTGATGGCTTTTCGCTCGACATATTGAATATCATATTCACTAAGGATCATGACCCATTTTTCTAAACATCCTGTCAATGTTGCTCGACTCAAGAGGTACTTCAAGGGATCGATCTTGGCTACCAAGTATGTCTTACGGTTTAACATGTAATGCCTTAATTTTTGGGTTATGAATAAAACTGGCCAACAAGCACATTCAATGGGTGTGTAATTTAGCTCATACCCTACCAGTGTTCTACTGATATAATATATAGCTCTTTATTTTTCTTCATAGTCATTCTATGCTAGTAATGCCCCCAATGTCAAAGTAGTTGCAGAGATGTACAAAATTAATGGTTTTACTTGGATATGAGGCATGAGAACTGGAGGTGACAATAAGTATTGTTTGATCTGGTTAAATGTCTCCTAGCATTTATCTGTCCACACAAAGGGGATCGCTTTGCATAGGAGATACTGGAATGGTTGGAACCTATCTACGAGTTTAGCAATGAACCATCTGATAGATTGAAGCCTACCTTGTAGCATTCTTAGGTCACTGATTCCCTTAGGAGGAGGCATATCCAATATAGCTTTGATTTTAGCGGGGTCAACTTCAATGCCTCTATGGGAGACCATGTACCCCAACAACTTGCCTGATGTTACACCAAAAACACACTTTTTTGGGTTCAACCGGACCTTATACTCTTCCAACCTCCTAAAAACTTTGTCTAATACTGAAAGATGGTCTTTTCTTGTCAATGAATTTTCCATAAGGTCATCCACATAGTCCTCGATTAATGTGTGTATCATGTTGTGGAATATTGTTGTCATTTCCCTTTGATATGTAGCGCCTACATTTTTAAGACCAAACGACATTACAGTCCAACAGTATGTACCCCAAGGGCGTGTGAAAGCAGTTTTGTGTTGGTCTTCAGGGGCAATACAGATCTGATTTTAACTAGAGAAACCATCCATAGGGGACAACATCTCATATCCAGTTGTAAGGTCCACAATGATTTCAATGTTCAATAAAGGAAAATCATCTTTAGGGCATTCTTTATTGAGATCTCGGAAGTCTGTGCATATGTGAATCTGTCCAGTATACTTGGTGACAGGGATGATGTTGGATATCCATTCTGTATAGTCAATTGACCTGATAAAACCTACATCCAACAATTTTTTGAGTTCAGCTTTAACTAGCAATGCAGCTTGTGGGTGCATTTTTCTTAGCTTTTGTTTTGCTGGCTTGGAATCTGGTAATATTGGCAAGTGATGTAATACTAACTCAGGATCTAACCTCGGCATGTCAACATAAGACCATGCAAAGTTTATCTTGTGTTCTGAGAAGAATTTTTGAAATTCTGGCTGTTCAACTTCTGTCAACGATGCCGCAAAGAGAACCATTTTGGGGTCCTCCACAGTAGCTATATTAACTACTATGGTGTCCTCGACAAGCATTGCTGATTTTTCTCTATCTACGGGGAGAAATTCCATTCCTCCACCCTTGGGCGCCTCAAGGAGGTTTTCACCCTCGGATACGTCCTTTATTTTTACTATTTTGTCGTTAGAAGGTGCCTTTCGATTTTCACCTAGAGACATGTCATTTTTTGTTTTATTTTTCTTTTTAATTTTGTGACTAGAGGATGGCACAATCTCCCTAAAATAAGCAACACAATCCAAGTCAATGGTAAACCCAGCTTTGTGATCCCCATTTGGAATGCCTTCACGTAGCCCTAGAAATTCTGCTAGAGCCTCATCATTTTGAAAAGTGTCCATTACTGGTGGGCCTTTCTAGTTCTAGTCAATTAGGTCAAGGTAAACTAAGGATATTCCATCATCAGCATTTGCAAATTGAGGAGATGACATGGAGAGCATGTAAATGGACACCGAGACATTGAAAATGAAGTTGTCATCATCTGGGTCTATGTCTAATTCTATCCAATATTCTCCTTCACTTTTTTCATACTCACCAGCGAAGTAAGGGACAAATGGAGTAGCATTAGGGGCAGGGTCAGTAATGGCAAGTGACAGTTCAAGTGATTTTGTATGATGGTCATCAATTTGGGGTGACTGGATAGGTACGTCGGGGCTAGGACGAATTGTAATTGAATATGATCTATACTTGACATCATTTGGTGTTATATCGATCTTGAATATTTTCTAAAATCATTCTTCAAATGTAGGCTCGCCAGGTTCAAGGAATAATTTGTCAAGGCAACAGTCACTTAAGGATCACTGAGAGCCAAATTCCCATTCATGAGAGTCGGTTTCAGAGGAGGTGTCCTTAGTTGTCTCAACACAGTTTGAAGCATACACTAACTCACATGGAAGCACACTGGTACTTGGATTGCCAAATTCTCATGGACCTAACCTTAACCCAAGATGTTTTGGTCTTTCTAAAATTGATAATGGCTCACGCCTTCCATTATTATCCTTGCCAAGACCACTTTTTCCATCATAGCCTTTTTCTTTTATCATGTTGTATCCTTTTCCATATATGGCTACTTGCAAGGGAGTCAAGTCCCGTGGTTCTTTATAAATCTAGGATAGTATATCATTTGTGTCCTCTTGACTCATTTCGCCTCACTTAATGAAAATTGTATTTGGAGGAACCCTGCAAATTTCTTTTGCTTGTATTCTAAAGCAGGGTTTACCATAGACCTAGGGAGACTTGGGCATCTTTGTTATACAATAGGCAGTATTCAGCTTGTACTCTCCACATCCTTGGTCCTAAATTTGGAATCTTGCGTCAACTCTTGGGGTGAAGTGGTAGGTGTTATGGAAGTGGTCATGGTGGTCAAAGAAACAGAAGTGGACGTGGTGGATGAAGAAGCGGAAGGCTTCACGAGTGTTGATGGGTCAATGAATTTGGAAGACAAAGATGTCAAAGCTTCCCTATTGATAGACACTTGATGCTTCGATACACTGCGTAAGTTGGTACAATATTGGAACGAATTAGGGTCTCCATATATAGTAATCTTGGTGCCTTCAAATGGAAACTTCAAACATTGGTGGTATGTGGAAGGGATGGCTTTCAACGCATGGATCCAAGGTCAACCGAGTAAAATGTTGTATGGAAGGTCCAAATCTAGAACTTGACAAGTGGTGTCGACAATGACTGGCCCATTCTGAATTGGGAGTGTAATTACACCCCGAGAGGATCATTCTTCATCATCATATGCCTTGATAAAAAATGCTTTTTGTGGATTCTACGCAAGCATCTGAAAAGCCTAGTGCCTTGACCAATTTTAAGGAACATATATTCAATCTTGCTCCGCCATCTACTAAGACTCATCTAACCTTATGTTTATGAACAAGAACTTTGATATGAAGGGCATCATTATGGTTGGATTTGGATGACGAATAGTCTTGGTCCAAAAAGGTGATATGGTGGGGATTCATGAGATATCCTACCATGGCTTCAATCTGGCTGACATTGATATCTTGGGGAACAGAGGATTCTTGCAATGTTTTATCTAGGATGGCCTTATGGGAAGGCTAGATGCATAACAACTCAAGGATAGAGATTTGTGCGGGTGTTTTTCCAAGCTAGTCAATAAGATTAAAGTTTCGTTTAGGTTGGGACTTCTTGTTCTGTGGACGTGATTGCGGCTACAAAGTAGACAAGCCAACTATTGTTACCTTTGGTTATCTAGGGGGAGGAAGGCTGACTATGGTGACCTTTCTGGTGTGGGTGGTGATATTGCATTCAGGGGCCTTTCTGATGGTGACTGTGTAGACATGTTCATTAGTTGTTCTAACATGATGTATGATAGGTCCCCCAAAATAGTCATATCCACTATGGGCATAGTTGGCTCGACTATTGTTATTTGTATTTGATGTAGAAGGGTTTCCAGAACCATGATCCTATAGTGGGTTCTTGTGTATTATATGATCCGCATTAGAAACAAACTATGGTACACCAACTTCAATGATACACTTTTCAATAAGTTCTTGTACCATATTTTTCAATTGTCTACAAGGAGAGGTTTTGTGTCCTTTTATTCGGTGATAGCCACAAAATGCGTTATCATCCTACCAAGATGGTTTAAACTGCCTAGGGTCGTATGGTTTGGGATCCTCAAGTGTGATGACACCATTCTGAAGGCATTTCCAGAGAACTTCTTCAATAGGCTCACCCAAGGGAGTGTATGTATGTCCTCTAGGGAATTATTTGGGTTGTCTAGGCTTCCTTTGAGTTTGATTATTTTGATTGCCTTGGTTATTATGATTTGTTTGGACAGTGTTAGTAGCATAGGTTTGTGTCATCATTTGTGTGTTTTTTGGTTGTGTCACTTTTAGATTAATCATAGGACCCATAGCATTGATAGCCTTAGCATCGACTACACCATCGTTGGTGACATGTTTGTTCTTAACCCACAATTTTTTTTATCAGCAAAAGGAGGGTTTGCATTTGTGTTTTTAGGACCATATTTCAGTTTTCCTTCAGCTATGAGGGCTTGTTCAACTTGGAAACCTCGTTCAACTAGGTTCACAAAAGTTGTACAACAATGGACACGCAAGCCATTTTTCAGTGGGCCTAATAATGTTTGTACGAACATGTCAACTTTTTCCTTCTCAGGTATATCTATATGACAGTGACTCGCTAGACCCCTCCATTTTTGACAAAATGGTAAAAGGGTTTCACCTGAATCTTCTTCTATGAGTTGGCATAAGTTGGTAAAGGAGGTGTCTATGTCAATGTTGTATGTGTAATTTTTCACGATTTTTTCAGCAAGTTCTTTCCATGACTATATTCCGGGTTACAGTGCATAGAACCATTCTAAGGCTAGTCTTACGAGGCATTTAGGAAACAATTGCATTAGATATGTGTGCTCATGAGCAATATCCACACAACTTGTTATGAACTCTCTGATGTGGTCAAGTGGATTTGTTTAACCCTTGTATTTGTTGAAGTTTGGAGCCATATAACCATGTGGAAATGGTGGCATGTACAAAGTTGTATCAAAAGGATATGGACATAATTCATATGGAATTTGTGTCTTCTTGTCAGAGGTTTTCATATTTTCCATATGTTTTTGAAGGTCATCCACTCTTGCTAGCAAGGCGTGTACAATGGGGTCATTGGTTGCCTTAAAGTAAGGTATGTTCTGATTAGGTGTTTGTTGATATTTCTAGTTGTGAGTGGGAATTTGTTGTTGAGTATGAATCTGGGATGAGTATGTGGGAATATGTGACCCAACCATGTTTGTTTGTATTTGAGGTATCTGAAATCCCTGACTCATTTGATTGCAAAAGCAACACATTTGTTGCATCATTTGAGTTCCTTGTCCTTGTTGAAAGAATTTTCCATGTAGCATGTTGGTGTTTGTTCCTTGGAAGTTTCCATATGGTATGTGGATATTCTGTCCTTATCCATGTGTGATGTTCATATTTTGTCCTTAACCATGTGGGATGTTTAATTGTGATGATGTATTAATGTTGTGTTGAGGGCCTTGAATGAAGACTCGTCGTGTGTTTCCTCCAAAGGGATTAAATAAGATTCCACCATAAGGATGTGATGAAGATTCCCCCATTGTCATAGATGAAGATCCCAACATAGGGTTTGTGGGATTTTCTCCCATTAATGTGGACCCAACGGTTACTCCTATCATTTGTGATGATGATGCGGATGTTGTAGGCATGGGCATAGTAGATGTTCCTCCAATAGATGTTGTATTAGTTAAGGTGGAGGTGTTTTGACTTGTGGTGTCACTAGATGTCACATTAATGGTGCTAGTAGCAACTTGTGTGGCAACCACAATGTTATTGCTATTGGAGGCATTGTTCGTGTTTTGTTGAGATGTCATGGTTTGTGTCACGTTTTCTAGAGAAGGTCTTATGGTATTAATGTCGAAGCCTTTTGGTAGTTTTTCCCCTTGGTCTAAAAGCATAGCAAGGTATCTATCGGGATCGTTCAAGACCAATTCTTCTACAAATGAAGCTATGTCAGGATTTTGAGTGGTAGCATCTAAATCCTCAACTAGTACTTTTCCATTTTGGTCTCTCTATATGAATTGCTCAAAAAGTGGATTTTGAAAGGAAGTTGACATGCTCATGGATGATTGTATGTTCAAATTCCCAAATGGGTAGTCATAAATCCAATCATTGGGATTGGTGTTGGTGTTGGTGTTGTTGTCAAAGTCTTGTCCAAAGTCTGCCATTTGTCTTTTCTTTCTTTGAAGTCTTGTTTCCACCATCAAGGAAATTGCTCAAATGAAGATGATGACAATGCAAGTATGACACTAGTCTATGTTTTTGCCTTTTTGTGTGATAATGGATGACAATGCAACAAGATGATAATGTTTACCTAAGGAAATGCGTAAGGCCGACAAGCTAAAGTGACGATTATGACTAGGATGACGATTATGACAAGGTGCAAAATAAGGACTAAGATGATTATGTCGACTAAAGAGGCAACTAATGCAAATTCTAGGTTCAGAATGATGACTAGGATAAGTAATATTTTTTTATTTTTGGGAATAAAGTATGCAAGGTATAAACTAAAATGTAATTTGGAGAAAGGGGTACCTAATCACTCTAAGCTTAATCCTTTTTTTCGATTTTAGTTACCAAAGGACTTGTTGAAAATGACAAAGTGACAAGGTCAAGATGACTAGTGAGTTTTCCCAACTAGACTGCTAAGTTGGAAATCCTCACAAAAGGTGACAATGACGGAAAATAGGAATAATGACGAAGTCCAAGATAACCTAGCTATGAACACAAAGATTTTGCAAATTGTGATAAAGTTAGCCTAACCCAAAGTATGCAAAAATGAAGAAGCTATGGGCAAGCTGATGCTGAAAACATGATTATGAAACCTAATGGATGACATCAAAAATTTGAAATTTTAATCCTAGGGTCAAAAATGCAAACTAATGGTTGAATGATAAAGGTTTTAAGCAATTTCAAAGTTGGTTTCTGATAGAGTCCTCTTTGAAAATAAAAGTGTTTAACATTAGGCTGATAATGTTTAGACTTAGATTCGACTTTGTATCAGGGTTTTGTTTATGTTAGGAAAATGTGTCGTTTGAGACTTTGGATGTTTCATAGTATTGTGAATGCATTTTAGTTTAAGCAAATGCAGTTCTGAAATTAACAAATGCGACAAATTTTAGCAAATGCGGTTCTGTGAAGTTCAAATGCATTGTGACGCAATCATATGTGGTGTTTATGGCAGCAGATGCAGTTTAACAGAGCGATTGTGTCTTAGGGATTTTCAAATGCATTTCAGGACAGCAGATGCATTTCAATAGTTGCGTCACAGGTTGTAAAAAGTGAGTTTTCCGATGTATTGGGAAAAAAATCTGATCTGTCAAAGGTTGAATGTTTTTGTCCAGATTTGTAAATGTGGTGAACACTGTTTGAAAATCCAGCAAGCAATTGACAAGCACAATGTTTTAGTGTAAGCAAACACATGTAAGACAAGCACGATCCTAATATTCCAAGGGTTTGTATACTTGGTATAGCCCACTGATATACCCCGGATTGGTGTTGAACACCTCTCCTTCTCGAGAGAGGATAGCTTAGAAGTTTGGTGGCACAGGCTCCCTTATTTGCATGCACTTCTATAGGCTCACTAACTTCAGATTCTTGGGTAGTTACTTCCCAAGAATTTCTATCTCTACTCAAGGGAGTCAGTAGTGAGTATCTTCAGGAATGATACTGTACCCTACACTATACCAAGCAATTACTAAAAATGGTTGGCTTCTAAAACAATAGGTGTCTAGTAAGGGCATCCGTTTGAGTGGCCACACATGGGGTGAGAGATTAATCACCACTTAGGTGGCACTCCAGCCTGAAGAGGTTATGCTCAACAGGGTTTATGGGAGTACTACTCTATCCATGTGACACATCCACACTCATGGTACTTGAACTTTTCTCAAGCATCCATTTTATATCCCGGTTGGAATTGGCTTGGCTTTAGCCTGTTATCGGTTGGGTCACCCCTTAAGGTGATTACTTTTTCCCTTAAAGCAGGCCCATTTCTAGAAATAATAATTGTTTCTCTTACACCCAGGATCACCTGAAAGCACAAGGGGAGAGGATACTTCGATTATTAAGTCTTAAGGGTTTACAAGAAATAAAGTGGGTATGGCTTTCTGATCACCAAGTTTTCACAAGGTGAGAGCATAATCACCTACCACTTTCAAGCAAAATCAAACACTTGCAAACAAAAGTTCATTTTAGTGCACCAATGGAAGTGTTCCTAAACTAAAAATCACAAACAAATGATTTGAAAGATTAGTCTTCAATAAACATAGCTGCAAAATCACATGTCAGTAGTTTGGATAATTGGCTTTGACTCACGAGCGCTACAAACCCACATGTTAGTAATTTCAACAAATTCCTTTGACCCATGAGAATCCAAGCGCCACACACTGCAACTAGGCATTAGCAACTATAAAATCCTATTCTAAAGGATGCAAGAAGAAAAAAAAAACTAAAAAAGAAAAGAAGAAAAGACTGAAATAATAAAAATACAACAACCTGAAAAGAAAATCCGAATACAGAAACTGAGTAGGCAAATGTGTTACGATAGAGAAAATACGTCACAATAGTTTCTGTCAGAGTTTACCAACTGAATGTGTTTTCCTACACACAGATGTGCCAAAATAATTCAAATGCGCCAGAATAACTTTCAAATGTGTCACGTTTCTATTGGATGCATCACTTGTGGTCACGAATGTGGTCTGATGTTCAAATGCATTTTTTTTTTTTTGAGTGCGTCGTGATGCAGTGAATGCGATGCAGGATGGTTCAAATGTGTTGTTTAAAAACCTGTAGCTACAAAACAGAGACATAAATTCGTACGAAAACAAAAAAATGCAGTGAAAGACGTCGGGTTCACCTAATGTATCTCTAGAAATTTTATGGGTTAATAGATTATCAATTTAGTAAATCTAAAAATATCCAAAGAGATAATGAAGAACAAAGGAGCAAGCATGAAAACAAAGGAAAATATATTACCAAACATCTTCAACCTCCATGATTCACCTCCATTATACCTTCTAGCTTGCTGCAAGTTGAAGTTTTCCCTCAGATTCTTTGAGCAACCTATGAAAATGTCAAGTCCTATGCAAGTGTTGAAGGATTTTCCTATGCAAAATGACTCTAAGTGCCTAAGAGAATCTCTAAGTGTGTAGGAAAATGGATGAAAACAAGAAAGCCAGAAGTTCACGTGAAAGCTTGAGAGAGAGAAATTGAATTCAAAATTGCCATTTTATAAGAAAAGGCAATTTTGAATGGACGGATGAGATTGAAAGGCAAACGGATGGACCAGATTGAAAGTTGAGATAAGGATAAAATGACTAAAAAAAGGCTGAGGAATCAAATTAATAATAGTCATTTGACTTTTGCATGGAAAAAGGCATCTTTTTGAATTAAAAATTATTTTAATTCAAAAATGGAGAATCAAATGACAGTAGGCAATAAATGCCCATCTTCTTCCAAAATAAGGAATTTTGACCATTTTAAATAAGTAATCATTTTTTTATTTATTTAAAATGGGGAAAGTGACATGTGGCCATAATTAAATAAATTAAAGAATTTATTTAATTAGAAGAAGAATTTGTAAGTTATTGGTATTTAAATAAATAGGCAAGATTTATTTATTTAAATAATCTAGATGAATTAGTGGACATGAATAATTAAATAAATTAGGGAATTTTTTTAATTATAAGGAGGCATTAGATAATTAGCGACACATTTAAGTAAATAAATAAAATTTATTTATTTAAATAATCAGGAAGAATAAAGAGACATGAATTAATTAAATAATTAAAAATTATTTAATTAATAGATGAAAATGGACCGCACAACATAATTAAATATTTTAATTATGCTAGCATGAATGTGGTGAAAAACAAAGCTCGCAGATCAAAATCAATTTTTAGTGTCTACAGTCTCTTGACAGATTTTGAAACTCAACTAGCTAATTATCAGGATTAGGGTCATTAGGAAGGAATCTCTCATGAGAATTTCTTCTCTCGCCTCTATGCATGTGGTATTAACTCAATTTCAACCAACTCACACAAAGAATTGGTGAAAGAATAATAGATCATTACTTTTCTCAAATGAAGGGTATGCTAAGAACAAACTTTAGGGATACTGAAACAAGAAAGAAACTAGAAATGACTCTAAAGAACTTCCTAGTTTGACACCATCCTTGGAAACGACGCCAAAAATGTTGGCCTCCTCTAATGGTTCAATAACTAAGCCCTTGAAGCTATAACTTAGAGATTAGATATCTACACTAAGTAGTGGTCTTGCTCATCATGAAGGTTCATTTCATTGTCAACCCAGGGACATGAACTTCAAATGGCTTAGCACTATATGTGCACTAGGACTCAACTGTAGTCATCCTTATCCTATAACTAGAAAGGAAACAATATTGAAAATAAAATGCTTGAAAGGAATTAGCATAAGTATTGAGCATGAATCAAAAACTAAACTGGACTGAAATAAATGCCAGAAATAGAGATCTCAACAAATAGACAGGAAGTTACTATGTCTTCCTTGGCTATAGGAACAGACATAGAACAGAGTTCCAATGGTTGTAGGAACAAACAATTGCTAAGATCGTAACTAATTACTGAATAGAAAGGTAAATACTAAACTAAATGGATGGAATTCTCACCAAATGGTCCCCCTTGAATGAGTTTTCCTTAAACTAACTTAGATGCAACAAATCAAAATATCATTTCATTCATTGAAAACATGATTACATCATATCGGCAACATGACTGTATTCCTTGAAACTCAAAATGCAAGTACAATATCAGAACATCCAACCTTGTGAAGAGGGACATCTGGCCATTATTTATAGAAGGAAAGCTTCTAACTAACCCTAACTAACTAGGCAGTCGACTCCATCAAACTAAGAGGACACCATTTATTGAAAGCATGAAAAGATGAAGGAAGTTATGCATGCACAAGACTTTAGTCAAACCGGTCTTGCCTCAATGAAGATTCAACATAGCAACACCTCCTAAATCTACTCAACTAACATACATGATCATTTAAAGGTAAGTTATAACTTCCACATGAGCTAGAAGTTTTCCCTCTATTGACCTCTTTAATGACCATCTCTCAAGACTTCTTTAGGAACTAGCTAGCTGGAATGAACTTCTTCCACCTTGCAAGCTTCATTTATATCTACATCTTAATATGAACTTGCATAATGACATTAGCATGCACAAAAATATTGTATATACATAATCACCTTAGAATAACATTCACTCAATCACGTGTAAAATTAATATAAATATATCACATAGTAGGTTAAATATCATCAAAAGTTACTGGGATAATTTCATGCCCAAAGTTCACAAGTTTAGGGAAATAAGATAGAGAGTGTTAATAACTAGGTGCTAAAGTCCCATAGTGGGTGATCCCACAAAGTTGGTTTACAATTTCTAGGAGATTCTGATTTTTTTTCTGAAATCACATATTTTTAGAAAATATAATGATTTAAGCCTTTAAAAGTTCTATTTAAAGCATTCAAATTGAAGAGGGTTTGAACAAACTACCTTAGATAAAACCCCCTTGGATAGAACCCCACTATTTTTAAACCATACCTATAACGGAGTCTCTTTTACACCTATCAAAATGCTGATAAAAAAACACTTTTGATTTACCCTTTGGGGGATCAAATGAATTCATTTGAAATTTATTTTTTGTATGTAGTCCTTATTATAAGCTTCCCCAAAAGTATAATGTTAAATAAATTTAATTATTATATTTATTTTTTATTTCTTGTGAATGTAGGTTTGTCACCGAAAATCAAGCTCTTTGTTCTGCACATGTGGAAAAATAGAAGATTATCAAAAAAAAATTGAAAAATACGAGTACACTAGATATTGAATTCCTTGATCCGTAAAAAAAAAAGAATTTTGATACATACAAAAAAAATTATATGTTAGTCTGCCTATGTCTGAATTGCAATTGGTTTGACTTTGAAACTTGATTAAAGAAAAAATATTCAATAAAATACTATGAAACCAATTGGAAGCACTAGGTATCGTAGTTACACATCTAAATTAAAAATATATATAATTTTATCCTTCATGGAAAAAAACTTATGTGTTATATGATGAGCATCACTCCTTAAAAATTGTGTTTACAAAAAAAAAAACTAGTTTTCGAAGGAGATAGAAAAAGAAGTGCAATCTTATTCCAAAAAATTTGAAAAAAATATATTTAGAATCTACAAACAAAATGTCACAAATCACTAGTTTTCATCATCTTCAAATTCCTCATAGTTTAACTACTATAGGTGCCCAAAAGTGAAGATTTAGTTAGAAAAAATCAGTTCAGTGTCCAATTTGGCCAAAAATTATAAACTAGTATTGTGGGATCACCCTAGTAACAACAAAAAATATGTGATAAACCCTATAAAAAATGAGTCATTATTTGGACTCATCACCATATCTTGTATCAATGATTTCAGTTCACCCTTGACCTGCACTAGAAGTGGGGTCAAGGGGTTAGTCAACCTTGTCCTTGTATGTCACTTCTTGTTGTTTCTTTTGGCTAGTTGATCACCTTTCATGAACATATAAGAGAAAGCTTGGGATGTGGATGACATGCCTTAAGTTGGCTCATGTGTGACATACTACCTTTTACATGGCGTAGCTTATAGGAAACATATGACTTGGCATAGGCATTTCTGAGTTAGCTCTCATGTCTTCTTCTTCTACTTTAAAGCAATTTAGTAATGGTGTTAGCAACCTCTTTAAAGTGGGGGCATACATCAACACTCATATTTCATTGTGCGATTTTCTTTCTCTTACACGATTTCCTCTCTTAGAAACATTAGGGACATGTACCATAGAAAAATGGATCTTTGGACACTTTCATGGTCCTTTAGGTCTTTTCCCTATGATGCTTCGCTTATTTTTCTTAGATTTAATGTTGCAATGTAACTTATGTATTCACATTAGTTCTTGAATATTCAAATTATGATGTCTTGTGAAGGTGTTGTGAAGTGTTGTAACACATTTCTACACTTTTCTAGACTCTTCTTATTATAATTCATCTAAATATTCCCTTTTTATCCCTTACCAAGTCCTATATCAAAGTGTTGTAAAGTCTTGTAACATACTTTCATGCTTTTCTAGGCTTTTCATCACTAATTACAACTTTCTTATGCTTTATTTGGCCCCTTTATGCACTTATAGGCCTTAATTAAGTGTGTTTTTTAATACAAACTTGACAAACAATATTAAATACAACTTAATTCCTGACAACCACTTGCATGCTTTGAGTGAGACCCATTCACCATGGGTGGTGAATGAGTCCCTCTTGGCACAAAATTCAAAATAAATTCAAATTTCCTTCAGGTTTTTATTCATTAAGACCTTATGTCAGCTTGTGATGTTGTATTTTCGGGTAATTAGGGCATAAGTGTGTATAAATAAGTGTTTTTCCATCCATTTTAACCCCCATTCACCTCATTCACTCTTTCATCATCAACTAACATTCTTGCATTCAATCCATCATAGCATCATTTGATCAAGCAATTATCAAGCATCTTGGAGCAGCCTTTGACATATCTTAAGACTTCAACAATAAGGGTTTGGTGAGTTTAGGACACGTGAATGTTGTTTATTCATCATTCCCTTCTTATTTCATTTCATTTCTTTATCAAGGGTTTGATTACCAAAGTGGGATTTGACCAAGGCAAATCCCTATACTCTAACCCTTAACCATTTTTTTCCTCTTGCCATGTGTGTTTTTAGGTATTGTAGCTAGATTTGTCAAATAAATAGGTGTTGAAAAGTGCTCAATAAGTCATCAAAGCTATTCAAGTCAACTAAACCCTAATTCAAGCTTGGAGACAACATTCAACCTATTTTCTGTAGATTTGGTTCCATCAACCCGACAAGAAGACAAGTGTAGATCTGGACCCATAGATTTGACTTTAGAATTTGTAGATTTTTGGAGGAGGACTGATTTGCCACCAGTGGCGAATGAGTCCCACTGCTAGGCTAGAAAAGTTGATTTGTTCAAATTTCAGTTCTCGACACTCAGAAACCAGTTTCAACATAGTTTACCAGAAGGACTTATTCGCCATCAATGGCAAATGAGTCCCTCTAGTCATCAACAGTGATTTTTGTTAAATTCTAGAATCTTCAAGCATCAGTATTCCATCTCTAGGTGCACTTTGTTCAGTCTCATTCAATTCTGATTTCATTTGTGCATGTTTATAGTTCATTTCTGCATAGCACACTGTGTTTTCAAACAATTCATATTTCTTAAGTTTTGCACAAATAATCGATCAATTTTATCCATTTTATCCATTTAGGCATATTTACATTATCCTCACATTACTTTGAGTGAACCACCATAGCTTTTGGCCTATCTCTCTCCTTTTAGGTGAAAAACCCTAAGAGTGTAAGAAAGTACATAGCCCCCAAAAATTGATGGTTCATTTTGGTGAATTTTCATATTAAACATCATCTTTTTTATTTGCATTGCATTTACAACCTAGGACTCATAGCATTAGCTTTTTCATTGTACTTGCATCCTACGGTTTACAAACTTGCATTAGTGAATATCTCATTTAGAATTCATTTTTGCACTTCAAAACATTACAAAAATTCAGATTCTACATTTGCACCTTAATTTTGCATCAGAAAACCATAAAAGATCACTTTATTTTTTCTGAAAAAACACAAAAAATTCATCCCCTTGACTCATTCGCTACCCTAGGTGAATCAGTCCAATTGTACATTTTGAACTACATTTTTAGGCATTTTCTGGGCATTTTCTACATTACCGTTTTCTGCTATTACTTTTTGTCATACTTTCCAGATTTTTTGTTTTATCCACTTTCTAGCATATTACTTTACTTTCACTCATTTTCATCATGGATTTTTTCTTTAATAAGTTTTGGAATTCCTTAAAATCCTTAGTGGACATATCAAATTGTGCCTTTGGTTGTGATCCTAATGACCTTGAGCTTCCTCATGCTCCTTCAACTCCTCATGAATGTCCTCCTCATGCTATTAACATCATTGGAGAACATGATAGCATGAATAAGTTCTCAAATGAATGCCTTGACAACCTCAAAAATAATGCATCCTTTTACCCATCCATGAAGTCACAAGACCTTCCTACTATTTCACCTCCTAACATGTTTGGTTATCTACATCCTAAAACGAATGAAGAACCTAAGTTCCCTCCATCAGGTGGACCTAGTTCCTCTAACCAAGAAACTCCTCAACCATTATATGCTACCAAAGTTACAAACACACATATCAACCTTGAGGAAACTTATGGAAAAGGTTTTACCATTTTGAGAAAACAAGGATGTGATATAACAACTGAACATGACATTCACCAACTTTTAGAACAAAAACCAACAGATGAAAACACAACAGGGTTAGGATATCAAGGTCCTCATCACGAAAACAAGCCTCCTAAAGAGCATCAAAGATTTCATCATGATGGCATGATGATATATGATTTTCACCCTAATTTTAACATCCTTCTTCCTCATGGACAACCCTTACATGATTCCAATGAAAAGAATGCTAGGATCCCTATGGGTCCTCTTCCTCCTTCAATTCATGAAAAAGGTGAATCTAGTAAACGTAAATGACCTTACAAATTGAAAAAACTCAAGTTTCCTCTCCATCCACCACCTGAACGTGAAAGAAAACTACAAATTCTTTTAAACAGAGGCCTTATACTCTTACGACCTTCAAATAGGTTGGTCATCCATCTTAAAGATTCTAACATACCATATTGAAAATATCATCGTGTTCTTGGACATCGCAGTGATGAATGTTGGAAATTGAAGGACATACTAAACAAGTATTACTTCATTGATACTAACTGTTATCCTATCATTCCATAGTACTCTAACCCAAATCTCTCATCATGCAATAGTTAACGAATTTTCCATTCTCACTATTGCATGATCCTTCCCATCATCCATCTTGTCTCATTCTTTTCTTACACTCAGTGGGGGCAGGAGGTTTTTAACCTTGTCCTAGTAATACATTTCTCCTTCTCTCTTAACTGCGTTATTTACCTTTCACTTATACTACTTGAGATTGTGAAGTGAATAACTCAATTTATGTTTGAATTACATTTGAATTACTAGCCTTTTTACATTTTCCTTTCTTTGGTGTGCGTATCATGTTCCCCTGTGATGTGTGTTTGATGAACTCTCCCTCTCTTTGTGCACTTCCTCTATTTGTACCTCTATTCTTCTATATGTTGTACTTTATCTTTTCTTTTTCACTCTTGTTTTTTGTTCTCCTTTTGGGGATGACGCAAAGCATTGAGACACCCTATGTCTCTTCCATGTTGAACCAAATGGTCCTTTTACTTTCTTTTTCACCTTTGTTTTGTGTTTTTTTCTTTTGGGGATGATGCAAGGCATTGAGACTGAAATGTCTCCTTCATGTTGACAAAAAAGTTTTTCCTTTTCTTTCATCTTTTCATTTACTTTCGCTTGTGCTTATCCTTTTGGGGATGATGTAAAGCATTGAGACTGCAATGTATCTTCCATGTTGACCCAAAATAGATCTTTTTCTTTTGTTTTCACTCTCTTTGTGTCATTCTTCTAGTTCTATGTATTCAAGGAATGATGATAGTTTTGAGCTCTTTCATAACAACATTGTAGCAACAAACATATTGACCCAAAATCCATAGATCACTTATGTGTTTGATGTGTTCCTCTTTGGGGGAAACCCCTCTTTCTTTTATTTCTTTTCTTTCACATGACACAACCTTCCTCAGAAATGTATGACTTGGCATAGTTGGCTCTCAAGTCTTGTTTTCTTGTCGCATTTTTTATTTGCTACTTTAAAGTAATTTCTCACAGAACGGTGTGTAGCAATTCCTTTAAAGTGGGGGCATACATTGGCATTAGTCATTTTCATTTTTGGTTCTTAGTGCAGCCTTGTTACATTATACGATGTGTTTGTCACTTTGTGGATGACATTGGGTGTGATGTCCTTCATAAGCGTGATCTATCTTAGCATATTACATTCCTCTTGGTAGTTTGATACAACACATTGCATCCCTTAAGTTGTGAATATTCTATTCTTTGATTAGTCCTCTCTTGGAGACATTAGACACAATGTTCCCTAAGTGATAGACCTCGCATGAACTTAACAAGACTCATTTGAAAATTTCTTTTACATTTTACATTTTTTCATTCATATGGCCACCTTGCATAATGCAGCTTACATGCCTATGGTGCCATCCTATTTGTTCATGAGTTCTAAGCATATGATGCTTTGCTTGTCTCATGAAGCATGAACCGACATTTTCCTTTGTGGTGCCTTATTAAAGTTATCAAGAGGTATAACTTTGGTATGGTTGAGTGGGAAGCCCATTCCAAGGCACAACTTTCCCCATAGCCACCTATGTGTTTTTTAGTACATACCAACCAAGTGCATGTTTCTCACCTTTTGGGATTTCTCACCTGGCAGAAAACCATGAGTTCCACCGCCCTAGAGTGAGTATGCATTTTCCTTTTCAGACAAACAACCTAGATCTGATCCACAACTAGTTGGACAAACGATCAAAGCTTGATCCAACTTTTCCTTTTTCCCTTCCTCTTCTCTTTTTTCTTCCATGTGTGTGTTCCTTTGTTCTTATGTTTATTTTTCCATGGGATCATCATCCTGGGGGCTTGATCATCCCTCTTGATTGTTGTCATTCCATCTTGCTAGCATAAGTGCATTTGGATCCATCTCGATATGCATAGCTAAGTTTTAGTGTGAGTTTGAAGCATGTTCATCCTCTCACTAAAGTGGGGGCTAAATGTACCATAGAAAAATGGATCTTTGGACATTTGCATGGTCATTTAGTTCTTTTCCCTGTGATTCTTGGCTTATTTTTCTTAGATTTAATGTTGCAATGTATATGTATTCACATTAGGTCTTGAATATTCAAATTATGATGTCTTGTGAAGGTGTTGTGAAGTGTTGTAACACATTTCAACACATTTCTAGACTCTTCTTATTATAATTCATCTAAATATTCCCTTTTTATCCCTTACCAAGTCCTATTTCAAAGTGTTGTAAAGTCTTGTAACATACTTTCATGCTTTTCTAGGCTTGTCATCACTAATTACACCTTTCTTATGCTTTATTTGGTCCCTTTATGTGCTTATAGGCCTTAATTAAGTGTATTTTTGAATACAAACCTGACAAAAAACATTCAATACAACTTAATTCCCGACACCCACTTGCATGCCTTGAGTGGGACCCATTCACCATGGGTGGCGAATGAGTCCCTCTTGGCACAAAATTCAAAATAAATTCAAATTTCCTTCAGGTTTTTATTCATTAGGACCCTATGCCGACCTGTGATGTTATATTTTCAGGTAATTAGGGAATAATTGTGTATAAATAAGTGTTTTTCCATCCATTTTAACCCCCATTCATTGCATTCACTCTTTCATCATCAATTAACATTCTTGCATTCAATCCATCATGGCATCATTTGATCAAGAAATTATCAAGCATCTTGGAGCAACCATTGGCATATCTTCAGACTTCAACAACAAGGGTTTGGTGAGTTTACGACACTTGCATGTTGTTTATTCATCATTCCCTTATTTCATTTCATTTCTTTATCAATGGTTTGATTACCAAAGTGGGATTTGACCAAGGAAAATCCCTATACTCTAACCCTTAACCATTTTTTTCCTTCTTTACATGTGTGTTTGCAAGTCTTGTAGCTAGATTTGTCAAAGAAATAGGTGTTGAAAAGTGTTCAATAAGTCATAAAAGCTATTTAAGTCAACTATACCCTAATTCAATCTTGGAGACAACATTTAACCTGTTTTTTGTAGATTTGGTTCCATCAACCCAACAAGAAGAGAAGTGTAGATATGGACCCACAGAGTTGACTTCAAATCTTTTAAAATTTTGGAGGTGGACTAATTCGCCATCAGTGGAAAATGAGTCCCACTACCAGGTTGGAAAATTTTATTTGTTCAGATTTCAATTCCCGACACTTAGAAACCAATTTTAACACAATTTACCAAAAGAAAGACTGATTCACCATTAGTGGCAAATGAGTCTCGTTGGTCATCAATAGTGATTTTTGTCAAATTCTAGAATCTTCAGGCATCAACATTCCATCTCCAGGTGCACTTTTTTCAATCTCATTCAATTTTGATTTCATTTGTGCATGTTTATAGTTCATTTATGCATATCACACTGTGTTTTCAAACACTTCATATTTCTTAAGTTTTGCATAAATAATCAATCAATTTTATCAATTTGCTGCATTTAGGAATATTTACATTATCCTTGCATTAGTTTGAGTGAACCACCATAGTTTTTGGCCTATCTCTCTCCTTTTAGGTGAAAAACCCTAAGAGTGTAAGAGAGTACATAGCCTCCAAAAATTGATGGTTCAGGACAATGTTGCCCAGGATGAGACCTTGCACTTGTCCTCTTTTAGAAACAAGATGAGACCATTTTCACTTATCCTCTCTTGGATACATTAAGCATGATGTTCCCTAAGATGTGATCTCGCATGGAGTAAGCAAAATCCCTTTGAACATTCCATTACACTATTTTTCATTTACAACATTTTTTTTTCATGAGCTCCAAGCATACAAAGTTTTTCTGGTCTCTTGAAGCTCGAAAAGACCATTTTTATTTTGTGGCACCTTATTAAAGTTATCAGGAGGTATAACTTTGGTATGGTTGAGCAGGAATCCCATTCTGAGGCATGACTTTCCCCATGGCCACTTGCATGTTTGTGAGTGCATACTAGCCATGAGAGTATGTTTCTCACCTTTCAGGACTTCTCACCCGGTGAACAGTCTAAATTTATATCACCTCATAGTGAGTATACATTTTTAGACAAACAGCCTAGATCTGATCCACAACGTGTTGGATAAAGAGTCAAAGCTTGATCCACCTTTTTTATTTTCACTTTTCTCTTCCTTCTAGTTATGGCCATTGCATGATCACATATCTTGTTTTAGTACAAAATCATTCACCTTGTGTGTGTCCTTTTGTGCTCATGTTGGTTTGACTTAGGATCTTGGATCCTAGGGGCTTTGTTATCTCCTTCATCTTCATGATCCTAAACCATCCGCATTGGTATGATTGGACCCCTCTTGAATGTCTACTTTAGTGTGAGTTTGAAGCAAGTTCATCCTCTCACTAAAGTGGGGGCTAAACGTATCGTAAAAACAATTATTTCTTGCTTGATATGGGAATAATTAATGATAAGTTGGACTTAATAAGGCCCTGATTTAGTATTGTGAGGTGTTTTACACATCCACATTAGGCCTTGGACCCTTGCATTTACTAAATAAAATGCATTTATCGATGTCTTGTAAAGGTGTTGTAAATGACTTCACACTTTTCTAGACTTTTATTAAGCATTTAAGTTTAATGGACCCATTTTTCCCCTAATTCAATGTTGTAAAATGTATTTAATTGCATTCTCACATTAATTTAGAAGGCTTGTAAATTAAACATGATTTGAATCTAGTGTTGTAATATGTCTTACACATTCACATTAAATGTTGTGCCTTTCTAGGCTATGTGGACCTCATTTTAAATAATGTTGTAGAGTGTATTTAATAACACTTTCACATTGAAATTTGTGTCCCTAGCCCTAATTACCCTTTACATCATCATTAATAGGCCCCAATGACCCTG
Source organism: Sequoia sempervirens (assembly GCA_007258455.2). NCBI lineage: Eukaryota > Viridiplantae > Streptophyta > Pinopsida > Cupressales > Cupressaceae > Sequoia > Sequoia sempervirens. The sequence goes on from VDFB02075321.1 coordinate 151,148,954, forward strand.
TATTGTGCATCCCAAGGCTTAATTTGATAAAAAAATCCAACTAGAACAACATAAAATCTTAATTTCTTCACTCCTCGACAATCCAGGTGGCAAAAGAGTCTCTATGGGACCCATTTTCTACTTTGGGAAAATGAGTCCCATCTAAGTGGGAATAAGTCACCCATAGTGGCGAATTAGTCCCATTTGAGCCATTTTTGATGTTTGAGTGAGAAAAATTAGGTTTTAAGTCTAATTTTATTTCATGTCGGCCTTGGGGATCAAGTTAACAAGAATTTTAGGTAGATTGCACATATAAACAAGCTTTTAAACCCTAATTCATTCACCTATTCATGTATTCATCATTTATCATCTCTCTCAAATCAAGCAAGCTAGGGTTAGATCTTTTAGAGAGCATTCAAGACCACTTCTAAGGAATTCAAGGGTAGATTCTTCATCCATTGTTGCAAAAATTCAAGATCTATCATCATGGAAAGTTTCTAATTCCTTCATTTCATGTTCATGCTCCATCTTATTTCTTCATTCAGTTTAATTACCTAAAAGGGGTTTGACCAAGGCAAACCCCCATTCCCTAACATTCAACACTTCTCCCTCTTTCTTTGTGTGGTTGTAGATTTAGGTACTTAGAAGGCTTGGAGATTATTGAAGAATATGTTACAAACTTGTTGAAGAAATCTCCTTGCTGGCTAGGTCAAAATATCCACAAAAGTCACTTACATTCCTGAATTTGGCAGTTTCAGATTTGGACACCTGGAGGAACAAAAAGTGCAAACTGAGAGCTTTAGTTTCCAATTTTAGATTTTCAAAAAATCTAAAGTGGAATCATCCACCATTAGTGGTGTATGAGTCCCAATGTACATTTTTTTCAGATATTTTTGTAGATTCAGATACCCATTTGGCTAAAACGGGCTCTGGAATAGTTTTCCAAATCTGGGACTAAGTCACCTAGAATGGCGTATGAGTCCCAGTAGGTCAAAATTATAGAATCAACAACATTTCCAGCATTCATCCTAGCCTCCACAAGTTTCCAGGTGTACACATTCAGTTTCACAGTTTTATATTTTGTTTCATGGTTATTTCTAGGTCATTTAGTATATGTTTGCATACTACACTATGTTTTCAAACACTTTTCCTTTTCCAAGTTTACACTTGGTGGTGAACCCCTCTTTTCTATTTTTAGCCTTTAGAACCTTCCCTTTTTTATATTTCAATCTTCTTTGCATTGAAGTCTCAAGGGTTTGTTCTTGAATGAAGTGTTGATCTTTGTCTCTCTCCTTTTAGGTGCAAAACCCTAGAGGTGCAAGAGGTGACAAAAATATTTGCTACAACAAGAAGAACATGACTTAATTATTTGAAAGAGGGAAATGGTAGGAGAAAAATTCAACCATAATTTCTCTCAAGGGTGAAGTATTTGATGAGATAAATGTTCACTTCATCGTATGGTTTAGGAAAGTTAGTCTTTTTATAGCCATTTTGGAACCTCACCACCTTCTCTTCAATTAGACAAAATTATTCATTATAGTTTTATCTTTTTAATTGCTCACCCATTTTAATTTAATCCACTCCATCCTTAGGTTAGTATCTAGGGAAATAAAGTCTTTAGTGATAGTAAAATATAGACTACCAATACTAACCTACCCCTATTTCTAGTATTTGGAAAATTGTACCTAAAGGGAAGGGGACTCACATATCTCAATATTCTTCAAGTGGTATAACCCACCATTGAAAAGCTCTTCCAAAGCTCCCTATTAATTTTAAGAATTTCACATGACACAAGATTCTCTTGGACCCAATGACCCCCATACTATTCACTAGGGGCCACAAGGAAAACCATAATAAAGAATATTTTGTATAGTAGATTAGGGCTAAAAATTCTAATTTGGACCTATATGTTCATTGAGGAAAATATGGAGATGAAAATGCACATCTACATTCCAAAATGAGAACCTTCTCCATGTGACAACAAACAATTATTTTAACACATCCTTTTGGGTTGGATGATCATATCTAAACACAATGACAAATATATGATCCTTTGAGGAGGAACAAAAAAATAAAAATAAATCATCATATAAGAAAATGATGACATGACACAGACCAAACACCTAAGAAAATCCCACAATCATAACACTAGCTATAAGAAGTCCACTATGGTGGTTTTGGGTTTTATTTTATTTTATTATTTTTATGCATCTATTAGCTCTAAAATATATTTATAAGGTGTGTTCTATTGATACATTTTTGTGAACACTAATTTTTGTATTAATACATATGTTTTTTTCCCTTTTAAAAGTATCCTTATTTTATACGTTTTTCTAAGTTTGTCATCTTTAATTCATATCTAATATTTCACATATCATTCTTAACAAATCATGAGGTATTTCATCATGAAGCATAATTAGGACATCACTCACGATGACATCCCCAATAATATTCTTCTTATTTTTTCGTTTCCTCTCCTTTCTCCTATGTTTTCTTTCTATGAAGCATATCAATCAAAAAATCCCCACAACTTTGAATTAGCAATGTTTACAAATGCACATGTAGAACTTGGTAGTTTTTCTTACATGGATATGAAGTTAGATCAAAGATTAAATATTTGAATGTGTTGGTGTTTGAAGTTGTAGGTTGCCAATTCCATAAATTTTAGGCTATTTCTAAGTTCCATAAGTTTCAAACTCAAAAGACATACCTTACAACTTATGATTACGTAGGAACACTTAAGGACCAATTGATAAGCATGGGTAGTTATTTCTTCTAGTTTAGGATCTATTGGGTAAAGGAGGGTTTTCCCTAAGGTGCTACCTTTAATATAATAAGAGAAACATGACATAACAATAGACCCTAAAATAAATCATATGCATTGCATAGAAAACTCCCATTCAACTATCATTAAGAATCTATGTGTTGGTTTGTTAATACAAGAGGTACACATCCTCATTAAGTAGATACAAAACCATGTATGAAATCTAAAGCTACCCAATTACTAAACATTAATAATGTTCGCTTTAAATTATACACTCATACATATATGTAAATAGAATAGTAAAGAAGACATGTAAATATGAGATCATGATGATTCAAACAATATCTTTAAGTGGAATTGAAACAACTAAAATATACTTAATTAAATTTGTGTCAAAATTTTAATTAGTTATCTACACAATATAAAAATAATATAAAAACCAAACTGTTACAAATAAGATAAATCTTATAGACTAATACTTTATTTTAATTTTAAAATTAATTTTGTGAAAATTTGATATTTCAATAATGCACTAATTTTTAAAAAATAGGTGTCATTTTAGATAGATATGATGCACATTTTATTAATAAATAAATAATTATTTATACTTTTTTAGCGATAGGCTATTTGTGTGAACTTTGGTCAAAAAATTTGTCAGCCTCCCCATTTTTCAGACTTCCAGCGGTTGGGAAAACGGTGGTAGATGGGTTATAACTTTGGTCAGAATTTTTGTCAACCTCCCTATTTTTTAGCCTACTGATGGCCGTGAAAAAGGTGGTAGAGGTGGTTGTTGGCTTCCTTTGGAATAGGGTGGAATTTTTCCCACCGCGTGGATAGAGAAGGCTGCCAAAATTAAACACTGGTTTGCATCAACATTAATTGTTGTATGATTTGTTTGTATTAGCGATGGTCATAATAACAACTGTCGTTTAATGCCTCAAGGAACAAAACGAATGTCTGGGAAATTTTCAATAAGAAATTTTTTGGTGTCGTTCTCTTGCTATACCTTCTATGAGAGTTGTGAGTGAGGAGGGTAAGCTTTTGTGAGGGTGCAAGCTCGATTAAGCTTTATGCAGCTTCTGCGAAGGTGGGTGGAGGTTATTTTGTATTTTTTGCATGGGTGTATGGTTGCAAAAGCAAACGAAAAGTGTCGCCTATGATAATATTTTGCCCATTTTTGTGCAAGAAAGCTAGCGGGAAGAGGTGTGTTTGAAGAAAGTGGGAAGAGGTGCATGTCGAAAAAACCCTTAGCGATATTGTTTGATTTGTGGTTTGCGGCCTGTGCCAGGCTATATTGTTTGATTTGCAATAAGGTACTATTGATTGTTTCAATTTTTTATAAATTGTTGTTAAGAAAATACAATATAGTTTCTAAAAACGAAATATTGTCTCATTTATGGTTCGCGTTTTGTGTGTATGGTTTTGCATGGATTTGATACTATGATTTTTTGTGGGTTTCTATTTATGGTTTCCATTTTCTGGATATGTTTGCAGGCCTGGATAAGAAAGGCAGCCTGGAGAAAGCTAGTGGAAATAGGTTTGTTTGAAGCAAGCAGGAAGAGGTGCATATCGAAAAAACCATTTTCATATTGTTTGATTTGTGGTTCACCGTTTTCAGCAGGCAATATTTTTTTATCTGTGATAAGGTGTTGTTGAGAAAAGACTATATTGTTTGTGAAAATGACTATTGTTTGGCTTAAGGTTCGCATTTTGTGTCTATTGTTTTGCATGGGTTCCTAACTATGATTTTTTGTGTTTTGTGGGTTTCTCTGTCTGGGTTGGTGTTCAAACCAATATTGTTTGATTTATGGCTTCCATTTTGTGGTTATGGTTGCAACGAAATGAAATAGTTAATCTTATACACTTTGTGTTAGGTTCCATTGGGCATTGTTGATTATATTTCTCTTTCTTAAGCTATATTGTTTAATTTTTTAGAAAGTGTTGTTGAAAAGGTTGTATTGTTTCAATTTTCGATGAGGTTCTGTTGAGAAAAGAGTGTTTTTTTATGGGTTTGTTACTGTCAATTTTCATCGGGTTTCTCTTTAATGTTTTTGTTTTGTGGGTATCTTTGCAACGAAATAAAAGTGTTGACGTTATTCAATTTTTGTCGATTGTTATTGTATAGCTCGAGCTATATTGTCTCATTTTCAATAAGGTTTTGTTCAAAAGGCTATATTGTTTCAATTTTCAATAGGGTGTTGTTGAGGAAAGACTATATTGCTTGTTAAAAGGAATATTGTTTCGTTTATGGTTGTGTTATGTGGCTATCATTTTGCATGGGTTTTGTGGCTATGGCTTTGTGGGTTTCTATGTCTGGGTCATTGTTGAAACCAATGTTGGTTGATTTGTGGCTTTCGTTTTGTGGTTATGGGTGGAACGAAATGAAATAGTTAATGTCGTACACCTCATGTTTGGTTACATTAGGTATTGTTGATTATTTTTCTTTGTCTTAGGCTATATTATATCATTTTCAATAGGGTGTTGTTGAAAATGTTGTATTGTTTCAATTTTTGATAAGGTTCTATTCAGAAAGGAGTATATTTTTTGATGGGTTTGTCACTATTAATTTTTGAGAGGGTGTTGTTGATAACACTATATTGTTTCTATTTGTGATAATATTTTGTTAAGAAATGAGTATATTTTTTCTTAGGTTGGTTACTTTTAATCTTTGTGGGTTTCTATTTATGGCTTCCATTTTGTGGCTATGTTTGGAATAAAATAAAATTGTTAACCTTATGCAGTTTTTGTTGGTTGTTGTTGTGTATCCAGGGCTATATTGTTTCATTCTTGACAAGGTGTTGTTGAGAAGTGTTTGAATTCTCGTTAAGGTGCTCTTGGGAAAAGACTATGCTAGCTTGGGTTATATTTTTGCATTGGTTTGTTGTTGTACATCTTTTTGTGCTTTGTGCAATCAACAATGGGTTGATGTTATATAGTTTATATTTGTTTCCATTATGCATTGTTAATTATTGCTCTCTGGATTAGGCTATGTTGTTTTATTTTCGATAGGGTCCTACTAAGGCTATATTATTTCAATTTTTGATAGCGTGTTGTTGAAAAGGCTAGATTCTCTCAATTTTGGATAAGGTTTTGTTTAGGAAAGAGTATATTTTAATATTAATATATATGTATATATATGTATATATAAACATTAATATATATATATATAAACATGAATATATATGTATATATATACATATATTTATGTATATGTAAATTTCATGTCAGTTTCTCTTTATTCCTTGCCTTTTGTGGCTATGTTGGAAACGAAATAAAATTGTTGACGTTATGTAGTTTTTGTCGATTGTTGTTTTCTAGCCCAGGCTATATTGTCTCATTTTCGATAAGGTTTTGTTCAAAGGGATATGTTGTTTCAATTTTCGATAAGGTGTTGTTGAGAAAATCCTATATTGTTTGTTGAAAGAAATATTGTTTCGTTTATGGTTGTGTTATGTGGCTATTGTTTTTCTTGGGTTTTGCGGCTATAGTTTTGTGGGTTTTTCCAACTGGGTTGCTGTTGAAACCAATGTTGCTTGATTTATGGCTTTCGTTTTGTGGTTATGGTTGGAACAAAATAGAATAGTTAATGTTGTACATTTTATGTTTTGTTACATTGGGTATTGTTGATTATTGTTCTCTGTCTTAGGCTATATTGTTTCATTTTTGGTAAGGTGTTGTTGAAAAGGTTATATTGTTCCTATTTTTGATAAGGTTGTGTTCATAAAGGAGTATATTTTTTTGGATGGCTTTGTCAATATTAATTTTCGAGGTGTTGTTGAGAAGGCTATATTGTTTCAATTTTTTGATAGGGTTTTGTTAAGAAATGAGTATATTTTAACTTCAATTTGTTTCTGTGAATCTTTGTGGGTTTCTATTTATGGCTTCCGTTTTGTGGCTATGTTTGGAAAAAAATAAAATTATTGATGTTATGCAGTTTTTGTTGGTTGTTGTTGTGTATCTTGGGTCATATTGCTTCATCCTCAAAAAGGGTGATGTTGAGAAGTCTTCCCATTCTCGTTAAGGTGTTGTATTTTTTGTCGATTGTTGTTGGCTACCTTGGGTTGTTTTCTTGCATTTGTTTGTTACTATGTATTTTTTTGTGCTTTGCAACAATCAACAATACCCTTTGGAAAATAACGTAGACTATTTTAGAGATACTTGAGGAATGATTTTTTCAATATGTTCCTCTACCCTCACCTCTCCCCGCTCCCTTTGGCTACGCCTCTTCCTGTTTGCTTTCTCTACGCTTTGTACTTTCTCCATTGCTTTCAAAAAAATGGGCACAAAATTATCTCGCCTGAGACTTTTGTACTTCTTTTACAGCCATCAAGCCATGCAAAAAACACAAAATAACCCACAACCACCATCACAGAAATTTTGCTAATGATTGCACTTGCACCTTCACAGAAGCTTTCCCTCTCCACTCACAGCTATTATATATATGTGTATATATATGTATATGTATATATATATGTGTGTGTGTGTGTATGTATATATATATATGTATATGTATATATTTATGGCTCTTGTTTTGTGGTGATGGTTGGCATGAAATACAATTGTTAATGTTGTACACTTTATGTTTGGTTACATTTGGTATTGTTGATTATTGTTCTCTGTCTTATGCTATATTGTTTCACTTTATGATACGCTTTTGTTCAGGAAGGAGTCTATTTTTGGGTGGGTTTGTAACTGTTAATTTCTAAGAAGGTGTTGTTGGGAACACTATATTGTTTCATTATTTCATAAGGTTTTGTTGAGAAATGAGTATATTTTTGCTTTGGTTTGTTACTGTGAATCTTTGTGGGTTTCTCTTTATGGCTTGCATTTAGTGGCAATGTTTCGAACACAATAAAATTGTTAATGTTATGTAGTTTTTGTTGGTTGTCGTTGTCTATCTTGGGCTATATTGTTTCACTGTCGAAAAAGGTGTTGTTGAAAAGTGTTCCAATTCTGGTTAAGACACTAGTTTTTGCGATTGTTGTTGGCTAGCTTGGCTTTTATTTTTGCATTGGTTTGCTACTATGGATTCTTTTGTGATTTGTGCAATCAACAATGCGTATATATGTACATCTAAAACTGGATATACATCAACACCTTATCGAAAAAAAAAGAATATACCATGTCAAAGATTGAATTAATATAGCATCTTCAACAACACCTTTCCAAATATATATGTATTTATATGTATATTTATATATATGTATATATATGTATATATATGCATATATATGTATATATATGCATATATATGTATATATATGCATATATATATATAGATATATATATATCTATATATAGATATATATATCTATATATGTACAAATATGTATTTATATATATATGTATATATATGTATGTATATGTATATGTATATATATGTATGTATATGTATATGTATATATATGTCCATAACATTGACTATTTTGTTGTGTTGCAACCATTAACGATAAATGGAAGCCACAAATGAAACAATATAGCCTAAGGTGGGCATCAAAAGCCAACAATTCCTTATGCAAAACAACATGAACTGCATAACATTAACTATTTTAATCCATTGCAGCCATTGCCATAGAATGTTGAAAATCATAGTTACAGTCCTATGCAAAACCTTTGCCACAAAGGTTGGTCCATATACAACTTATGTGTGTGTGTGTGTGTG